>CM053791.1:788582288-789159788 GCA_028749045.1 Cupressus sempervirens | reverse complement strand
CACAATGAGCCTTTTGAATCTTCCAAAGATTTTCCTTGGTTAAACTGTGTTCACATAGGTTTGGAGCTTTTCTCCTCCAAGAACTTTCATGATTCCACTTCCTACACATTAAACTTGAGCATTATGAGTCCAAGGACATCATATAAAATGTATATCATTAATGCATAATTTCAAATTTTAGAAAATCCATATTAACATAATTCAAATTAAATTCCCTTTTCTAATCATTTCAATTAAATAATTCAAGATGTTAGAATCTCAAATCTGCATATCATAAACCATCATAATAAATTTAATCTTTATTTGCATATCATAAATCATCATAATTAATTATTTGCATACCATAAATCATCATTATCAAATTAACATTTGCATCACCTTATAATCTAGTACTATCATGTCATAAAATTACATCCATATGTGTTCAATCATTTCATACACAATATCAAGTTCTTAGTGCATCTCATAAATGTAAAACACTACTAAAGTGTCAAAATCAATAGATAAAACAATCCACTCTCCATCTAAGTCTCAAATAGTTTTCAAAATATCTAAGTCTTGAATATCAAAATGTAAATAAAATATCTATGCAATGATGGGTCAGGGTGAGACCTCACAAATAAGGTGGTAGAAGTTGAAGTAACACAAAAAGAGAAAGAGGATACTCAAGATCTTATTCAATTTTCAAGTGCAAAGGTTGTCAAACCTACACAAGTGATTTCTACACTATTTCAGTAGAAAAAATTTTAGATCGTGTAAAGGGAGAAACAGTTACAACTATAATTGCCCAATGATACACCATCTAGATCTCAGGATGTGACTCATGAAGAAGAAGAAGATGATGTGTTAGTGAAACTTAATGAGGTAATTACATTACCTAAATAAGATTTGAATAATCTTACACTTGAAAAAATGCAAGAATTGAAAATCTTCTTGAGTTGTAAGGAAAAACAAGAATATCTGAAGAGAGAGAAGAAGAGAATACAAGTACTTCATACTATCAAGATATATTTACAGATGCATGTGGAATTATAGATGCAAATAATTAGAAAATAATTTTGGACCAGCTACCTATATGTAGTGGATAGAATTTAGATAGATGATATAGAGACAAATGGAAAGTTATTACAATGATCTGAGAGAAAAATGGAGGGTAAAGTGTTACAGAAAGTATCATATGAACTTTTATAAAGACAAGTCAATCTTTCTACATCCATTACACAATTGGAAAAATATTAAAGACCATCAATTATTTATACTTAAAATTGTGTGATGTAGATTTCTTTACAATAAACACTACATGCTCATTAGAGCTATTGCATGCAGGTATGAGAGCTAATTTTCTCACATTGGGCAAGAATGCAAGTTCAAGCTCAGCCTCTGACAATGAACTAACATTTAGTCAACAAAGGTTAGTGGAGCTCATGGATAATGACATAGAGATAAGACAAAAGTTTGTATTGATTCAACTTCAACTATTGCCACATATAGAGACAATTTGGAAGGTAATCTCTGTTGCTAGAGATATTTTGAAGAAAGAGAGATTTTTCAAGCATTGCAAGATTCATTTACCTATCTTCTAAGCAATAGATTCAATTTCAATTTTTGGAATAGGTATAGGAAATATGGAAAATAGGTTATTCCAATATTGTGGTAAGTCATCAACAATAATTTGATAAATATCAATTAACCCCAACAACCCTAAGTTCCATTAGTGACAAACACAAGGGGGATAATTGTTAGAATATATAGTCCACTAATATAACTGAGAGGGGGCGTGAATCAATTTTCCAACTATTATCTCAATCATTAAATTTAAACAAACTTAACCATGTAATCAATATAATCTAAAACCAAAACATTATACTTATACACAATTAACACTAGATATATTCACTAGGGAAACCCTTGATTAGAGGGAGAACCCTAGTGGGGATGGTACCCACAAGATGATGTACTAATATTAATATTCTTTGTTAGAGGATAAACCTTGTTAGGAGTCTATTACAATATTTAGTACATATGAGTCCCTATTATGAGACTTTGAATCACTGTTAGGAGATTCCAACTCTTTTATGAGTTATGCCAACCCTGTTAGGAGTTATGGAAGACAATTGGACCAACTACTCAAACAACTTCAAGGTTAAGATCAATGAGCCCACTATCCAAATGATCTTTGTATCATTCCTTGCAAAATAATAGAACTAAAATGTACTTCCTTCCTCTATCTCTATCATAAAAACCAAGCTTCTTCTCCTTCAAATCTTGTAACTAGATCTCATATAGTGCATCCAATGATCCCTTGGATCACTTATATGCATTCAGTAAGCATTCTTCTCCTTCTTGCTCTATGCACTAATACTTCACATCCCACTTGGTCCTCTAATCCAAGTTCACTTACAAATAAGGAAAATAACTTTCCTTTATCCCATATCTTAATAATAATTCCTTGAGTCAGCCTTGAGGCTTTCCCAATTAATTAAATTAAGATAATTGATTAATTCACAGTTACAATAGCACTATCATCTCATAGTCTATACAAAACTTCACATGTATGGAACCATGTCTTATGCACATGCTGGCATCACTACTTAATTTTCCTCTATCACTATGTAACTATGTGTCTCTTCATTACATCTTAGATGATAGAGAGAAATATATCATCATAACACTATTTTCCAATACTCTATTTCTACACTACTTCTAGCAAACCATGTTTAACTTCCCTAAACCATTGATCCAAACTTAGTCCTCTTAATAGCATCATCAGGACAACCTCAGGAACATGTCCTTTATTGTGCATCATTTAAAACTTCCTTAGCTTCTGTGCATCATAAGATTACTGACTATTATTCTTACAGTCTTTACAAAATTACTGCTATGTTGACATCAATGAAAAATATAGTCATCAATGAAACATATCAATACTCTCCAATGCTTAGGATACTCCCTCAATGTAGCATCATCAATATTCATCCTAACAATAATGATGAAGATAAGGATGATAGATATGAAGGATAGGGAATAATTGGATAATAAAATAATAAGAAATGGGGAGATAAGAAATAAAGAAGGAGATAAGGCAATATGCAGATCATAGATCAAATATATCAAATTGAATAGAATCAAATTTTGGTCTCAAGGGGAGAATACATTTTTAAATGAAATGATTTTATGACAAAAAAAAATTTCCACTAATGTCAAAGGGGGTTATTATTGATCTCTAAGCCTAATTTTCCTATTAGTGTGTAACATTTAGTCATTTCCAAGTCATTTACTAGGAAAGATTACAAGGTCATCACTACAACTGACTTATTCAGTAAAGGTCAAGCATACATTACTTATATCGAGTAGGATATTGATTGTTGAGAATTTAGTAGAGACCAAGAAGATAAATTAGCTAAGAAATATAGTATGAGCCAAGCAATATAATGGAGACTAAGAATATTGATGAGTTATCAAAAGATAAGTAGAAAGACACATAGAAGCTAGGTAACAACATGAAAGTTTATGCATGACCAAGCGTCAAAGCATTCAAGTGTTGAGTAGTTCAGTTTTGATATGTTAGTTTTTTATTGCACAAACTCATATGTAAACCATTTTTGGCTGACTTTATATGGTATTTAATATTTGTAGAGCCAAAATAGATGTTGATTATGCATCACTATAGAAGGTAATGATCCCTAGGTGTGCAATTCAACCAATCAAAAAATAGGAAATAAATGGAAAAAGATAATGAACTTTAAGTTGTTGATCAAGATCTTAATGTTGGCAATTAGCTATATGTAGTGATGTAATTATTGTCATTAATGGAAAAACATGATGTACATGTTGTAGAAAACCTCAAAAATAAAGATAATTATCTTTTGGTACTCATAAAATTGTCTAAGTATGAAACTAGTTTACAACAATGTATTGTTTTGGTGTATAACTTGTTTATATGATGTTATCTAAGAGAGAGAGGTCATATGGAAGTAGTATACATATTGATGATGATGATGTGTATAACCTTAGACATTAGTACAGACTGTATGAAAAAGAGATATTCACAATTTACCAGTGAACAAAACAACAAAATTAAAGCTAAAGGAATTGTTTCGTTTACAAAATAATTTCTTGACCAATTAGGGCTGACATCCTAGATGTTTACTCTAATTTGGAAAAGTATATTGTGGTCTTAGCCAACTGAGTAGCAATTTGAGAAAAGCAATGGTATTTATGCAAAGGATATCTTATGAGATTAAGTGTGTATTTTTTATGTGCAAGTGGTGTAAACCACAATGAAGTTATATGTGAACTTTTTGTGAATCGATATATGCAAATTTTTTGAGAACCTATTTTGTAATTCAAGATCAAGCTAAGGTCAGAGATCAACCAAAGAAGAAGGTATAACATCTATACATCTTTATTTGAGGAACCTAATGTTTAATTACTTGTTTGGGCATTAAGCTCTTCTAGTAATTGAAAGTGCATGTTTGGGCAGTGAGCTCTTTGTGCATCCATTGTACTATAACTCCTAATAGGGTTTCAATCTCCTAACAAGGATTCAAAGTCTCCTAATAGGGACTCCTATGTACTTAATGCTTTTATAGACTCCTAATAGGATCCATCCTCTAATAAGGACCATTTATATTATTACATCCTCTAGTGGGTATCATCCCCACTGGGGCTTTTCCTTGGCCAAGGTTTCCCTAGTTAACAAAATATGGTGTTATGAGTTCTCTTTATGCATGGTTATTATTACTATTCAGCATTACTTTTTTAGTTTCTTATGCATGGTTCAAAGTAACAAATAATATCTAGTTGGCAACAAAAGTTTATAGAATATTGATTCGCCCCCCCACTCTTAGTACTATTTCTAACAATTGGCATTAGAGTACAGTTACTTAGAAGAGGCTTAATAGCTTGCATAAGATCCCTATGGATATGAAACAGTTGATGAAGAACCTTGAAGAGGCACTTGAATAGATTGATCTCCTTACTAAAGAAAGAGATAAGATGAAAGATAGATATGTAGACTCCAAAGTATACATTGGATAATTGAAGGACAAGATTGAACGTCTAAAATCCAAGCTTGAATCTACTGAATCTAAAACTAGTGATGATGAATATTCAAAACTGAAAATAGAGTACAAGATCTTGAAGCATGAATTAAAGATTACCAATATAAAGTTGAGTTTGAGGAATGATCCTAGAAAAGTTGAATTTGAATTGAAGACTGAAAATTCACATCTTAGAGGGAATCTAGAAAATTTGACATCTGAGTTTGAAGCATTAAAAGAAGATCATGAAGAAATTCAAAAGTACAAGACTATTGTGAAAAGTGAACTAACTCAAAGTAAGGTATAGGTTGAAAAGCTTTATTCTAGTAGAGAAAATATTGATGAATCATTGTCAATACAAAGACCTACCTATGATAAGAATAAGACTAGTTACCTATTTAACATGTCTGCAAAGAAACCTAAAAATAGATTAGATCTAAAAGTAAAGGATAAATCTGATGATAAGATTGAATCTAGTCAATCTTTTGATAAATCCAAAGAAGTTGAACAAGAGAAGGAAACTATAAAATTGGATGAACCTAAGAAAGTAGAATCTCCTAAGGAATCTAGGTTTGAATTTCAAGGTAAGTATTTTCCATGTAATGAAATTGGTCATATAAAAATAAATTGTACAAATAAGTCATTTAATCATGTTAAAAAAATTTATTGTCATAATTTTCATGGTATGGTTCATAAAGAAATTGATTGTAAGAAGCCTAAATATGATAACAATAGAAGAAATGCTAGAATGTTCAAAAATAATAACCCTGTAGACAGAAGAAGAACTAATGAAAGGACATCGAGAAAAAGAAGACCTTTTGATGAAAGAAAGCATATTGTGTGTTATAAGTGTAACAACTTTGGACACATAGCATAGAAGTCAAGCACCTATTGATTAGTAGAATCCTAGAAGCAAAACCCTAGTATGTGAGTTATGCAACAAATTTGGACATACAAAAAAATACTATAGAATGGAAAAAAGGAACAATGGAAGGAACTTCAGAATTGACAAAAGGAATCATGAAAGAAACTTCAGAAATAGAAGTGATAATGGAAGAAATTTTGGAAATGATAGAAGGAATCATGGAAGCAACTGCAAAACGAAGAAATACAATGAAGATCAAACAAATGTAGTTAGTGAACTTTGAGAATAACTTAATAAGGATTTTTTTAAAGGATTAGATATCTCAGAAGAAAACTTAGATTATGATGAGACAAGAAAATTGAAGTCAGCAATTGAGTTTGATTCAACCAAGTTGAATTAAGCTTATTTGCAGCACCAGAATCTAAAACTTCATTTAGAGATTGAGTTATGAGTAGCAAGGTTGAGTGAAGATGTATCTTGATGAGTTTAGATGGTAGCTAAGCTCACTTACAATTTGAAGCTTATTGTAATAGTTACAAAGGAAAAAAAGTTACTATTACAATAGAAAAAGTTTATTCTATGACAGAAAATTAAATCTATGTTTGTACAAAAAAATTCATGGAGTGAAGTTTTTTGAAGGATTGTCATGATGAAAGGAAGCTATGGTGAAGTTTAGATAAAATTTGAAGATTGAATAGAAGATCTTGAGCAGATGTTTGATTTCAAAGTGAAATTAATAGCTTTTTTGAGTTAGCAAAGTACACAATTAATACAAGTTCTAGATGAATAAATGTAGTACAAAATTTATTATTTCTGCATTGTGATTATCTTAGAAGCTTAGAGCACCTAGAAGGAAATTGACAAAGTGATTTTGTACAAAGCCCAACTTTGAGAAAAAAAGTATTTTATCATTTTCCACACAAAAATTCTTCGATAAAATTCATTATTGGTATAATCATGGATATGTCTGTAGTTTAGAATGTTGAGAATGTTGATATACCTAAATTAAAGGTTGTTCCTATAAAAACCCTAGAGGAAAACCCTAATTCAACTTTATCAATTACTCTGGACAACATAGTTTTCTTGGAAGATGTAGGAAGATACCTGTCTAGTAAGTATGAATCTATTGGAAGTGAGTTTATGAAGAAAGATATGGAAATTATTTTCAATCATGATATGATTATTAAGCTCAAATATGAGCATTTGAAGGATTTATACTTAGTCATATATCACTTTTACCACTAACTTGATATTGAAGAGTGAACTCAAATTATATTACATAGAATTCATAATCAAAATATTTGGATGGGAGAAGATTTAGTTGACATCTCTTCTAACCTTATTCATGAGGTTGTAGGTCTTAGAAAACAAGGTAGTGTACCTATTGGTGAGAAACTAGTTAAGAAAAAGGTTGAGAGTTATACTAAGGCAATTTATAATGGTAAGGCAATGGTGATCAGCACCATCAAACAACATGATGTAAGATTTTTGAGTAGAATCTTTACATATTCTATTTGTGCAATTTTTAAGAATGATGAGTTATTAACAAGTTTTATCTATGCAGCCTATAAGATTTGTGTTGAGAAGGAGCAAGTAAATTTAAGTGAGATTCAGATAGTACAACTCCTTGAGAATTTGGAGAAGATTAAGAGAACTAAGAATGGCATATTCAAATTCCAATCTTTGATTAATTATATTTTATTTCATTTACTTAAGAGAATTACATTTTTATTAGTTACTAATATTATGGGAAGTGAAAGATGCACTGTGGACAAGATAACAGATGTGTAGAAGGCGTCCTGTAGAGAAAATCTTGGACAATAGAAATCTAATTATGAGGACATTTCAAAATGAAATAAAATAAAGATTCAGAATTGCCCTTGCAATTGTTGATAGATTTCAGAATGATATATGTTTTATGGTGGATACAGGCCTAACATATATTGAAGTAGTTGAACCTTGGGAAACATTTCTTTAGCCCTTAAGTTATGAGTTAAGTGATGTTATAGCTATCAGTTATATTAATTTATTGTTGAAATCTAATATAGATCAAGCATCATATAGATTTGGAATGTATGAGGAGATAAATCAATCAATTTATCAGGCATCACTAGAGAAGGCATCTCATGAGAATATTATAACTACAATGAAGAAAGAACTATTTGAGGTTGGTATGTCAGAAGAAGAATCACAGGCAGTTAGATAAACAATCTCCAAATTGAAACAAACTGGTGAACAAGGTGTAATGTATATAACACCTCTATCAGTTGGCCAAGCATCTAATGTATCTATTGTTGAAACTCCTATAGAATAGAGCATCCCATATGTTGTTGTATTAGCTAAGTGACCAAGTGGATATAAAAGCAAGTCAAAAAGAGTTAAGCAACAAGCCACTAGACTAGAGGAAAGAAAGAAGACATTGTTGACAATTCATGACTCTAGTGATGATGAAGAAGCAGAGGAACAAGAAGAAAAATAGCCAGAGAAGGTAATTGTTTCCAAGTAGCCAGTAGGTAAAATAAGGCAAACCTAGAAACCTAAGATAAAGAATATTAACACAACCATTGTTAATGAAGGAAACCTTTTGCAGATGAATAAGTTTTATGATTTGTATAATGATATTAACAAAGATCAAATTGATATCTCTACTGTGAGAAATATGATTCTTAATAACTTGAAACTTGAAGACATTCAAGGTTTTGTAATTCAAGAAGTCTATAAATAACTAATAGCAAAGAAGGGACCAATTCAAGAAGAAGATATGTAACTTCAGAAATCAATGATAAGAACTATGTGCAAGATTGTAGATGAAGAAGTAAGGAAAATTGATTAGTAAACTAGCCCCCTATCTATGGAACAAAATGAGGCCAATTCTATTTATGGATAGTGATAAGGATGTAATAAGAAGTGAAACTATTACAGATATCAATAAAATGATGACTAAGGTAGAGACAGCTCCTACAACTTCTAAGAAAACTTTGAAAGTATCAATAAGTGGTGATACTATGCAAATTGATCAAACAAATGTTATAGTTAACCTTGATGATAACCCCTTTGTAAGCTATGATCAACCTAAGACCCTTTCTAAAGATATTTAGGATCAGTTGAGACTGATAGAAGAAGGGAAAAGAAAGCTTGTCAAAGAGAAGAAGAAAATTGAAGAAGCCAAGCTAAAATTGCTTAAAGAGGAAAAGAAGCATAAAGAAGAACAAAAGAGGAGGGAAGAAGAAAAATAAAAGAAAGAGAGGAGGAAAAAAAGAAGAGAGAAAATCTAAGAAGGTAGTAGAGAAGAAACAAGAGAAATATGAGGTGAAACCATCTAGCTCATCCACTACTATATCTCTTTTCAATCTTATAGGTGATAATGACAATCAATCCAACTTGCTCTCATCCTTGACAAAATTGATTGATAAGAACATAAAATCAAAAGTCTATAGAGAGAATTAATGGAGGTGACTAATAGATTACACAATAGTCTCACAACTAAGAATACATAAGCAAACCCTAAATAAAGAGCTCAAGCAATTGTAAAATCATATGATGATGAGTTTACAAATTTTTTAAATGTTGCTAAGTCTAAAGCTCAAATTTCACATTATGCAAATCTTTTTAGAACCATTTGTCAAAAAATTTGAAATGATTTGCTAAGTCTTAATACTTGTATCAAGGAACTCTGAAAATGTAAACAATTTGGCAAGGTATTGTACATCAAGTGTACTTTATCTCATAATTTGACCAAAGTTTTGGATAGAAAATTTTAAGGGAATCTAAGTGAGTTGGAATCTCTAAGTAGTCAGATATAGTAACCTTCTTGCAAAATTGATGAGTTTGAAGGACAAGTTGCTGGTGTTCACATAGACATCAGGAAACTAGAACTTGAAAAAGAGCAGATTTTGAGAAGACTATCAAAATTAAGAGAGTTTATTGCTCTGAAGAAATTAGTTACTGAGAGGTAGTTGGAAGAATGTGCCAAAGCTAAGGATTCATGGAAGAAAGGTATGAATAGTTTGAAGGAAATTTTTGATGATTGTATGAAGATAATAGCAATTTGAGGCAGCAAGACAGAAATTTCAATAGTGTTTAAAAATTTTTGATAGTTTGTTGGACTTTCTAACCTTTGTCATTGATGTTAAAGGGGGAGAAGAAAAGTTTAGAAGAAAATTGTGCAGTAAAGGAGAAGTGTAAAATAAATTGTATAGTACACTATACATGTAATATGAAGTATATATAATCTAATAGATGTTATGTATTGTAAGTTTTGGTAAAGTTTTGTCACTTAGCCAATTTTCCTTGCTTTGTTGCCACCAATACCAAAGGGGGAGATTTTTGACAATTAGCTATATGTAGTGATGTAATTGTTTTCATTAATGGAAACACATGATGTACATGTTGTAGAAAACCTTAAGAATAAAGATACTTAGCTTTTGGTACTCAGAATATTGTTTAAATATGAAGTAGGTTTAGAACAATTTATTTTTTGATGTATAACTTATTTAAATGATGTTATCTAAGAGAGAGGGGCTAGATTGAAGTATTATACATATTTATGATGATGTATATAACCTCAGACATTAGTACGGACTATATAGAAAAGAGATATTTATAATTTACCACTAAATTAAAAAGTGGAATTAAAGGTAAAGGAATTTTTTTTTTTACAAAATAATTACTTGACCAATTAGGGTTGACATCCTAGATGTTTACTCTAAGTTGGAAAAGTCTATTGTGGTCTTAGATGACTAAGAAAAAATTTGAGAAAAGGCATGGTATTTATGTAAAGGATATATTGTGAGATTAAGTGTGAATTTTTGATGTGCAAGTGATGTGTATACTGCGAAAAAGTTATATGCAAACTTTTTGTGAAGTAATATATACAAAGTTTTTGAGAACTTGTTTTTGTAATCTAAGATTAATTTGAGGTCAGAGATGAACCAAAGAAGAAGGTACATCATCTATACATCTATATTTGAGGAACCTAATATTCAGTTACTTGTTTGGGTAGTGAGCTCTTCTTGTAATTCAAAGTGCATGTTTGGGCAATGACCTCTTATTGCATCCATTGTAATACAACTCCTAATAGGGTTGGAATATCCTAAAAAAGATTCAAAGTCTCCGAAAAAGGAATCCTATGTATTGAATTATTTTATAGACTCCTAATAGGGTCCATCCTCTAACAAGGAACATTTATATTAGTACATCATCTAGTGAGTGTCATCCCCACTGGGGTTTTCCCTTGGCCAAGTTTTCCCTAGTTAACAAAATATGGTGTTATGAGTTCTTTTTATGCATGGTTATTATTACCATTTAACATTACTTGTCTAGTTTCTTATGCATGGTTCAAAGTAACAAATAATATCTAGTTAGCAACAAATTTTTTTAGAATAGTCATTCACCCCTCCCCCTCTCAATATTCCCTATTTCTAACACTCGAAACTTCACATAATTTTTATTTAAGGAGGATTCTAACCCTAGAACCAGTTGTTGTATTTTTTATTAAGGAAAAGAGATGCATAATGAGTGAATGTGCATGTAAAGGAGTAAAAGGAAGTTTCATTGATAGATCCAATAGAGAGAAATTAGAGTAGTGAAGGATTGAATAGAGTTATCAGATAAGGAGAATCATATCAGAGTTATAGGAAGGAGGAAACCCAAATCATCTTATAGAGCATACTGAGGGTCAGGTACTAAATTAGTTATTTTGTAATTAAGATAGGGTAAATCTCTTAATAGAGTGGTCTTATCAGATCTATGTAAGCCTCCTAATATAGTTCTTACTTAATTGTGAGTGTAAAATCCTTTAACAAGGTGAGAACTAATAGTCTCTTAAGCTTTTAATAGGGTAGACCTTTCATAGGGTAGATCATATTTTATGATCAAACATTGTAACCTTAACAATTTAACTTTATTGTTGCAAAGTGAATATTTATGGATTTCATCCCACCCCAGTTTGACCTTCATCTTTATGTATTTTTGGGTAACAAATCACTATGTTATGTGTTGAACTTATTATGGATCTAATGTATTTCATTTATGTTCAACCATTACTATTTTATTGATAAATCTATATGATGGTTTGAATATGAATTAGTGGAATTAGTTTTGAAGTCAAAAGTATAAGATTCTAATTCACCCCCACTCCCCCAACACAATATTGTTTTTCCCATATACTCATTCCAATAATACACCATGTTGTGGTTTCACAATGCATGTCCCATTTCATTGAGAAATGGGGAAGCTCTACTTTATTTTTTAGCTTTTCAAATCCCTAGTCTGGGCTCTAAGTTTTTTAGGGTTTTGTTTAGTGTTTTGATCAAATTTGGGTCTAAATTGTAAAGCTCAGTTTCTAAAAGTTAGAATTCTAAGGGAGATAAGTCTTTTTCAAAGAAAAAAGGTGCACCAGTGCACTAGACCAAGTGCACTAGTGTACTAAAACACATAGAAAACACTCACAAAAGATAAGTGTGCAATAGCACACCAACACAGCTATGCACCCCCTCTCTCTCCCCACTTCATCTTCCTCTTCGAGGTCTCCATTGCGCAACACTACACCTATTTAGGTGCATATCACCTCCTTCTCATTTGCGCACAAACTAAGTAAACATTAAAAGTAACCTAATTCAAGGTATGTAGTAGCACACCTAATGAGGTGTGCTTTTGTGTACCTTTAATTCCACATCTATTATGCTAAGTATCACCAAAAATGGGGTACACATTAGTGCACCACATGAGGTGTGTTGTTCTACACCCATATATTAAAGGTCTTCCAAGTATAAAGCATACCAGGCACACGCCTAAGGTGCACCAGGTGGACTCTTTTTTGCTTATCAAAGGCTAAAATGAGGTTTTTGTGATGTTTTTACACTCTCTATCTTTTTTGTCAATTTTAGGGTTTGTTTTAATCAAGTATTTTCAACTCTCTGGACTAATGTTTTATTCCTTTTATAGGTAAAATCACATCCTTGATTTGTCGGGGTCATAACTTTTGACCTAGAGCTCATAATTCAAAACCATTTACACCATTGGAAAGGAGAACTAAAGATTTAATTTCTATCCTTAAAATAGTGAGCCTCTAGCTACCTAGTTTTAGAGATTAGTGAAAGTTTCAACTTAAAATTTTGAGTAGAAGACCTCTGAAAAAGAAAGTTAAAAATGCCTAGAAAATCTTGTGAAAAAGTTTAAAACATTTGATCATTTTGTATAATTTGGATCACCTAATCTCTCGCTGGGAAGGATACGGTAGTTGGAGGAAGAAAAGGATCAAAGATATAGAGGTTGGACACATGAACTAGAACAAGTTCCTCATGTTATGCAATTATTAATGACAACATTCAACACGAGTGCCTTGGAATTTTAGATAGAAGAAGAAGAAGGAGTTCAAATGTGTGCAAGTTTTTTGGCTATAAAGAGGGTATAAATCATCAAAGGGATCAAAGTAAGTATATAAAACTAATCTAAATCCCCATTTGAGAAAAACCCAGAAGCTAGAATTTCATTTTTTGCACTAAGTAAAATTTTGCATTTTTGGACCTTTGAGGTGTCCTGTTGTGCTAGGTGCACTAGTGCATAGGTGAGCTAGTGTTCTTTTTGCAATAAAGTGTTGGAAGAATTTTGAAGAATTCATGCATGTGCACTAGTGTGTTGGTGCACTTTTTGCAACAAAATGATGGAAGAATTTTGAAGAATTTATGTTGGTGCACTATTGTGCTAATGCGTTGGTGCACTTCTTTCAATGTGTGCTTCTCCAAAGGTGTACTGATAGTTAACTTCTAGTTCTAAAATTAGAGCTTTTCATGCATCAAAAATGCATTATGTTAGTAGTTTAATGCCAACAAACACCCAATGAAGGATGAGCTTCTATTTTTGATACTTTTAGACACTTCTACATCAACTGAAGGCTCTCTTCTTATTATTTTCTTATAATTTCTTTGTTTTATGACATGTAAAGGTTCGTGCATCCAATTAATGATATAAAAATGGATGGAGTCCTACTAAGCACCAATTAGATAGTCAATTTGTATATGATTAGTTTGTTTTATTAAATTAGAGGCATATGATTGCATGAAGATATCTCTCACTCTCAACACAAATTGAGGAGATAATTTGTTATAAATATGGTGTTGTAATATGTAATCAAGGCTGCTATTATTTTGCAATAATATTATGCTTTTAGTGCTCACATTTGGAGTGTAGTTATTCTTGCCTAAATGTGTCATATTTTTGTGAATGTATGTTCATGGAATTTTGATTGAACCAAAAGTTTATTGTGTTATTTATGGTTGTACAATCTTTTAATTCTAGCATTTGCTACAATTTTACGAATTTTGTCAATGTATCTAGCTCAAGGAGAAATCACCATATTGTTCTTGCATAAATTTTTGTCTCGCATGAGTGCACTTTTCGTGGCCTTGCAATTTGATGAAGAGTGAAACATCTTATGGTTATTGAATTTTCATCGATAAATGCATTAGTGGAATTAAGGAAGCGCTACTCCTACTTTAATTGGTTACCCATTGATTTCTTTGAAATCTTAACTCACAAACATGTTGTTTCTATAGCTTATGTCTATTAGGACTTTAATTTCATGTTATTTTCTTTACTAACCCCCTTGTTAAAATATAAATTCATACTAGTTGCATTGTTAGATTGCATTCATAAGAAAATAGAAAATACAAAAACATAGTTCTTTGTGTGTTTATTTTGAAGTAGTGAACAGATTCTACATCTTACCTAAAGTCATTTCGAACCAGCAAAGGCCTCCTCATGAACAAAAACATTTATCTTCAATTGAGCAGATTCCAGGAAGTCACAAGATTGCCCAAAACCTTGGAGTTGATTCCCAAGATTGACTTTTCAAGAGAGGAGTTTGAAAGAATTCTTATTGTTTAGCATCATGCATAATGATAGTTTAACACACCATATAATTTGCATTTGTATTTCATTCACTTCACACACTTCACAAGTAGTGATCTTATTACTTATATCATTTTTTTTCACAAAACTCTTGTGTAGTTATCTTGATGCTTTCATATGTTATACTAACTTAGGGTAAACATCTAGGACATAAACACTAAATAATTAAGTAATTATTTTATGGCCAAAATAATTCCTTAACCAATTATTAACCCTTTCTTGGTATACTCTATTTTGTCACATTTTATGCCTTTACTAGTGTTTTATATGCAACTTTGTCTATACTAATCATATTGATCTATGTAGTTAGGTACATCATCATGACACTTTATTCTACCTGTCCTTAACTACACACTATTGGTCTCATATTGGTTTTGACATTTGAGTGTCAACACACATAACCAATTCTTCAATTGATGCTGAGTATAATACAGAAATCAAACTACAATGTATGTCAAGCTAGAAAATTCAATAGGTGCCGAGTGAACTTTAGGTGCCAAGCAATCTTTAGGTGGTGAGAAAAGCTCAAGTGCTGAGCAAAGTATAGATGTCAAGTCACTATAGATGTCTAGTGAAATAGAATTGCTATAGGAGCCGAGTGAGCTAATTTTCCTATATGTGTAAAGTATCAACAACTAGTATGTGCCAAGTAACATATAATTAGCATATGAGTTTGTGCCTTCATAAACTCATATGTAAATTGTTTTTGGAGCTGACATGGGATGAATCTCGAAGGATCTTGAAGATAAGATCGAATCTTTTGCATTACCTATGTAATCAACATGCAGCCAATAAAAAAAATGTAGAAGGCATGCAACCAATAAGAAAAGTGCAAGAAATAAGTGGGAAATGAAGATTTAATATTGATTGTAGATTCATACCTAATCCTAAGTCTTCAACATCTTTAAAAGGAGGACAAATCCTGATTATGCAAGGAGAGAGGATATGTAAAAAGAAGTGTATGGATGAATTATAGCAAAGTGTAGAAGGGTAAAAAACTTAGTGAAGAATGGAGCAGCATAGCAGAATCTAGTTGTTGAGGAATAGAGTATTAGAACCTCGTAGAGTGACATATCAGATCAAGCAAGGATCAAAGTTAACAAAGTAGAACAAGGAGCTAGAATCAGCAATTGAATATTGCAAAGCTATAAGGTCAATGGCTTTCTAATACTCTCTAGAAATTGTATTAGACATGGAAATCCTATAGACTTAGGTTGGCCTACAACCATTTGTAAATCCTTTAATAGGGTTGCATTCCAAGTGAATGTACTAAAGTCCTTTAACCAAGCCTACTTTTAGCAAGGTAGTGAAATACTTTAACCAGGTCACTTTTAAAAGAGTGTAAAGTCTTTAATAGGACAGGCCTTTCAAAGGGTACACCATTGGAAGTGGTCAAACATTGTAACCTTGAATAGTTACACATTGTTGCAATGATATTTTGTGGGTGTCATCCCCACCCTAGTTTTACCTTCTCATTTTAGAGGGTTTCTAGGCTACTAAAATTGTGTGTTATCTATTTTCATGCATGTCTTTACTTTAATGTTTATTAGATAAATTAGATGCATGTGAATGGTTTCAGTTAAAAGGATTTGAAAAGGTTAAAACTAGTTATTTCTGATTCACCCACCCCACCCCCCCCCCCCCCCCCCTCAAGAGTAAATCTTCCCACTTGTTAATTCCAACAATTGGTATCAAAGCCTAGTTCTCACAAGGAGAAGTCTTACATCTTGGAGAAAAGATCTAAAAATGGAAGTCTACAAACTTGGGAAGATCATAGAGAATCAAGCAATTGACATACAACTTGCTTTACATGCTTTGGAAGAATCTAGAGGAGAGCTGAAGAAATCCTTAAAAAGAAGAAGAGAAATTGTCATAGCTGAGAATGACACACAGTACAGGGAGATTGACACCTCAAATCTATTTTCAAATGGAGATTCAAAAGAGTTTGATGTAGAAATAGTAGACCTGATGGAGAAGAATAGAGCTCAAGTAAAAGAAATCAAAACAATCAAGATTGAACAAGAATCACAAGCCATAATGCTTTATGAGGTGACTGAACAAAAGCAAAGAGCCATTGAAGAAAAAGGCTATGCTAGAAAAAGACAAGAGAAACCTTGCCAATAGACTGGAAGAAAGGTCAATTGAGCTTGCAAGAATTTCAAACATATAGATAGACACCCTGAGTTAGATGATGAATGCACATGATGAACTGAATGTTAAAAAGATATTGAGATCTCTACACTGAAGATGTAAAATGAACAACTACAAAATGACCTAAAAAGATAGAAGGAGATTGCAGAAAGTTTAAACAAACCCAATGAGGGCATCAAGTACTTTGAGAAACTACTAAAATCACCAAGGACTAGCAATGACACTTCAGGACTAGTTTACATCAGCACTAAACAAGGAGAGTCATCCAAAACTATAGAAGAAAGGAGTAATAAAGGTAAGAACACTAAACTTACTTGTCATTTTTGTGGTAAAAAGGGGCATACCTCTAATGTATATAGGAGTAAAAATTCCCATTAGCGTGACAAGCCTAAGAATGCAAGTTATTATCGTAAGTGCAAAAAGCAAGGACATCAAGCACATAACTACAGGACTTGGACTATGAGAACACCAAAATTTGAAGGTCACTACTACAATTGTAAGAAATATGTACATAGAGCTTTTGAGTGTAGATCAAAGCCTATGTGGACATCGAATTAGGTAGCAAGGGAAAGTAACCATGGTCATCACTACAATTGGGACTAAAACACTAGGTGTATTTGTCATTACTATCAGGAATATGAACACATTCCTAAAAATTGCACAAAGACACATTTTAGAGGGAACTTCAGTAGATGGTTGAGCCAAACCACATGTTTCAGTTGCCTGAAGACTAGTCATATTAGTAGGAATTTCCCAACAAAGTCAAAGGCACCCAACTCAAAGAATGACAAAGGAAAAGAGAAGATATATGTTGAACACATCAAAGGAGAAATAAAGAAGACATGGAAGAAGAAAGGTGGAAGTAGCACATCAAATGAAGGGATCACTTCACCTAAAAGGTCAAGTGGTCACATTTCATCAAACTAAGCAAGAGAAGGCATAAGGGACTGATTTGGAAAGTTTTATCATACATTAGTTCCTAGAAAAGAAAGTATTAAGAAAGAATAGATCAACATGAACAAAGATGCAAAGATAAAAATTCAAGATTTCACAAGTGTTGCCAAGTTTCCCTTAAATGCCAAGTAAAAATCTAGTACAAGCTGAGTTGATTTTCAAGACAATAGGAGCCAAATGATCAGTAGGAGCTGAGATGGTAGAGGAAGTCGAGTGAAGAAAAAATCTTAGTTAAAATCAAGTAAGTAATAATCCAATGGAAGCCAAGTAATGTAGAATCCTTCAGAAGCTAAGTGGACAGCTATAAATGCACTAAGCATTAAATGCGATGAAAATAAGGGTATATTATCTTATTTTCAATCATTTTTCCTCATCAAGAATGAAGAGCAAAGATGAGAAAGAGCACAGAGTGAATCCAAAGTAGAGAATCCAATGTATAAGAAGATTTAAATAGCATTCCAAGCATGATTCCATCGATTTCAAGGTATTTACGACTATGCCAAGCTATGCAGTTTCGTGTTTTCTTCATGTTAAAACCCTAGATTGTGTAAAATGGCTTCTAGTTCTAGAAAAAATTAGGAGAAGGAATCATTTGAAGTCCAATTAGTGCCCAAAAAGGTCAAAAAACCTAATTTTCGTCCAATACCTAAAGTTGCATATAAGAATGACCCTGCTGGAGCCCTATCCATCATACCCCCTAATGTTGTAATGGTTCAAGATGTAAGGAAATGCTATAATTGAAAGATTGGAGCCATAGGTGACATGGAAATGAGGAAGGAACATGAGAAATTATGTGAAAATGGAGTGTTGAAGGAAGAGTACAAAATTGTTGAGAGGAATGGTTTAACGTGAGCCCTTGAATTCCCCACCATTTTTAAGACTGAATGGATTAGACTAGTGTTGAGCAAAATTCATGATGGTAGTTTATGGTTGGAGGATGGACCTATAAAAATCAAAAAGAGAATTTTTCATAGAGTAATGGGGTACCCAACCCTAGATTAGTCGAAGAACCTTAGGAGTGATTATAAGGAGGCAATTGAGAAAAACACAGGTGCAAAATGGAATAAGAAAGGGATGACAATTGACACTATCCAAGACCCTCTAGTTGGCTTTGCTATTATGTTCATTGCACAAAAATTCCATCAATCTAGTAGACTCAATAGTGTGCCTTGTATTGTAGTAGATGTAGGATACAAGTTGGTGAAGAAGGATCATACATATGATTTTGTAGAGCTGCAACTACAATAGATCAATGAAAATCTAGTAGCAATCAAGAGAACCAAGGGAGCCCAATGCAAATTTGGTGCCATTTTGATATGTATTTTCTTTTATGTTTAGAATGAATTTTCTTCTTTTGGCAAAGTTGCACGGAAAACTGACAGGTCAATCATAGCTCAGGTCAATGAATACATAGAGCAGATGGGAGCTAATTTTGAGACCTTGATGACTAGTTATTTTGAAGACTTTAAGAAAACAATGAAGCAAAGGCTCAAAATTCTAATTTCCTTAGTAGAAAAACATGTAAATGATGTATATTTTCTCTTAGATATAGACTATACATACATACAAGCTACCATACCAAGAGTGAGATGGCTAAGACCTCTTGGGTATGAAATAAACATAGATGAAGCATCAGTAGCAAAAATTGCATTATTAGTAGAGGAATTTGAGAAGGATGCACCACATTTTGGAACTTATGACATGGTGAGATCAAAAATGGATATGAAATTGAAGACTACCTCCACTTTGAAAAAGAAAGACAAGCTTGTTAAGAAGCTAAAAGCTAAATTTGGGGAGGTACTACAGAAGAAGAAGATGAAGATGCCAAGGGTGATGAAGAAGAACAAGATCAGGGGGCACTTGCCTTAACCCAAGGTATCGGAGAAGATTCAAATAAGGAGGAAGATGTTGAGCAGGAAGCACCAAAGGCTGAGCCAAAGAAGAGAAAAGCTCAAAAATAGCCAACTATACAACCCAAGGGAAAGAAGAAGGCTACAAAGCTGAGCCCAGCTAAGACAACTACAAGGGATCACACCAGGGCTACAACTCAAGGGGCAAAAGAATAGGAAAAATAGAAGGTAATAGAACAAGGAGGACTTGTAGAGTAGAAAAAGAGAAGAAAGTGTGTTGTACCTCTTGAATCAGATGAAGAAAGAACAAAATCTAATCAAAAATAATTCAGATTGGTAAGTTGTTAATTCAGATTGGTAAGTTGTTCTTCCACATCTAAATTGGAAAACATTTGCAATAATATTAGAGATAATGTAGATTTAATTTGTCCAAAGACCATAGATTTCAATAAGCTGCCAAAGGAACAACAAAACATAGTGGAAGAATCTATCTCCACTATGATGGCTAAGTTAAAGACCACCCCACTTGAACTAGACAACTCAATGCCCAAGGAGCTAAGCTCATTAGTTGAGAATAAATGGCATTACTATCTCAAAATGGAGAAGAAAATAAGAGAGTCTACATTGTTTCATGTAATGCTAGACCTTACTAAAGGTCAAATAATAAAGGCTACTAAGAACCATGGAAGAAAATTTTCAGCCAAATATAGAGCCTTCAAAATTTTGTAGAACCAAATAGAAGATGTTGTCCAAAAGTCCACACAAATGTGGAAATTAATATATGGATTGACAACTAGGAAAGAAGGGTATGAAGACCCATTTGAAGGTAGAAATGATGAAGAAGAAGGAGAAAAAGAGAAAGATGAGGAAGAGGAAAAAAAAATAGAAGAGGAGATAGTAGAGAAGACACATGGTGAAAAGGCAATAGCTGAAGAGTAGTAGACTGAACAGAGTGTCCAAGCCACCCAACTACCACCACCAAGTCCTCCACACACAACACCTGCAGAAATAGTAATTGTAAAGGATGTTCCTAACACCTTAGGTTAGAACATCAATCCTTTAATAATAGAGGATCTCAAAAAGATCCTTCACCAATCTACATTGCAAGCACAACTTTGTACAAATCCAATTTTGGTGAGTGTTGATGAGTTGTAGAAAGCTATAATAGAAATAACTAGGGAGAAGGAAAGCACACAAGAACAATCATCGCAACCTCCCATAGCTACAGTAGATCAACCCAAAGAGAAAGAAGAGCAAGAAAAAATTACTAAGGTTGATTCTACAATAAAAGTGACAACAACTATTGAGGAGCAAGCAAAGGAAAAAATAGGGAAAGATTTTCCTACTACACAAAGTCAAGGTGCACCTCCACAAATTATCATTATTAATCAAGGTAGTAGAGAAGAGGAGAAAGAAGAAAAGAAAACCCCCAAGGAGCAAGAGGCAATACAAACATTTGTGAACTTTCCTACCTCAACGACTCCTAATAAGAAGTTGAGCACTGATGTAGTACCATTGCAAATTTCAGCACTAGGCTCTAGCTCTACCAAGGTTGCAAGGGTACATCACTATGGAGAACCTGGACTTGATGAATAAATAGTCATACCCAATTATGACTCAAGAACCATGAACCTACAATAGATAAATGAAGTGCAAGAGGCACTAGAGAGGAAAAAGAGACAAGAAATACTTAGAAATGAGTTTCAGCAAAAGTAAGCACTTGTGGAAATCAAGGACATATTTCTTGATGCATTTAGCTTGCAAATGTATATGAGCAATGTTAGTATGCTAATAGAAACCAAATTTAAATAAAGCTTCTACAAACTAAACAAAATTCATAAACTTCAAGATAGACTAAGATGAACTCTCAATTGAGAATATGAGCCACTAATGGGCTCTCTCAATGAGAAGCTCTCTTGTTGAGTGGCTTTGTCTAAATAGATAGGATGTATGCTCAAGCTTATGCTTCAAAAAGGGCTTCAAATGGAGTTGGAATTTGGGTGTGAGTGTATGGTTTTGATGTAAAATGGCTTCTTAAAATGGCATTATGACTTTACTTCATGGATTGTATTTTTTGCAAAGGGGAAGGACCCAATTTATAGGCAAGAGGCTTGAGGGATTGAGGGCTAAGATGCAAGGATGAGAAAAAGCTCATGGAGGGCTCAGATTGCATGAGAGGAGAGCACATGGATTGTGCTTCCTTATAGCCAATCAAGGAGTGACACATGTCATAAGGTGAGAGGATGGAGAAAAGGGGAAGGATGAGTCAACAAAGGAGGCTCAAGGGATAAAATCTTCATAAAGACCCTCATAATGGCTTGTAAGAGCAATAAAAGGGCTTGGAAGAGTCATTTATGGCCTAGTGGGCTTCATAAAGTTTTATGGTTGAGATATTTTGAAGGAGATGAGAGAAATTTTGACTTGGGCTTGATTAGGAAGGTTTTAAGCTTGCTTAAGATTGTGAAAATGATTAGAGGATGGATTAGGATGGTTTAGGATTAGCTTAGGGATAGACAAGTGGATGGCATTTAATGAGGGTGGGTGAAGGAGGAGATATTTGTTAACTTTGGCTTGGGTTAGTAAGTCTTAACCCATGTTTAGAGAATGTGACAAGGTTAGGAGGGGATTAGGATTAGGTTTAAAGACATCTTCTAGAAGAGTCTAGACTTTGGATGAGGATAAAGACATTCTAGAATAGTCTAGAACTTCCTAGGATGAGGATGAAGACTTTCTAGAAGAGTCTAGAACTTCTTAGGATGAGGATAAATTAGATTTTTAGGAAATAAATAAAGTTTTATTTATTTCAAGGGTTTGGGTTGAGGAGATATTTATTAAAACTTTTTTAATAAACATGAGGATTAATATTTAATCTTAATTAAATATTTTGAGTTGGGATTAGGGGTAGGAAATGATGGGATTAGCCTTTAATCAAAATTAAAGAAGGATTAGAAGATTTTGGAAGAGGTTAGTGATCTTAAGGAAATTGGCCAAGTTTTGGGCAAAAAAATTTTTTTTTATTTATTTTGGAATTTTTGGTCAATTTATTAATTAAATAATTAATAAATAAGAAAATAATGTTTAAATAAGATTTAAACATTTTTGGGAGGGATTCCTTAATTAAATATTTATAATTAAGATAAAGGCATTTAATGGTATAAAAATTAATTAATTAATTAATTAATTAATTAATTAATTATGATGTCATCAAGGACTTTTCAGAAAATAAAAATACTTTATTTTCTAAAGGTTTTTAGGTGTCTACAGCAAGTACCTAGTGAAAGCTAGCCTATAATGGAGCAACTGTCCAACATTGTGGACCAGGTATAGAATGAGGACCTAAAAACTAATGTTAAATTATTAGAATGGTCAAAAAAGAAGTTTTAGGTGAAAGTAAATGAGAAAATATCAAGTGAAATAGCACTTTCACAAGTTGAGTTGGAAAAGAAGATTGAAAAAGTGAAGAAAGTACTTGAGAATTTATTCTCATTGTACAACAAGTTGTGTGATTTCTCATACTTCAAATAGGAAACTAGCCAAAGGATATTGAGCTTGGAACGTAATCTAAATATTTCTAGCACTTAGCTACCAAAAGATCCAGCTTAGAGTGAGAAGCATTTTGCAGCTATGCTTCACACAAAAAGAATTAGCTATATTGACAGTAGAAAAAGCCAATATTAAGGCCAAATTGATGCAAATTCAATCTTCCATTACCCCATAGCTGGAAGTACTCCATAAGGAACAAGCCTATGTAGAAAAATGATCTAAAGAAAGATCCTAATCTTTCTACTTTAGAAGGCCTTGTTCATCTTGCAGTAGAGACAACAATCCAACACAAGTCATTGGAGATAGCTTTAGATAATTGGGATACTTCTCTCAAGATGATTATAGAGATAAATAAAACATTTTTGGCAAAGTATTATATTTATCCTTGTAGATAAATAAAATATTTTAATAAATATCTCCTCAACCCAAACCCTTGAAATAAATAAAACTTTATTTATTTCCTAAAAATCTAATTTATCCTCATCCTAAGAAGTTCTAGACTCTTCTGGAAAGTCTCCATCCTCATCCTAGGAAATTCTAGACTATTCTAGAAAGTCTTTATCCTCCTCCAAAATCTAGACTCTTCTAGAAGATGTCTTTAAACCTAATCCTAATCCCCTCCTAACCTTGTCACATTTCCTAAACATGGGTTAAGACTTACTAACCCAAGCCAAAGTTAACAAATATCTCCTCCTTCACCCACCCTCATTAAATGCCATCCACTTGCCTATCCCTAAGCTAATCCTAAACCATCCTAATCCATCCTCTAATCATTTGCACAAACCTAAACAAGCTTAAAACCTTCCTAATCAAGTCCAAGTCGAAATTGCTCTCACCACCCTCAAAATATCTCAACCATAAAACTTTATGAAGTCCACTAGGTCATAAATGACTCTTACAAGCCCTTTTATTGCTCTTACAAGTCATTATGAGGGTCTTTATGAAGATTTTATCCCTTGAGCCTCCTTTGTTGACTCATCCTTCCCCTTTCCTCCATCCTCTCACCATGTGACATGTGTCACTCCTTGATTGGTTGTAAGGAAGCACAATCCATGTGCTCTCCTCTCTTGCAATCTGAGCCCTCCATAAGCTTTTTTCCATCCTTGCATCTTAGCCCTCAATCCCTCAAGCCTCTTGCCTATAAATTGGATCCTTCCCCTTTGCAAAATAACACAATCCATGAAGTAAAGTCATAATGCCATTTTGAGAAGCCATTTTACATCAAAACCATACACTCACACCCAAATTCCAACTCCATTTGAAGCCCTTTTTGAAGAATAAGCTTGAGCATACATCCTATCTATTTAGACAAAGCTACTCAACAAGAGAGATTCTCATTGAGAGAGCCCATTAATGGCTCATATTCTCAATTGAGAGCTCATCTTAGTCTATCTTAAAGTTTATGAATTTTGATTAGTTTGTAGAAGCTTTATTTAAATTTGGTTTCTATTAGCATACTAACATTGCTCATATACAATCCTTAGTACCCTTTGACATAAGTGTCAAAAAGGGGAAGAATATACTCATGGGAGATATAATGTTTTGGGGGAGATGTGAATAAGAATGGTTACATAATACATGTTTTGATGGAAGCAATAAAGAATATCCAAAAGGGGAGATATTCAAATTCACATTTTAAGGAAGTAATAAGGCCAACAAGATGCAAAATTGGAAGAAGATGTGAAAAGGGTACAAATAGATATAGAGAGTAGACACAAAAAAAAGGCATCAGATTGAGACACATTCAACACAAGAATTTTGGTTATCAAAATGGAAGTGGCACATCAGCTTAGGGGGAGTTACAAGATTTTGAGGTACACAAAATTTTGAATAAGCTTTTGAAGTCTTGTACATATGTCGAACAGAATGTGTAGTATACTCATAGAGATTAGATTTATAATGTTTAGTTAAGTGTTTTTGCCACTCATGTCAAAGGGGGAGATTTTTGGTCTCAGATTGGTTTTGACATTTGAGTGTCAACACACTTAACCAATTCTTTACTTGATGATAAGTATAATACAGAAGCCAAACTACAATGTATGCTGAGCCAAAAAATTCAATAGGTGTTGAGTGAACTTGAGGTGTCGAGCAATCTTTAGGTGCTTAGCAAAGTATAGATGTCAAATCACTATAAATGCTGAGTGAAATAGAATTGCTATAGGAGCCAAGTGAGTTAGTTTTCCTATATGTGTTGAGCATCAACAACTAGTATGTGCCGAGTAACATAGAATCGGCATATGAGTTTGTGCCTTCACAAACTCAAATGTAGACTATTTTTGGAGCTGACATAGGATGAATCTTGAAGGATATTGGAGATAAAATTGAATCTTTTGCATTACCTATGTAATCAACATGTAGCCAATGAAAAAATGTAGAAGGAATGCAATTGATAAGAAAAGTACAAGAAATAAGTGGGAAATGAAGATTAAATATTGATCATAGATTCATACCTAATCCTAAGTCTTCAAAATCTTTAAAAGGAAGATGAAGCCCGATTATGCAAGGAGAGAGGATATGCAAAAAGAAGTGTATGGGTGAATTATAGCAAAGTGCAAAAGGGTAAAAAGATTTAGTGAAGAACAAAGAAGCATAGAAAAATCTAGTTATTGAGGAATAGAGTATCAAAACCTCACATAGTGACATATTAGATCAAGCAAGGATCAGAGCTGATAGAGTAGAACAAGGATCTGCAATCAGCAATTGAAGATTGCAAAGCTATAAGTTCAAAGGCTTTCTAATACTCTCTAGCAATTATATTAGATATAGAAATCCTATGGACTTAGGTTGGCCTAGTAGCCATTTGTAAATCCTTTAATAGGGTGGCATTCCAAGTGGTTGTACTAAAGTCCTTTAACTAGGCCTACTTTTAGTAGGGTAGTGAAATACTTTAACTAGGTCACCTTTAACAAAGTGTAAAGTCTTTAACAATACGAGCCTTTTAGAGGGCAGACCATTGGAAGTGGTCAAACATTATAACCTTGAATAGTTACACATTGCTGCAGTGATATTTTGTGGGTGTCATCCCCACCCCAGTTTTACCTTCCCATTTTGGAGGGTTTTTGGGTTACCAAAAT
The DNA here is from genome assembly GCA_028749045.1 of Cupressus sempervirens. Taxonomy (NCBI): domain Eukaryota; kingdom Viridiplantae; phylum Streptophyta; class Pinopsida; order Cupressales; family Cupressaceae; genus Cupressus; species Cupressus sempervirens. The sequence continues at coordinate 789,133,399 of CM053791.1, read as the reverse complement.
TGTGTGTTATCTATTTTCATGCATGTCTTTACTTTAATGTTTATTAGATAAATTAGATGCATGTGAATGGTTTTAGTTAAAAGGATTTGAAAAGGTTAAAGCTAGTTACTTTTGAGTCACCCCCGCCACTCTCAGAAGTAAATCTTTCAACTTGTTAATTCTAATATGCACATGTTGATTATCACTGTAGATTTTGCAATACCAAAATTATCTTTATACTAATATTAAATTATCTAATGCTTAAAGAATTTTCTATCTCTAATCATGCGATCTTTACTTGTAAGTTTTGCCTTCAATTCCAAAATAATATGTTGCCATAAATGACAACCCTTAACCTTTCTAACTTAGCCATATTTCTAATAGTATGATCAATTTTGAAGAAGGTGTTGGAATAATTTAGAATAACTAAGAGGCAGGGTGAATCAATTATCCAAGGTCCAAATGTACAAATAAAACTTTTCAATACTCAGCAAACATATATGTGCATACATTTATTAGATCATCTAATATCTTCAAACCTTTGTATATTATTGTTCTAGCTCAAACAAACTTTCTAGCATTGTAAACATGAACATCACAAATTCAATCACACAATTTGACACAAGGATTTAATGTGGAAACCCATTTTAGGGAAAACTGCCTATAACATGCTACCAATTGTTACTCTTCTAAAGTGAGCTCTATGAGGATCTAACCCTATTAAAGGTTACAATGCACAGTATTAAATGTGGCCTTGATTAAAGGATTTCAATCACCCTATCAAAAGTAAGCCTTGTTAGAGGATTTTACAAAATTCCATTAGAATGTCACCCAGCTAAAGGATTTACTCATGACTATTAGGTCAACCTTAATCCAAAGTATTTATCCAAACTAATACAATTCTTAGAGTGTAATAGGACTTAATTTACTCATGAATGTTAAATGTTACAATGCACACTATTAAATGTGACCTTGACTAAAGGATTTCAATCATCCTATCAAAAATGAGCCTTGTTAGAGGAATTTAGAAAATTCTATTAGAATGTCGCATGGTTAAAGGATTTACTCATGAATGTTAGGTCAACCTTAATCGAAAGGATTTATCTAGACTAACACAATTGTTAGAGTGCTATAGTAGGACTTATCTAATAACCAAACAATTCACTTGCAAATTTTAGATCTTCAATTGAGCCCTCCATTTAGCTCAACATTAATTCCCCTTTATCTCTGATTGCTTCTTCACCCTTCAAGCATTCTCCTCCTTAAGTCTTCTTCCTTAGTATTCCAACTTCATTCCTTCAACCACCATATGAAGAAACACCTCCAGATTTATTCTTTCTCACTCACATATTATTTTCTTTTGGTCATATATCTCCTTAAATAGAGAATTTTGATCTTTTTCCACTTAATCACAATCATCCATCTTAGGGTTCTATTAGATTCATCAAATCCTCCCTTTTTATTATGTTCCCTCTATAAAGTTATCTTTTAGCCCTTATTAAATTCATTTTGAAATGGTTTATCTTGAATTTAGTGCCACAAGCTCATCAAGTTTATCTTCAGCATGATTCACGTAATTCATGAAATCAACTTATGCCAGCTCAGATTCATCGAATCTTCATTCAAAATCTTTTTTCTATCACTTAGAAATAGCTAACTATTGATGCTTGACATATAATAATTTTTTCTTTTCTCAGCACATACTAGCTTTTTGATGCTTGGCACATATTGTATTTCTACTTGACCTGAACTAAATGCTTGTCTTACACTATTTTCTTGGTCAAGCTTGGAAATACACACTTATTGTAGACACTCCTTGTCTTTTCTTTAGTATCCTTTCATCGTAGCCTTAAGTAGATAAACAATACATTATATCATCAAAGTCTTATTTGGTCTTAGTGCTCCTTTTATGCACAATAACTTAATCTTTCTCTAGGTACTCTTGTCATCCTTTCTTTTCAAATCCTCTTCATCAGTCAATCAAATGATAGCATTCGGACCAAAGAAGCAATTGTCTTACCAGTAGGTAGGAGGTTTGACATCAATGAAAAAATAATGATTGTTCCCATGATAGGTTCCTATACTTCAACAATCTTCTTTTTCAATAGAAGGCACTTAAAGGACAAATTAAATATTGATGATATCAGCATTATTTATATATTTATACACACACAAACAATAGTACAATATATATACAAAAGGTATATATACCTCTTGTATATATATTGTACTATTGTATATGTATATTTTGGTAGTGGGCTTAACTTTCTATTTTTATTGTATTACCAACTCCTAATAAGGTTGAGGCTTCTAACATGACCTATTCCTCTAACAAGGACATATACATTGTACATATATAATAAACTCCTTATAGGCTCAATATCTTTCACAAGATACTTTTGATTAGTAGATCATTTTTTGGATACCATCCCCACAATTTTTTTTCCTTGGACAAGGTTTCCCTAGTTAACAAATAATGGTGTTATAAGTTGCATTGTGTTATGCATATTTTTACTTGTTAGTTTGATCATATATTCGAGTTTAAAGATAACTAATTATATCCATAATTGGGCAAAAGTTTGTGTAACATTGATTCACCCCCCACCCCTTAGTATTCCCTATTTCTAATACATAGTCTCAACCACAACCTATTGGTTGATCAACAAGAGAGTTTGGATTTTCACAACTATCAAAACAAATAAAGGCACTTGATTTCTTGAACATAGTTAGAAGATTGCAAAATATGAGTGGTACAGAAAGTGCAATCAAATTTGGTGACATGATGATGAAGATTAGAGGTCATGGTATGATAAAATACCACTTTTTGGATCATTGAAAAGTGTATAAGGTGTAGATTTGAAGCTATGTACTGGAGGATTCAAAATGTGTTTGATTTTTTTGGATATATTACAGGCATATCTAATTTTAGATCAATGCACTCATGATAAAATCAATTATGACATTGAGATATGTGAATTACTTATGGTATTTTCATGACAAGATTGAGGTTTGAATGAATGGAAAGGTTTCAATGGAAAAATTTATGACCCTAATATAATTGTTCTTAAGAAGGGATGAGATGGAAAAATAGGAAGTTAGATGCAAAGTGCTAAGGTTTGATATAAGTATTGAGACGAGAAAGAGAAGAGAACAATTATAGAGTACATAGAGTTGACTGTATCTAATAGGCAAGAAGTACCACATCCAAGTTAGTTGTCTTATTGTTCCCTAGTAGGTGCAACAATCAAAACTCTAAATTAGGTGAACTCTAATAGAATCTTATTTGTAAGTTCCTTAACCAAGTGAGTTCTTAGAATGGGTTTTGGAATCATCTTACAATATATACCTTTATATATCTATTTTTACTTTTAACAAGGTGCAAATCACTCCTAATTGGGTGAATCCTTAGAAATATTTATTATAGCTCCTAATAGGAAAACTCATTTGCTGCAATAGTGAGCTTGTGGGTGTTATCCCCATTGTGGTTTTTACCCTCTAACAAGGTTTTCTATGATACCAAAATATCTATTTTATGTGTGATGGTTTTGTGGATATTTGATATTATTTTCCAATACCAATTATATGCAAATCATTGATTCAATTGTACATTATTTGTTTGTAATTATTCACCTCTACCCCAACAAATCCAACCCCCCCACCTCCCCCCCCCGCCACTCTCTAGTAGGTAAGATCCAAATAGAGTCTCCCCTACTACAGATTGCATTAAAAATTATATTTGAAATAATTGTGAAGTACAAACATACAATCCCAATAGATTATATATAGGCTTGGAATTTGACCTTCCTGTACAAAGTGGTATAAACCCAATAAAGGGTAGATAAATTTTACAAACCAAGTGAGAGGAATCTTACCAAAATGTGGATATTAAAAAATTATAATATAAATATTCATTTAATGAAAAATTAGAGGTGTTAGCAATGGGGCAACGAATAAGATCAACCTATCTTTCAATCAATACATTCCCCTACACCTATATTTTGGGGTCCCACAAGACTTTAACTATTGGAAATATAAGAGAGTAACTGAGAGGGGAGGGGTGAATTAGTTACTACTAAAATAAATCCCAAATCCCTTAGATTTCAACACAAAGAAACTTTTATAACTAAAATGTTGATGCTCGACATACACATAGTTAATGTTGTAACTCGATAAATACTAAATGTGCCTTGCAACTAATTAACTTTGCAAATCTTAAGATATTGTTATTGATTATCATTACTCAATCTTAATTGCAAGAATGAAAGAAATAGCATGAACACATATGACACCAAGACTTAACATAGAAACCCAGTTTGGGAAAAACTACCAATTTTAACTAGTTACTAGTTTTCACTCTTCTAAAGTGAGCCCTATTAGGAGCCAACCCTGTTAAAGGTTACAAAACACACTATTAGGTGTGACCTTGTTAAAGATTTAATCACCCTGTTAGGAGTGGCCTTTTTAGAGGTCTTTAGAAAATTCAATAGAACTGCCACCTTGTTAGGGGATTTACAAATGGTAGTTAAACCAACTCTATTAAGAGATTTAGATCACTACTATAATGGTTAGAGAGTAACAATGAGATGACCTAATTCAAATGCAATTGAATTGTTGATTATAGATCTCTATTTTGGCATGTACTTGATCCTTCTTGATTGAATATAACTTTCTGCTCCACAAGGATATTCTACTTATCCTTCAAATTTTCTTCCTTTCTTCATCCCTTACAATTCATTCATAACATCTTGCACACCTTGGATCTACAACTTGACCTTTTACTTTTACCTTTCACATTGTCAAATTGGCTCAAATACAACTTAGAATAATTAATATTCATCACCATAGTCAGCTAGAACCAATTGATAAATCAATTAAGCTTAATATGCCAAAATAATAAAATCTTTCGTTAGTTGACCTAACTCAGTAGACACTAACTCAAAAGTAATTCCCTGTATTAACCAACAGAAGCTTGGTTAACACTGCAAACTTGCAAAAATCCTTAGAAATTGAGTGAGCTTAGTTAGCACTTGTTCCATCCAACTTTCTTTCATTAACCAAGTGAGCTTGGTTAACACTCATCTTCAACATTCTTTCCTTCAGCACCCAAGTGAATTTGGTTGACATTGTCTTTTGAACTAAGCAAACATAGGAACACTTGGTAGAGATAGAAAACTATCTTCACTACCTGAGTGAGCTTGCCATGCACTGACTAATAACTAATATGACATTTGTGTAACATCAAAGACAACACATAATTGTTCAATTTTATCCAACAATCTCCCTCTTTGGCATTGATGGCAACACAACATGTCATAGCATAATGAAATTTTGAGAACAAGACTCCCTGTGTCAGTAAACTTTTGTCTACAAAAATCTTCTACCAAGTTCATTCTTCCTCTTTGATATTTCTTTGTAGAACTTCTCCCTCTTTGTAATAGAAAGAATTTTTGAGAGATATGATAGTAAACTTCTCCCTCTTTGACAACACATGCCAAAGACAAAATTTTTGATAATATCAATGTACCTTAAGTACTGATTCATTTGCAATACGCCTTTGTTAATACTACATCAATAGATTGATCTTCAACTTTCTCTTGTTGATGCATCAGTAAAGTTTATTTAGTGAGTTTTAGATAGGAGAGTGATCCCTAGCTTACCTCTTAGATACAAAAATTCATCTTTAGGTAATGGTTTGGTGAATATGTCTACAATCTATTCTTTTGTATTCACATATTTCAATCTGACTTATTTATCCTACACCAATTCTCTTAATAAGTGATATTTTATAGCAATGTGTTTTGTTTTGGAATGCATCACTTGATTATTTGATATGTTGATTACATTGGTGTTATCACAATATATGACTACTAGATCTTTGATTTCTACCTTCATTCCTTCCAATAGTTGTTTGAACCAAACAATGTTAAAATAATTGACTATTGTTGCTACATATTCTAGCTCTATTGTGGATTGAGATGTACAATTTATTTCTTACTTGTCCAAGATACCAATCTTTTACCAAGAAAAATGCTCCTCCACTAGTGTTTTTTCTATCATCAAGACTTCCTGCCCAATTAACATCTATAAATATCTTTAAGTCCATATTGCCTCCAAGTTTGTACCATAAGTCATAGTCTTTAGTACCTTTTAGATATCTCAAGATTCTCTTGATTTCCATCATATGGTTTTCTTTAGGATTTGCTAAGAATCTTGCCACTATCCCAACTGCTAAGGCAATGTTAGGCCTTGTATGTACTATGTACTATAATTTTCCAATCATTGATATGTGTATGGTCTTATCTACTTCTTTAGAATCATCATTTTAGGAAAGCTTGTGTCTAGTAGATATGGGAGTTCCAACTAGTCTTGAATCTTCCATTCCAAACTTCTTTAGTATCTCCTTGATAAACTTAGATTGAGTGATGTAGATGCCACTTTTTCTCTATTGTATCTATAATCCAACAAAGAATTTTATTTCACCAAAAATGGACATCTCAAATTCTTTACTCATTTCTTTTGAAAATTCTTTGCATAAGTCATCATTCCCTGTAAATATTGTATCATCAACAAATATTTTGCCAATACAATTTTCTTGTTTGGTCCTTCTTTGATATATAGACTACTATTATCATTGTTCTTTGAAAACCAATCTATATCAAATAGTTATCATTCCTTCATACTAGGCTTTGGGAGCTTGTTTAAGACCATATAGAGCTTTGTGTAATTTGTAGACCATGTCTCTTTTTTAAGGATCTATAAAACCTTTTGGTTATTCAATGCAGACTTCCTTATCAAAAATTTCATTCAAGAATGCAGATTTGACATCCATTTAATACACTTTAAATCCTCTATGTGTTGCATATGCAAGTAGAGTTCTAACACCTTCTAATCTTGCAATAGGGGCAAAAGTTTCACCATAATCAATAACTTCTTCTTGAGAATAACCTTTACATACCAGTCTTTCTTTGTTTCTAGATACTTTTCCATATTCATTTAGCTTATTTTTGAATACCCATTTTGTACCATTACATTTTTATTTTTGGGTCTAGGAAAGTGAGTCCAAGTTTTGTTCTTTTCTATTTGTTCTATTTCTTCATTCATTACTTCAATCCAACTTTCATTTTCCAGAGCATCTTTAACATTTCTAGGTTCAACTTCAACAAGTAAACATGTACCTTTTAATTTTCTTATTGTCATTGTTTATTTGATTTATCTCCACTGATCTAATTAGATACATGCTTGATGTTTATTTTCTAGTGTCTTCATTATGAATTTTAACTTCAAGCTTGAGTCCTTCTATTTGTGACTTGGGTCCTTCAAACTCATTTTGAACTAGCTCAATAGCCTTTGATTGTGACTCAAGTCCTTCAGAATGCGACTCATTGTTCACTTCCTTCAATTTGGCAACCATTGGAGATTTAGGGGACTCAAGAGATGAAGTCTCCTTTCTTTCAAATAGATTTGGCAATGTATTAGGTTCATAGTAAAAAAATCATCTATAATCCTCTGGCTCCTTTTTTCTTTCTTCTTTTCTCTTTTTTGCAAACTCATCAATTCTCACATGTACACTTTCTATAATCTTATGAGTAGACAAATTCAAACATTTGTATGCTTTACTTCTATAGGAGTATCCTAGAAATATGCCTTCATCACCTTTTACATCAAATTTTCCTTTTCTAAACTCTTTCAAGATATAACATTTACTGTCAGATACTTTCAAGTAACTTACATTAGATTTGTAGCAATAGCATAGTTCATAAGGAGTTTGGTTTGAGTATTTCTTCAACTGAACTTGGTTCAAAGTATGAATTGTAGTACTGATAGATTCCTTCCATTATTTGATAGCAACATTCTTGTCAATCAGTAGTGTCATTGCAAAATCCATGATGGATCTATTTCTTCTTTCAGCTATACCATTTTGTTGAGGTGTATCAGGGGCTAATACTTTTCTTTTGATTCCTCATTCAATATAGAAACTATTGAATTCATTGTAGATGAATTCACCACCTCTATTTGATCTTAAGAATTTCAATCTCTTTCTAGTTTCTTTCTCTACTCTTTCCAAATACCATTTGAATTTCTCAAAAGTTTCTAATTTTTCTCTTAGATACATCACAGTCATCATTCTAGAAAAATCATCAACAAAAAGAATAAAAAACTTCTCTCCACTATAATTCTCTATTCCATTAGGTCCACATAAGTCAGTATGTACACTTTCTAAGACTTCTTTTGATTGATAGTTTTTTTTTTTAAAACTAGTATTTCACATCTTTCTAATTTGCTAATTTTTGCACAAACCAACATCAGGTTTCTTCAAACTAGGAATACCTCTTACTCTTCTAATTTTGCTAATATTGACCATATTATCAAAGTTTATGATACACAGTCTCCTCTGCCATAACCAAAAAAATTCTACTTGAGAAATAAAACATGACAATTCACTAAGTTCGAGATAAAATAGATTATCTTTTGTTTGCTTGCCTAATCCAACCAAATTTTCTTTTTCATCCAATAGTTTTGCCTTGCCATCCATGAATCCTACCTTGAATCCAATATTGTTCAACTGTGCCATGCTTAGTAAATTATGCTTTGGTCCTTCAACCCAATAGGCATTATCACAAATAAGTTCATTGGTTAAAGATATACAACCTTTTCCCTTTATACAACAAGGTTCATTGTTACCAAATCTTACACTTCCTCCACCATAATATTCAAAATGCTCAAACATTGATTTGTCTCCAATAATATGTTGTGAACATCCACTGTCTATAATCCATGTGTCATTTTTGCTAACATGAGAGATAAGTGCCATCTTATCTCCTTCATTATTAGATTCATCTTTTACATCAATATACACCATTTCATCTTCACTTTTGTCAAAATATTTAGTCATAAAACAAGTTTTCTTACCTTTTTCCTTGAAGTTTTTGTGACTTTTGAATTCCTTCTTGCCTTTGTACTTGTGGCTTTTCTTCTCATCCTCACTTTCTTTGTTTGGACACCTAGCAGCAATATGACCAATTTCTTCACAAGAAAAATAGATTAGAGGGATTTTTCCTTTGTACTTTCCTCTACCTTTGGAGTATTTCTTTACAAGTGGGGCTTCAACAATTTCAAGATCACTCTTCTTTGATTTCTTGCTCTTTTCTTTGAGTGAGAGTTTGGCTTCAAATGTAGACTCAATATTCTTGGAAATAGGAACATAATTATCATAGTTATCTAGTTCAAAAGCTATCAATCTTCCAACTAAAGCATCCAAGGTCAATTTTTTATTTGGATCACATCTCATTTATTGAATAGAAAACACTCTAATTACATAGATAGGAAGAAGATTTCTGAGTACCTTACAACAATTTCATCCTTAATGTCTCCTCTAGATGCTTTGATTGCACTTACACTAGCTTTGATTCTTTCCACATATTTTGCAATATTTTCATCTTCTCTCATTTTTATTTAGTCAAATTTTCCTCTGAGAATTTTTTCTATTTCTTTTCTTACATTTTCATCTCCTCTATAGATATATTTCATTTTGGTCCATATTGCATGAGTTGATCTACAGTCCTTTACCTCATCAAATTTAGCATAACTAAGATCAGATGTAATATCAGTCATGATGTTATGGTTCTTCTTCTCAGAAATGTCTTCAACTGATAAACTTCTAGAGGGATTTTTGTATTTAGCATAAAGATATTTTCAACTTGAATCACTAATAGTAGCTATATGTAATCTCATAAGTCCTTGTCATGCTACAAAATTTTCTCTATTCAACTTTGGAATCTCTCTCTTGTAAGACATTTTGATCTTTATCTTAGGTCCTTGATACCTTCTCTGCAAACACCAAAAGCTCTAATACCGATTTTTGAAAATATAAGAGATTAACTAAAAGGGGAGGGGTGAATCAGTTACTACTAAAATAGATCTTAGATCCGTTAGATTTCAACACAAAGAAACTCTTATAACTAAAATGCTAATGCTTGGCATACACATAGTTAATGTTGTAACTCAGTAAATAGTGAATGTGCCTTGTAACTAATTAACTTTGCAAATCTTAAGATATTGTCATTGATTATCACTACTTAATATTGATTACATGTATAAAATAAATAGCATGAATACATATGACACCAAGATTTAACGCGGAAATCCAATTTGGGAAAAACCACCAATTGTAACTAGTTACTATTTTTCACTCTTCTAAAGTGAGCACTATTAGGATCCAACCCTATTAAAGGTTACAAAACACATTGTTAGGTGTGACCCTATTAAAGGATTTAATCACCCTATTAGGAGTGGCCTTGTTAGAGGTCTTTAGACAATTCAACAAAACTGCCACCTTGTTAGATGATTTACAAATGATTGTTAAACCAACTCTATTAAGAGATTTAGATCACTACTACAATGGTTAGAGAGTAACAATGAGATGACCTAATTGAGATGAAACTAAATTTCTAATTACATATCTCTATTCTGGCATGTACTTGATCCTTCTTGATCGAATATAGCATTTCTACTTCACAAGAATATTCTACTTATCCTTCAAATTTTCTTCCTTTCTTCATCCCTTACAATTCATTAATAATATCTTGCACACTTTGAAACTACAACTTGACTTTTTACTTATACCTTTCATATAAGAAAAAAATGGCTAGATCTTGAAGCTTTGAATATAAGAATGAATCTATTTGGATTCCATATGAAATCAACATGCAACCAATCAAAAAATTGGAAAGATTAAGCGAAAAATGCATGAATCTTAACCATAGATTCATACCTAACACTAAGCCATGAAAGTCTTTATAACGAAGACAAGGCCCCATAATTCAAATAGCATGCAAGAAAAGAATAGAAGAAAAATAGGGGTGAATTGATTAGAAAGTATTCAAGGTGACTTAGCAAAGTAAAGGAATTGCAAAATTAGTTTGCAAAACAAAGGATCAAGGATACAACATTTATATATCAAATTAGAAAGGATCAAGTAGGACAGAAATGAGATCTAAAATCAGCAATACAAAGTTGTAAGTTATCAGATCAAACATTTTACTATTGATTTCTAATAATTATATCAGAAGAGTGAAGTCCTTTGGACTAAGGTTTACTTAATAGTCATTATGAAATCCTTTGACAAGGTGACATTCCAAGTTAATATTCTGAAAGTCCTTTAACTAAGCACACTTCTAATAGGATGTTAAAATCTTTTAATAGGGTGGGACTTAATAGTCTCTTGTAAGCCTTCAACAAGGTAGACCTTTCACATGGTAGATCATGTTTCATGGTCAAACTTTGTAACCTTAACAAGTTACACTTTATTGCTACAGTAGTAAAGAGTTGTGGGTGTCATCCCCACCCTAGTTTTACCTTCTCTTTTGGAGGGTTTCTGGGTAATCATATCTAGTGTCAAATGTTTATGTGGATGCATTTACTTTACATGTTATTTCAATATGTTAATATTTTTTGAAATTAAAAGTTTTATCGGTTAAAGATTAGGACTTCTGATTCACCCCCCTCTTAGAAGTATATGTTTCCCATTTGTAATTCCAAAAATTGGTATCAAAGCTAAGTTCTCATTAGGAGAAGCCTTATAGCTTAGAGAAAATATCTTGAGATGGAGGTCTACAAACTAGGAAATATTATAGAAAACCAATGAATTGAAATCTAGCTCATTCTGCATTCATTGGATGAAGACAAAGAGGAGTTAAGGAAGTCCTTAAAGAGGAGGAAAGAAATAGCCATTGCATAAAATGATACACAATACAAAGAGATTGACACCACCAAGTTCTTTACTAATGGACACTCAAATGAGTTTGATGTAGCAATTGTAGATCTAATGAAAAAGAATAGAGCACAATCAAAAGAGATAAAAAATCTCAAGATTGAGCAAGAATCACAAGCCATGATGTTGTGTAAGATGACTGAACAAAAAAAGAGATCCATTGAAGACAAGGTCATGATTGAAGAAAACAAGAGAAACCTAGCAAACAGATTGGAAGAGAAGTCAACAGAACTTGCTAGAATATCCAATAAGCAATTGGATACCCTAAACCAAATGATGAGTGCTCATCATGAGTTGAATGTCAAAGATATTGAGATCACTACATTAAAATTATAGAATGAACAACTACAAAATGATCTAAGAAGAGGAAGAGAAATTGTTGAAAGCTTCAACAATCCAAATGATGTCATCAAGTACTTTGAAAAACTACCAAAAACCCCTAGATCTAGCAATGATACATTAGGACTAGGCTACACAAGCACTAAAGAAGGAGAATCATCCAAGACTACTAAAGGAAAAAAATGACAAATGTAAGAACTCCAAACCCACTAGTCATTTTTGTGGTAAGAAATGACATACTACTAATGTGTTTAAGAGCAAGAATGCAAATCAGCATGACAAACCTAAAAATATGGGTCACTATGACAAGTGTAATAAGCAAGGTCATCAGGCTCATGAATGCAAGACCAGAACCATGCATACACCAAGATTTGAAGGTTACTACTACAACTATCAAAAGTATGGACATAGAGCCTTTGAGTGTAGATCCAAATGCATGTGGGTACCAAACAAGTTAGCAAAAAGAAAGATGTCATGAAAACTTCTATAATTGGGATTACAATACTAGGAAAAGCTATCATTACTATCAAGAGCATGGACACGCCCTTGAGAATTGTATAAGAACACACTTCAGTGGTAACGACAAAAAATGGTTGAGTAAAACTACATGCTTTAGTTGTTTGAAGATTGGTCATATCAATAAGCATTTCCCAACAAGCTCAAAGGCACCTAATTCTAAGTTCAACAAAGGAAAAAGAAAGGTAGATGTTGAACATACCAAAGGAGAGATGAACAAAACATGGAAGAAAAGAGATGGAAGCAGCACATCAAATGGAGGGATCACTTCACCTAATAGGTCAAGTAGTCACACCTCATCAAACTAAGCAAAGAAAGGTATGTGCATGATTGATATTTAAAATACTTTAACATACATCAATTCTGAGAGAAGTTAGTACTAAAAAGGATAAGTTAGCATGAATAAAGATGCATGACAATGAGGAAAGTCTAAGGTCAAATCTTCAAGTTTTCACATTACTTCTAAATGTAAAAAGTCCTCTTCAGATGTTGAGTAAAATACAAGTGCTGACTTGTTAGCCAAAGCCAATTGGAGCCAAGTCAGTAAAGTAAAGGCAATACCAATAGCTTTTGAGTGATGGTAAAATCTCTATGGATTCCAAGTAAAATAGAAATCGTATTGAAGTCGAGTTTATAGATGTACATGCACCATGTAATAAATGTGATGTTTTGAAGAGTATAAGGTTAATTTTCACCTTTTTTTGTCATTATGAATTCAGAGCAAAGAGTAAGCAGAGTGAAGAAGTGATTCACAAACCAGATAGATGCATTTGCACGTATCATAATGAAGATCAAGCATCAGTTCATCAATTTTTAAGGTATTCTTCATCTATCGAGCTACACAGTTTTATATTTGTTAAACCCTAGCTTGCATAATGGCCTCTAGTTCAAAGAATGTAAAAGAGAAAGAGACTTTTGAAGTCCACTTGGTTAGAAATGAAGTTAAACAATGTAATTTTAAGGCTATACCAGACATTTCTTACAAGCAAGACCCATCAGGCATGTTATCTATGATTCTACCTAAGGTTATAATGGTACAAGATGTAAGAATTTTCTATAACTACAAGGTAGGAGGCATTTGAAACATGGAAACAAGATAAGCATATGAGATGTCATTCAATAATGGTGTATTGAAGGAGAAATTCAAAATTGTAGATAGGAAGGGCTTAACCCATGCCCTAGAATTACCAACCGTTTTCAAAATTGAATGGATCAAAATAGTTCTAAGTAGAATACATGATGGATGTATATGGTTAGAGGGAGGACCTATAAAAATTTTAAAGAGAATTTTTCATAGGGTTACTAGTTATCCAACCCTAGATCAGTCGAAGACATTGAGAAGTGACTCTAAAGAGGTAATTAAGAAAAACATAGGTGTTAAGTGGAACAAGCGTGGAATGACAATTGATACTATTTCAAATCCACTTCTTGATTTTGAAATTAAGGTCATTTCACATAAATTCTATCAATAAAGTAGGTTAAATAGTGTTCCTTGCATAGTTGTTGATGTAGGTTATAAGATTGTCAAGGAATATCATACCTATGATCTTGCAAAACTCCAAATGTAACAAATAATGGAGAACCTAGGAGCAATAAGAAAGTCAATAAGTGCTCAATGTAAATTTGGATCAATATTAGTATGCATATTTTTCTATGTACAAAATGGGTTCCCATCTTTCGACAAAGTAGGATGGAAGACTAATAGGTCAGTTTCTATTCAAATAAATGAGTCTATTGAACAAATGGGAGAGAATTTTGAATCAGTAATGACAAGCTACTTTGAAGACATTAAGAAGTCTATGAAGTAGAGGTTAAGAATTCCTATTTCTCTAGTAGAAAAATACTAAAATGACATTTGTTTCCTTTTAGACATTGACTATACTTACATCCAAGCTGTTGTACCTAAGGTTAGATGGTTAAGGCCCCTAGGATATGACATTAATGTTGATGAAGCCTCAGCTACTATCATTATAATCCTTGCTAAAGAAGTTAACAAAAGTGCCAAAATATTTGGTAATTATGATGTTGTGAATTCAAAGGTTGAGATGGAACTAAATACAACCTCAACTTTGAAAAAGAAGGAAAAAATGGTGAGGAAACTAAAGGCCAAGTTTAGAGAAGGTGTGGGAGATGATGATGAAGAAGATGATGAAGAAGATGAAGAGGAAGAAGAGGTGCAAGGTCAAGGACCTTTAACTTTGACCCAAGGCATGGGTAAAGATTAGAAAGAAGAAGGTGTTGAGGAAGAAGAAGTTGATGAAGCACTAGCAAGGTCAAAAACTAAAAAGAGGAGGGCTAAGGCACAACTTGTAGCCAAACACAAAAAATCCTACTGCTCCGACAACAAGGGCTAGCACAAGGGCCACTACACAAAAGGAAAAAGAGAATTCAAAGGAGAAAACAAAAGCCACTAAATAGAAGGGCCCATTTCAAAAGAAACAAAGGAGAAAATACATTACTCAGCCTAAAATAGATGACGAAAAGACAAAAACTTAAGATACAAGTCAATTTAGAGTGGTAAGTCATACAACTAAATCTGATCTTGAAAATATTTATGATAATATTAGAGATAATGTAGACTTAATAGGATTAAAAGGTATTAATTTTAAAAAACTTGGTAGAGAAGACCAAAATATGATAGAAGAGTTAGTGTATGCCATGATGGAAAAATTCAAGAACACTCCTCTTTAATTAGATAATACAATGCCAAAGGAGCTATACACCATTGTAGAAAATTAATGGCATTATTACTTGAACATTGAAAAAAAAATAAGAGAAACAACATTAGCCCGAGTGATTCCTAAACTAACAAGAGGAGAAATTACCAAGGCTAATAAGAAATATGGTAGCAGATTTGCACCAAAATACAAGGCATTTTGCATTCTGCAGAACCAAATTGAGGATGTTGTCAAGAAATCCACCCAAATGTAGAAGTTAATATATGGATTGACAATAGTCAAAGTAGGAGAAGAGAATCCCTTTGAGGGAAGAAATAATGAAGAAGAAGAGGAAGATAAGGAAGAGGAGAGAGAAAAAGAAAAAGAGGATACCACTATGGAGGAGACTCAAGAGAAAATAGCAAAAATGGCAATAGCTAAAGAGCAACAAACATAATAGAGTGTGCAAGACACACAAATGCCATCCATGAGCCCTCTACATGATACCAAGACACCTATAGAAACCATAATAGTAAAGGATGTTCCTAATATCTCACCTGAAAACATCAATCCATTAACTACAGAGGACCTAAAGAAGATCCTTCACCAATCCACACTACAAGCTAGATTGTGTGAGAACCTATGTTGGTCAATGTGGATGAACTTCAAAAACTAGTAGCTAATATAACAAGGGATAAGGTAAATAGACAATAGCCACCTTTTTTCATCCCTTCAACTACTAGTGGTCAACCTCTAGTGCAAACATCAGATGATACATCTATAAAAGTTGACACTACTATAAAAGTTATTATGATTGAACAACAAACTTAGACTACTCAAGAAGAGAAGACTACAGAAGTACAAATAGGATAGATAGAGGTATCTGTACCTAATACACAAATGCAAGGAGTAGGTCAAATAATTGTGATTGATTAAGGAAAAACTGATGAGAAGGACATACCAAAGGAGAAGGATCAAGAATCCATAAAACATTGGTAAATAAACCAACATCTGGCACTCCTACAAAAGTCCTTTAGAGATCGAGCACTAATGCAATACCACTACAGATTTTAGCACCAAGCTCTAGTTCATCCATGGTGGCTAAGGTATTTCACTATTGAGACACAATTTTAGCTAAATAAATAGTGATACCTCAATATGATTATGCAACTATGACACTATAATAGATAGGTATAATGCAAGAAGCCTTGGAGAGAAAGAAAAATCAAGAAATACTCAAAAAGGAGTATAAACAAAGGAAAGCATTACAAGAGATTAAGGACATCTTTTTAGATGCTTTTAGCTTACAAACACCTAAAGAATCCAAACCCATATTAGAAAAACTATCAAAAATTGTGGAACAGGTGACTAACGAAGACTAGGAAAGTAATGTTAAACTTATGGAATGGTCTGAAAGGAAATTTCAAGGGAAAATTAAAGATAAAATATCTAGTTAAATAGCACTATCACAAGGTGAATTGGCTACCAAAATTGAGAAAGTGAAGAAGATACTTGAGAACATATTCTCATTGTACACAAAATTGTGCAATCCCACACTCTGATTCTAAGTCTAGAAAGAGACTTGAAGGTATTAGGTATGCAATTATCTCAAAACCTAGCTCAAAGTGAGAAGCATTTTCATTTATTGCTTCATACAAAAAATCAACTAGCTATGTTAATAGCAAAAAAGGCTAATATAAGAGCTAAGTTGAATACCATTCAAGCCTTCCTTACCTCTCATATGGAAATACTCCACAAAAAACTAGTATATGTAGAAAAAATGTTAAAGAAAGATCCTAATCTTTCAACTTTGGATGGACTAGTCCACCTTGCAGCAAAGATGGCCATCCAAATAAAGTCCTTAGATGTTCCATTAGACAACTGGGATGATGCTCTAAAGATTATAATGGAAGTCCACATGAACTTTTTGGACAAATACACAATCAGTGTATAGGCCCTTTAACATAAGTGTCAAAAAGGGGGAGATAAAAGAGTATCAGTATACAAAGGGAGTTACACGTGAAAGGGGGAGATAAAGAGTAAGAGGGAGATAACCCAAAAAGGGGGAGCAAACAGCAAAAGAACTAAAATAGAATATATCAAATAGATAGAGAGCATCAATATTTTTTGAAGACAAAG
Source organism: Cupressus sempervirens (assembly GCA_028749045.1). Lineage (NCBI taxonomy): Eukaryota > Viridiplantae > Streptophyta > Pinopsida > Cupressales > Cupressaceae > Cupressus > Cupressus sempervirens. Next base: position 789,115,999 of record CM053791.1, on the reverse strand, counting down.
AGTATCAACAAGAGACAAATCTACTCAGAAAAGAGAAGAGATTTTGGATATAGAATTTGCACATTAACTCAAGGGGAGTTACCAACTTTTGAGGTATATAGTCTATTATAGAATTTTGAAAAAATTTGAAGTTTTTTATATATGATGAATTGTGAATGTATTATACTTGAAAATATTAGATTTTTTATGTATAGTTAAGTGCTTTTGACACTCATATCAAAGGGGGAGATTGTTGATATCTAATTGGTTTTGACAATTGAGTGTCAATACACTTAAGATATTTACTAAGTTCATGCTGAGCTAGTAATACATGTTGAGTATAATATGTATAAATGCTAAGTTGCAATGAGTGTTGAGTCACTCATGTGCCGAGTCACTCAAGTGTTGATCAAATAGACCATGTCGAGTGATTCAAGTATCAAGCATACAATTGATTCTAAGCAAGCTTAGGTATTGAGCCAGACGAAATTATAGTTAGTGTCGAGCATCAGTATTATCAAGTGTTGAGTAACACAGATTGGACCTAGTTGTTTGTGATGGCACAAACAACTATGTAAACTATTTTTATGTTGAGTTATAGATAGATCTTGAAGCTTTGAAGATAAGAATGAATCTATTTGGATTCCCTATGCAATCAACATGCAACCAATCAGAAAATTGGAAAGATTAAGTAGAAAAATGCATGAATCTTAACCATAGATTCATACCAAACCCTAATCCACAAATGTCTTTATGAGGAAGACAAAGCCCAATAATTCAAATAGCATGTGAGAAAAGAATAGAAAAAAAAAGGGGTGAATTGATTAGAAAGCATTCAAGGTGGCTTAGCAAAGTAAAATAATTATAGAATTAGTTTTTAGAATAGAGGATCAAGGATACAACATTTATATATCAGATTAGAAGGGATAAAGTAGGATAGAAATGAGATCTGAAATCAAAAATACAAAGCTATAAGTTATCAGATCAAACATTTTATTGTTACTTTCTAACAACTGTATTAGCAGACTAAAATCCTTTGGACTAAGGTTGAGTTAATAGTCATTGTAAACTCCTTTAACATGTTGACATTCCAAGTGAATGTTTTGAAATTCCTTATACCAGGCAGACTTCTAATAGGGTGTTAAAATCCATTAATGGGGTGGGACTTAATAGTCTCTTGTAAGCCTTTAATAGGGTAGATCATGTTTCATGGTCAAAGATTGTAACCTTAACAAGTTACACTTTATTGCTGTAGTAGTAAAGAGTTGTGGGTGTCATCCCCACCCTAGTTTTACCTTCTCTTTTGGATGGTTTCTAGGTAATCATATCTCGTGTCAAATGTTTATGTGGATGCATTTACTTTACATGTTATTTAAATATGTTAATATTGTTTGAAATTAAAAGTTTTATTAGTTAAAGATTAGGACATCTGATTCAACGCCCCCCCCCCTTCTGAGAAGTATATGTTTCCCATTTGTAATTCCAATAAATGACCATAAATTTGGACTCTCTATCTAAAACAATGCTCATAGGTAACTCATGAATTCATATAACTTTCCTAAAAAATAGATCAGCAACTTGGAATGCATAATGAGTAGTCTTGCAAGATAGAAAGTGAAATATTTTGCTAAACCTATAAATAATGACATAGATGCTAGCATATCTCTATTTTTTTTTGGGTAAGACACTACAAAATCCATACAAATGCACTCGCAAGGCCTATTGGGAATGAGAAGAGGATGTAACAAAGATGCATTTGATGATGTTCCCTTATATTTCTAATAAATAGTACAATATTATAAATACATTATTATATCTCTATTTATTTTGTCTAATATTAATACCTTTGAATAAGTTCTAGGGCCTTATTCACTCCAAAGTGACCACTAAGAATCTCATTTTTCTTCTCTTGGATAAGTTTGTCCCTCATTGAACCTCTTGGCACATAGAGTTGTCTCCCTTTAAATAAAACACCCTCTTGAAGAGTTTAGTAAAAATAATCACTATGAAAATGATTTTGAAACATTTTATATACCTTATATGGAGCAGACAAGTATTCATCAACAAGATAAAGGTCTTTGAAACTATCTATGTCATTTCTTTTATATTATATTTTTTTAGTGCAAAGTGAGAAGGATATAAAGGAGGATTAATGGAGAATAAACTCAACTTAAACCTACCCACAATTCCCTACTTAGAGTAACATATGAAAGCTATACAAAAATTGGATAAACCTCAGGGAACACAAGGCCAGATGCACCATATTCATGGGTGTAATTATCTAAGTTTACATATAAAGAAACCAAAACATGCCCAGTTATGAGGCCTTCCATTTTTCTCCCATGTAAAAATTATAATTATTAAATTAGAGTCCATAATCACATATTTAATCTTCTACTCTCTAAGAATACTTTTTTTGTACATTTAACCAAGGTTCTTATATAGATAGCCAAGCCACATTTTACCTAGTCAAGTATATAATTACATTATAGGTCTAGTCTTGAAGAGTAAACCAAAACCCAAGAAAAGGAAAATATAAAATCATGTGCACTTATAGGTAGGTTCACATGTATTCTAGAAGTCATATCCCAACTATTCAAGATGCCATGTAATAATAGGAAATTGTGCCAATCATAACAACACACTTTACTAGGTAAAATATCAAAAAATAGGGACAGCAAAGAATAGCACAAAACATGAGAAATGTGGAATATTAGAATTCACACATTTAGGAAAAGGATATAGGATAGTTCCTTGGCATGATATTAGTTGTACATAACCAGAAATCAAAATTAGTAATGGCTACTTTTCAAACAATAGGCTATATAGAAAATAAGAAATATTTTTTGTTGATTCAAGATTTCTCAAAGAACCAAGATGCTCCTACATCAAACACTTGGGGTTAATAAAGAATTGATGTCCACATCAATAATTATTTATAATCTAAATTAAATCATCAATATCCAACTCATTTTGGATAATCCATGACTTATCCTCAGTTGGCTTGTCTTTCTACTAAGCTAGGTATTCTATGTAGCATTTTCCTCTGGTGCTCTTACTAATTCTGCTATTTAAAATATGTCCAATTCTATATGTATTCTTCTTAGGATAATCCAAGTTTTTTTAGTTCATCATCTATTTCAAAATGCTCAAATATATTTTTTATGTTGAATATAGGTGAAATATCCACGTCTCTTGGTAATTCAACTTCAAAAGCATTTCCACTGTCAAACTTCCATAGAATCTTACAAGGACCAAAAAAAATTATTTTTAGCTTACTATAGATACCATATGGAAATATTTTCCTCTTCAAATGAATCATAACCTCATCTCCAACTTCAAAAGATTTATGTCTCTTCCTTTTATCTACTCTCTATTTGTATTCCACATTATTGTCCTCCAAATTGATTTTCACTTCCTCATGCAAAGTCTTTGTGAAATCTAAAAATTCCTTAGCTTTGACACTTCTTCTTGACTCAAGGTTTGATTCCTCAACTCAATAATTTCCTTAGGGTTCATTATAGTAATAATCTCAAAATTTGTCTTCTTAGTACTCATATTTACATTATTATTATATACAAACTTTTCTTGTGCCAAAATTATATCCTAATTAGAAGGCTTGACTCCAACCAAACATCTCACCAAATTACCCAAAATTTTGTTCAAAACTTTAGTTTGTCCATCTATCTACGATTGAAATGTAGAACTAGAACTCAACTCAGTATTTGACTTCTTCCAAAGTATCCTCTAGAAATATCTGAAAAATTAACATCTCTATCTAAAATAATAGTCTTAGGAAACCACACAATCTTACCTCTTATTTAAAGAATAATTCAACCACATGTACTACATCAGATGTCTTCTTATAGGTTATGAAATGAGCCATTATTGAAAAATTGTCAACTACTACCAAAATGGAATCATTGCCTCTTTGAGTTCTAGGAAAACCAAGAATGAAATCAATATTGATTTCTTCCTAGGGCTTATCCATTATAGAAAATGGTGAACACAATTCCAAATTTTGACTAGTTCCTTTTGTTGTTTAACAAATTCTACAACTCCTCACCATCTTCTACACATCGTTATAAATCTGTGGCCAAAAGTACCTATCTAAAATCAACTTTATTATCTCATAGATCCCAAAATATCCTACAAGTCCACCATTATATTTTTGCTTCATGATGTTCTCTCTCATAAATCCTCTAGGTATACACAATTGAGTTCCCTTAAATAACATAGCTCCTTGAATGAAATAATCAATCCACTTATCTCACACCATATGATCTTTACAAGCTTTCAAAGGTTCTATAAAATTAGGATTACTTTCATTAAAATACTTCAAATCATTAAAACCAAGTACCTTAACTCTTATTTATGTCAACAAATTCCTTCTAATGCTCAAAGCATCAACAACCTTGTTTAATTATCTATTCTCATGTCTCAATGGAAAAGAAACTTTTTACAAAAACTCAACCCACTTCATGTGTCTCTTACTCAATTTATTTTGACTTCCTAAATACCACAAAGATTTATGGTTAGTAGACAACATAAAATCTTTAGGCATCAAATGATGTCTCCATTTCTTAAAAGTTTGAACAATAGCATATAATTCATTATCATAAACTAATTTTTTTCTCTTGACATTATTCAATTTCTCACTAAATAAATCTATAGGTCTTTCTTCTTCACTCAAAAGAGCTCCTACAACACTTCTTCTAGAATCATATTCAACTTGAAAAACTTTATTGAAATTAGGAAAAACAAGTATAGGCCATTCTAAAATCTTTTATTTCAGTGTTTTATAACTCTTTTGTGCTCCATGTGTCCATTTGAATTCATTTTCATCTCCTCTCATAGTCTTAGTCATAGCATTACAAATAGAACTAAAATTTATGATAAACTTCCTATAAAATCTTGTCAATCCATGAACCACTCCAACATTCTTAGATGTAGTCCAATCAAGAATAGTTTTCACCTTTTTAGGGTCCATCTTCAAATCCTCAGCCAAAATCACAAAATGAGGAAACACAATCTCTTTCTTCATGAATGAATATTTCTTTAGATTAATCGACAATTTCTCCTCATTCAAATTTTTCAATACTTGTCTGATATGCTCAAGATGTTCTCCAATAGTTGTATTGAATATCATAATGTCATCAAGATATACAATTACAAACTTACCCAATAAATTTTTTAGAACTTCATTCATGAGCCTTGTTGGCACTCAAAATTGAAGGCCCGATTTTGAGCACTATTGAGAAATCAAGCCCCTTAAACGCTTTTTGATGAGTTTGTAGCCAACTGTCAGTCTGAGGCCTAAGAGGTGTGTAATGTTTCTCACACATTTTAGTCAGTGTTTTTGCATGTTCCATGAAGTTCATTTATCATTCTGAGCCTTCCTGTGAAGTCCTGTTTTGAGCAATTATCAAATTTGCATTTTCACCTAGGTGTCAAACAGCGACAGGAGGCTGTGTTTGTCATCGAATAACTTGCACCCAAAAAAATGTTGTGATTCACTACTTTGGGAGTGTCTAATTTCCATGTCAAAGAACCTATGTTTCATATTTTGAGTCATTTTGAATCCGTTTGACTAGATTTTGAATCCCTCAAAGTTGATAGTTTACTGTTTTCACACATTTGCAAATTGCACACATTTTTAGGAAGCCCTATTTGACGAGTAATAACTTTTGACCAATTGACCAAAATGTTAAAATTCCTTTTTCATTATGTTCTAGATGTCATAGAATTGTTATGTTCCAAGTTTCAGCTCATGACGAATCTGTTTGATCAGTTTTCAAACGCGATTCCAAACACAATTTTTATCTTTTTACTGGTGTCAGCATTTGCAGATTTGTCAGGACCCCTATTCGTGATGTCATATCTCCTAATCTATTATTGATAAGATTGAATGGATTGTACCCCTATGTTTAGCTCTGAAAATACTTTAAGTGTGTCAATTTGCAAGTCATGAAAAATCCATTTGCGTACTTTTCTAGGTCAATTCCATTTGCAAAAATTGATTTCTTGTCATTCTTTCCAGTCAGCAAATCCAAGTAGCTCATTTTGACCATCCGCCATTTGTGTCCAATTATTCATCATGAGCCCAAATCGTAGATCCATAATGTCCTCATGACAAAGAATTAATTGCCCAGTTTTCATCTCCCCATGTGCTAATTTGCCTAGTTTTCAAAGCCAAATCTGAACCTAGTTTGTTGTTTTCTGACATGTTTTCTTGTAGGAAGTTCTAAAAGGTCAACTTTGACAGCCAATATCTTTTGACCAGGAATTTTTCATGAGACGAGATTTGACATGATGAAAGTGTGCAAAACAGAGAATCATTGGGTCAGTTTTCAGAGCCTAGTCAGATGTTCGAACCAATTTTTAAGGCCAATCAACGGACCTCCTAGCGCAAAATTGATAGGTTGCAAATTAATGAAAGATGAGTTTTTTAAAGATCAGTTATTGCTCAAATTGGATTCCAATCAATCTGAGAAGTTTGATGGATCAGTTTGAAGGTTCAATTGATCGAAAACGAAAAAAAATTTAGTCGGACCCACTTTGAGGCCCGACTAATTGCACCAAATTGATAACTCAGGATTATTTTCTCTGATTATAATTTATAAATGGAATTAGTTTTACAACTGCAAGGCATGTTATTTGGATCAATCTTCTATAAATTGATGGCTTTATAGTGAGAAGATGAGTGAGAAACTCAAGGGAACCAGTTTGAAAGAATTGCACACTGGTTGAGTTGGAGTTGTCGTGGGTCTGAGTTGAACTTCCTCTTTAAACTCTGACATGCAGCTTCATCTCTTCTTGCTTGCATGGGAAACTTCTCTTCAATTGGTGTAAGCTTGCATCTGAACAAGATAAAAATGCAGAGTTTAAAGATAAAAATACAGACAAGTGAGGCAGTCAGCTAAAATTAGAGAGTGAGGGATGGAAGTTCAACTCCTCCAGACGGAACAATAGCATCTTCAAAACTTGTGTCTTCTCCTCATAGATCATTTTCTAGAAGTAGTAATTTTGCTAATCGTTGTAGTCCACCTATATGAGGTCGACGCACAAGATGCTACCACGTGGTAGATCCGATGGATAGCGCATTTTTGTAAAATAGAAGTGCTCACAGGATAAATAATGTGAGATTGCAAAATGGTGACATGTGGCGCTGGTCCCACGGATGATGACATGGCATCTGATGAGTAGTGGTCAACCAATTAGAGGCTGCCACATGGCATAAAGGCTCGATCAAAGCCTGTTGACCCGAATTTGGAGGCTAGGAGAAAATAAAATGATTCTAAAGTCTCATTTTAAAATTATTTTCTCAAATGGGTATGCTACATCAGAATTTTAAATTTAAAAGGTCATTTCTCTAAAGTTTTAACTTTAGGACTTTTTTTTTAATTTTTAAAATTTTAAATTCCAAAGAGTTGCAGACCAGACATTTATAGCAGAGGAGTGATTTTCAAACTATGATTCTGGGGGTTTCTGGTACTCAAAACATAGACTCCAATATACCGTTGGAATAAAAAAAAATGAGCTATCCATTTTTGGAGCTTATTTTTTCATAGGAAGAAATTTTTTCATGCTACAAGGGTTTTTCTATCAGAGATTGATCTATGTGTTCTGAGGGGTGTTTTGACTATTCAATTGTAGAATTCAATGGAAAAACACCTAAAACACATTCAATGACCTTTCTATCTAATTATTTTAATATTTGTGGTGTTTTAGCCAAAAGTTTGATAAATTAGCACATATTCGAATTCAGTTATTAGATGTTTATCTTTTGCTGAGATTGACACAGGCAAGAGGATGAATAACTAAGGCCAAAGGCTCACCCAGCTATCCAAACCACCCTGCAAGAGTTAACACAATGGAAGCAAACACAAGTGGATAGCAACCAAAGGAGGAGAAGAGGGAAATACTTTAATTGATTCATCTAAATATCTTCATACATGCCCAGTTGTGAGGCCTTCTGGGGTACGGCCAATTACAATACATTCACATTCAAAGATCCAACAGCAAATTTGCATTTTCAGTTTTGCTCCCTCAAAACTTTCTTTTTTCTAAAAACTTCCTCCTTCTAAAACTTACCTAGCTCTAAGCCTAAACTCTCCATTTATACTTCCCAAAACGGCTTATAGAACATTCTAGAACATTACATAAGTAAAGGGTCAACCTGACAACAGTCTGGACTCATCCCAAGAAAAAGATCTTAAATTAAATGTCACAAATGAAATAATTCCTGCAAGTTGGCTGGCAGAAATCACGTCCAAATACTGGCACTCGGCATACACTGGGTAACTCGGCACCTAAAGAGTGCGACACTCAGCACCTGAAGAGTAACTCGGCACCTAAAGAGTGCAACAGGAACTCGACATCTGAAGAGTGCTATAGTAACTCGGCACCTAAAAAGTGCGACAGAAGCTCGACACCTAAAGAGTAACTCGACACTTGAAGAGTGTGGCAGGAGCTCAGCACCTAAAGAGTGCTACAGTAACTCAGCACCTAAAGAGTGCGACAGGAGCTCAGCACCTGAAGAGTGGCTTGGCACTTGAAGACTGCGACAGGAGCTCGGCACCTAAAGAGTAATTCGGCACTTGAAGAGTGCGACAGGAGCTCGGCACCTGAAGAGTAACTCGGCACTTGAAGAGTGCGATAGGAGTTCGGCACTTGAAGAGTGCTACAGTAACTCAACACCAACTGCAAAATGAACAAAATTGAGCAGGATATCAAGGCAACCCAAGATGCTCATGCATTAGAGATATTTTGCATTTGGAGAGGCAAAATAGAAAAGATATGATTAGCAGTTGAGGAGAGAAGGTAGAAAGAGGTTTTCAACAAAGAAGATTGAATTTTAAGTGGACACTTGTCATATTTATAATAGATCCAGGAATTCTTTCTTGTCTATATCTTTCTTTCTCTGATACATTGTGGGGGTTCCAGTTTTTGTTACTGAGAAACTAGTTGGTTCCAGTTTTTGTCACTGAGAAACTAGTTGGTTCTAGTTTCTAGGGAGAAAACCACTCACTACTGAGAGACCATATTCTGGTTCCAGTTTTGATGGATTCCAAATAGTGAGACACCATTCTTCAGCATAATTCTTTCATGTGAATAGAAATCGTGCAGATAATACGGGAAGTTCTAATGTGTTAGGTGTTTTTCATGTTTTAATTTTATGCATCTGAATGTATAGTTTCAAGGAAATGAATACATATCAGCAGTAATTTCACTAGTTTCATTCTGGTTCTTGTCTCATGTCTCAGCAATCTATAAGTCTTATGTGGTTTTGGAACAAAGATCTGAGACCCATTTACATCCCCTTCAGGTTGTATGTTTGATATATTTTGTTGTTGGACCAAAGGGCCAAGTAAATGCTTGATATGTTTAACAAGGTTACTGGTTACTTGAGAAGGGTATTTTGTGAGAATGAGATCTGAATGAACACTGATGTCTAAATCACAAGGTGATTAGATAGATCTGATGTCTAGGTATATGAAATATGTCATGATGTCACAAATGCATATTTTGAATTCATGGAATCACCCAATAGATTAGGCATTGATCAGTCATAGGATCACTTGTTATACTGCTGCATATTTGAGGTTGTGTTGAATCAACATCATTAATCAAATGTTTCCCCTTTCATGTTGAAAGCCATTCAATGTTAACCCACACTTAGCTTGCCAGTTTCATGAGTTATGTTCTTAGCTATTGGGTGAACCCACGATAATGGGTTCCACTTTAGTGGGACGAAGAAACTTGAAAAAAATGGCAAATTTTCGCATCTCAATTTCTCATACATTCGCGCGAACCCTCGATACATGTTCGCACGAACATGTACGTAGCTCGTGTTCGCACGAACATGACAAGGCATGTTCGCGTGAACACGCGCTATGTACATGTTCGCGGGAACATGTGTTGACCTAATTTTCGGCACCTTAAAACATCATTTTCACTTTTCACAATTCATTTCTATGGCGAGCACTGTTGATTGGGCGTTCGGGCGAACGTGTGGCTTGAGCAACCTCCGTCCATGTCATCCTCTCATTTTTGTTCTCATTTTCATTATCGAGTATGTCAAAATAATATTAATTTAATGTTTTCAACGTTTTTGAAGTATTTTTTTATATTATCAAAATAGATTTTAATGTTTTCAATGCTTTTTTTTTGTGTTTTTAAAACATATTTGAATGTTATTTACATTTTTAATAGTTTTGAAAACATATTTGAATGTTATTTACGTTTTTAATAGTTTATAAAAACATATCTAAATGTTAATTTAATATTTTTATTGTTTATTTATATTAATTTAGAAAACAGAAAAATATTATATAGAAAACATTAGAAAACATTAGAAAAGATAGTAAAAAATATATAATATAAAATTTAGGAAAAACATTAGAAAACAAATTTAGAAAAAATATTATGAAAACATTAGAGAATTTATAATTTAATATAAAATTTATTAAAAAAATATTATAAAAACATTAGAAAATTTATAATTTAATATAAAATTTAGAAAACAAATAGTTAAAAATTAGAAAATTTTAAAAAAATATTTTAAAAAATTAGAAAATTTAGAAAAAAAACTTTTAAAAAAATTAGAAAATTTAGAAAAAAATATTACAAAAACATTACAAAATTTAGAAAAAAAATTACAAAATTATTAGAGAATTTATAATTTAATATTAAATTTTTTAAAAAAAATTTAAAATATTAGAAAATTTATAATTTAATATAAAATTTAGAAAACAATTTTTAAAACAAAATTGCAAAAACATTAGAAAATTTAGAATTTAATATAAAATTTAGAAAATAAACTTAGAAACAACATTACAAAACCATTAGAAAATTTATAATTTAATATAAATTTTAAAAAACAAATTTAGAAAAAATATTAGAAAAATGTTAGAAAATTTATAATAATATAAATTTTAGAAAACAAATTTAAAAAAATATTAGAAAATTTATAGTTTTCAAATATTTTGAAAATAAATTTAGAAAAACATTAGAAAAAATATTTTTTTAAAAATTAGAAAAACATTACAAAATTTTAGAAAACAAATTATATATATATGTTAATGTTAAATGTAAATATGTCAAATTCACTTTAATGTCTTAATCTTAGAAGTTTAATTAAATGACATATCTTAAAGGTGTAGATCCTGAATTATACATGTAAAAATATAGATTAAAATGTATAATTTTTTATTTTGAACATAGATGTACATGTATATTTGTTCATAGTTAAAAGTAGATGTATGTACATATTTTTAATAAATTCACATTTTTATATGTATAATTTGTGTATATGTTAACTATTGATCTTAATTTATCTTATAACTAAGTGTAATTAACTATATTTAACAACACATGTCTTAAGGGGAGATCCTAAAGGATACATAAGAATGTAGATTAAAATGTATATTTTATTTTATAAATGTACATGTAAATATGTTCATGTGGTAGATATAGATGTACATACATATGTTTTCAATATTCATGTTTAAATGTACATATGTTATTATTTTTAATGTCTTAATAATTAGAAATATATAATTAACTATATAATTCAATGACATGTCTTAAGGGGAGATCCTAAATTATACATATATAAGAATGTAGATTAATTTGCATTTCTACCTGTATGAATATAACATACATGTACATCCAAACCCTAACCCTAACCTTGACCTTAAAATTTAATTTCTAAACCCAATATTATAAATGATAATAAATACCCTAAATCATAATCTTGAACCAAATCATAAACTTCATATGCTAAGTTCCCTTATCCTAAATTCTTAACCATGGACTTGAATATTAACCCCTAAATTTAATGCTAGAAATTATGTAAGTTCGTGTAAACCCTGACAGTGTCATAAGGTCTTAAATCTTACTCTAAAATTGAGCCTAATTACACTAAAACCCTATTTGAAAACCTAATTGAAGCCTAACTTACATAAAATTAAAACAAGTTGACCCTAATCCTAAATTGTTAAAAATTACATTTGAGATACATGCACATACATTCAAACACATGTACATACATGAAGTATGACCCTTGTTTTAAATGATATATATGTAACCCATTTTGAAACCTAAACCTCGAAACATTATCTTTTCTTTTTAAAAAAAAGGGTTAAAAATTTATTCAAATAAAACTAGATTATAGAAGGCCTCAAGTCCAACCAACCAAAACACCAACCCAAAACCAATTACATTCTGTCCTTTTCCACTAATTGCTCGAAAGTCCCAACAAGATCAGTAGGAAGATCATCCCTAACAAAAATATCCCAACCAACACCTTTCTCTGATGCCCATTTTGCCAAGATATCAGCCACTCCATTCCATTCCCTAGGAATATGACAGAAAGAGATCCCATCCACAAAGCTACTCAAGTGGAGAATCTCTCTAAAAATAGAGGCAATTTGCCAGCTAGATTCATCCACTCTCCAGTTATTTATCATATCCACAACAATCTGAGAGTCAGATTCACACACCATTCTCCTCCAACCAAGAGAAAAAGCCCACTCCATAGCCACCTTAATGGCCAAAGCCTCCATCACGTTATTGGATTGAACTCCTTTGTGAATAGAGAATATGAAAATAACATTGCCATCTGCATCTCTCCCAATCCCCCCCACTCCATCCAGTCCAGGATTCCCACGTGAGGAGCCTTCAGTGTTAATCTTTAGGATTGCATCAGGAGGAAGACTCCATCTCCCCACTCTACAAAACTTCCTCTTTCATGACTGAGATCTCTTACTACTACTAGTTCCAAGTCCTTTATCCACTAATCCTAAATTCCTGACAATACGAGAATCACCAAGATCCACCGGCTCTGACATATCACATTTAGCAGAGATAGTCTCTTGAAGCCTGGTTAGGATCAACTGCCATAGTTTAGTGGCTCCCAAGCTGGAATTACAGAAGATTTGATAGTTATGCTCCAACCAAAGATTCCACAGAATGAAAGAAGGTCCAATAGCCCAGGCCACCTGAAGGAATTAAGTTTTCGTAGGGGGTCTACCAAGGCTGTCCCAAAATTCAATAAGAGATTCGGCATGAATACAGCTATGGCACCACGCCTCCACCACTTATGCCAAATCTCTCTAGAGAGAGGACATAAGAAGAAAACATGAGAAAAATCTTCCCCATCCAACATACATAGGGGACAGAAAGAGGGTCCCTGAAACCCTCTTCGCTGGAGATTATCCCAAGTAAGACACTTATTTTGCGCAACCAACCATAGAAAAAAATTACATTTTGGCCAAGAAAATTTATTCCAGACCTTCCTCCACCAGGGAACCACCTAAACTACATTACATTGGCTATCCAATCGAGCATATCCCTGGGCCACACTAAACTTACCTTTTGGGCAAGGACCCCAAGCCAAGATGTCTTTGTCTTTAGAAGAGCTGCAAAGCCTAGTAGAGAGAAGATGCGCTAGTTCAGCCTGAATCTCTAAGGAGCCCCCTGTGGGCCAAATCTATGGATCCTTCCAACTAGCCACCTCCATCAATCCACACCTCCAAACAGTCTTGAAGTGAGCTACTGTGGTCCAACCTGTAGAAGAAAAAACCTGAAATAGAGGCAAAAGGTGGGAAAAACTAGAGAGAATAGGAAGGTGGCCATCCCAAGAGTCCTGCCAGAATAACACACTTGACCCCTCATTATAGATCCAGAAAAGGCCATCCTTGATAAGAGGAGCACCCCTTTTAAGGGTGTCCCAAATAAAGGACCCCTTACCATCAAGCTCAAGTCTATGAATATCCTGGACCTCTACTCCTGAGAAATACTTATGGGTCAGAATCTTGGCCCAATCTCGATCTTGATTCTTGCACCATCTCCAGTATAACTTTGCAGCAAGAGCTTTGACACCGAGAGCCATACATTTAAGGCCTAGACCCCCAACAAACTTAGGAAAACAAACTATGTCCTAGTTGACTAAGCTCCATTTAGAGGATTGGATATTGCCTGACCAAAGGAATTGTCGTGACAAAGCATCAAAATCTTTCAAAACTCCCATGGGAGGTGTTTGCACTAAACACCTGTAAATAGGAAGAGCCTGAATCACAGTCTTGAGCAAGCCCTCCCAGTAGATGAGAGCCACCTATAAGTCTAGTGACTCACTTTGATAATAATATCAATCAAGAATTTCAAATCTTGAAACATTATCATTTAAGAGTAATATAAATAATTTATTAGGTACCCTTTAATTAAATTCTCTAATAATACCCCCCAAAATATAATAAAATATTAGAATAACAAATTAACTCTAACCATAACCAAAATCTCAACTTTAAAGTTATCTTATACTTATATGCAAATTAATCTAGGTCTGGATGTGTTATAGATTATCTAGGTCCATGATGTGTAATGTATGTTTAATTACATGTGTATAATTTTTAATGTTAAAAATAAAAAAGTATGTACAATAGGCAATTTAGCTCTTCATACATTTTTACAGATATGGCTTCACACGATATGCTTGATGCGACTTCTGGTGCGACACCTGATGTAGTTCCTATTGCGGCTCCTACTACGACACAAGTTGATGTAGTTCCTGTTGTAGCACCTGATGCAGTTCTCGATATGGCTCCTCATGTAGCTTGTGGTGGGGCTCGTGCTACAGCTTCTGGTGGGGCTCCTCGTGTACCTTGATGTAGGGCTCATTGTGCAGCTCATGTTCCAGCTCCTGGTGTGGCTCATGTTCTAGGTCAGGCTGCACCTACAGCTCCTGCTAGAGGTCCTGCTGCACCACCTCCATGCATCAATATCGATGCATTATTTGCATTTTCAGAGCATGAGGTTGCTAGACTGTAGCACTCTATATTGACCTCTGATGATGGTCTTTATAGAGACATATGTACTAAAATATGTAGGATTTTACAGGATTTGACAGCTAGGTTTAGAGGTCACCATTCATTTACTCTTGCCATATTAGCTTCCATATCTAGGGAGCTTAGGGCTGAGCTTTCAGGAGATGCATCATTCGATGGCGTCAAGAGGGTAGGCCCCAAAAATGTCATCCAGAGAGAGCTATTTCCAGCTCATGAGGGGACACAGGGTAGGGTGAGAGGCTACAAAGTCACATGATGCAGAGACCCTATTATTGCTAGCATGATCTATCCATGATTTTTAGTTGCATATGGTCGTTATCCTAATAACAACCAAATACCCCTTTATTTTGCACAACAATTGTACGTTGAGTTCCATATAGGGCTCAACGTCAACTACTTGGATATTCCTAATTATTACGGATAGGGGCATGGTCGGATCGCAGATCATGACTAGTACCACAGTGTAGATCGTCTACCACCTGCAGATCTTAGACAGTTTGTTGGACTGAGGTTGCCTCCTATGATTCCTACACATGTGCCTATTGCAGATAGAGTCGTCATTGCTTCCCAGAGGGAAGCAATTGACACTATTGGGCACATTGCATCTGTGGCAGCTAGTATCACATCAGATTCTATTGGTCATTATCTTCATAATCGGCGTCCTCGTCCACTTGGTCAACCATCTTCATAAGCATCTAGTAGCACTTCAAGTGCCTCCTCTAATGATGCATATAGAGCTACTGGGCTACCACTGCCAGGTGATATTTGTGGTCTTTCAGGATAGCAGACACATATGGATATGGCACTGTATGTTTTGGAGGATATGTTGTACTTTATTAGCTATATTTTTGATACACAGAGGATTCTAGTACACGCGATGATGGATGTTGTTAGACAGCATCAAAGCCCTGACACAGTTCCACAGACACAGGTCACCACACCAGTGACAGATGATACACTTGTGCATAGCTCACAACATTCGGCACCAGACTCACGACACTCTACAGATGAATCGAGCATACGAGTTGGAGATGTCCATATCACAGTTGAGGGTCTTGATGATTTTGGTGAGCAGTTGTGAGGCCTATTTGAGATTGATACTAGTTCGACCCTAGGTCTTTCATCATACATGGACTTGTTATTCGAACCTAATAGCACTGATTCTACACCAAATGTACCCAGCCAGTTAAACAATCCACTTCACTCAGATTTACTAGCAGTTGAACATGGAGTTTCAGGCTTAGGTGCATTAGTAGATGATATGATGGAGTCTGCTGATCATCCTCTACCTCCGAAGACCTAGGTACATATATAATTTATTTTTAATTTTAAATATATATGAAATTAAAAAATATGTTCATTTATTGAAAAATTTAGTTCAGATATATATGTAGATATTTAATTTAATCTTTAATTCGTAATAAATCATGTAGGCACAGGTCGCTAAGCACATGGTTACACATATTGTTGGTTCAGGGCATCATATACATGAGAGAGATGATTCTATTGAGGCACCTAGTAGTGCTCAGGTACTTGAGTTTTAAATAGTTTATTTAAAGTTATTTAAATATTTTGAAAACTAGATATATATCTATATATATGCAAATTTGTATTTAATTTGAATGTATATGTACATGATGCACGTATGTATATCTATGTTTTAAAGATAGAACTCTAACACATGTATGTATATATGTATATATATTTGTAGGGCTTGGTTGATGCACCTTGGCGAGAGGATGTACAAGAGACTCGATCAGAGGGTCATTCTATTCATATGCGTCTTGAGGGGTCCTTCTAGTAGTAGATCAGATTTATATATTTTTTGATGCATATATATTGAAGGTCCACTTTACATGTACACATATGTATTTCAGTTCCTTGATGACATCCATGTACTTTCACTATTTATTTGATTATTGAGTATTTCAGTGTTAGATACCATCACATGTACGTATATATGACTTTTTATATTTTGCTACATACATATATTTATTCGAGATTTACAGTTTGCATTTCAGATACATAGAGATATATTAGATCTGTAGATGTTTATTCTTGAGACGTGTATATGTGTACAAGTTGATAAATGAATTTAAATTATTAAATTCATCCATAGTAAAATTAATTTAAATTATTAAATTATATAATTTTTTAATAAATTAAATTTGATAATTAAGAACTTATGATTATACAATTAAAAACACATTTAATTCAAGATGAAATTCAATAGTTTGAAAAAAGGTTGATATTTAAGAATTGTAACATAGATAATGAAATTGTGTAAGTTCAAAATTGTAACATAGATAATGAAAGTGTTGAAGTATAAAAAATACATAGAGGGTATGCAAGACAAGCAAGAAATGTTTGAAGTATGTGATGCAATCCCTAATTTATGTCCCAAGGAACTAATTGGTTTTGGAGTTCTTGGGAAACCTATTGGCCAGCGTTCAAAGGAAATCAATGCGTTCATGCAAGGGCCACCTTTCTTCTACTATGAGAATTATGCTTTTGCATCAAAGGACATTTGCAAGACAATATCTGAACAATTTAATAGTGTTGAACCAGAGTTGATGGACTCAATGTTCTTTTCAGCTTCCAGAAGAGCAAGAGGGTATGCATAACCTTCCAATAGAAGAGCGATTTCAAGTAGAACCTCTCCCCCCATGACTATTCAGGAAGCACTTTCACAAATAAAAAGGTATTGGCCTTCATGGGATCAGACGACAAAAAAAAATTCCATAGACTCAAGACGATGTGGCACTGTCCTTATTGATCAACTGAGAGTTATGATTCAGAATGCACGAGGGCAACTGCAAGATAGTGTGCAGAAATATATACTTCAAAAGTGTGAAGAGTAGAATTTGGTATGGGTGGGGCTAGGTGACCTCGTCCCTCTAGAGCTCCATGAGATAGAGCTTATATTAAAATTTGATAGAGATCACACTCGTATTAACTTCTTGTCCGACTGACCGCTTGTGTTGTTTGGGTAATTCATTCCAAATAGATACAGTTGCATATCATTTATCAATCTTGAAAGCATTATATCCTGATGGCGTTAGAGTAATTTCTCTATTTTTTGGTATTGGTGGAGCAGAAGTTGCTCTTCATCAATTTGGAATACATTTAAGTTGTGTTGTATCTGTTTTAAATTATGAGTTTCCTCGCATTGTGATGGAAGTGAGAGAAATAATGCACTCAAAAGCGTCAGCTAGTAATTTTTCCTAATCAATGTGTAGGCTCATTTTTTTGTAAATAACTCAACATTAATAAACTACCTAAAAAATAGAAAATAATTTTAACCAGAACAGAATGTTCTCTACTGATTTTAAATTGTCAAATCAAAGGATTACATACCCTAACTAAGAATAGTAATTTTTTTCGTTTTCAAATTAATTTTATAAAGGTCTACAATCATAAAATACTTTTTTTTTAACGAGAGTTCAATTTTTAGTCGTCCAACGAATTTTTTTGAACCAACTCTAAAGTGGTTTGTCATGGAAGCTTATTGTAATAATAATGTGTCTGATCTTCTTTAATAGATGGTTTTTATTTATAACTTTTGGAAGACCTCCATGGGCTTAGAAAGTATTCATTTTGTTTTACAATGATACAAAATCACCATATTTATTGTTTGCAACTACTTGAATTTCCTTGGAACTTTTTAAGGTGGAGTATTATTAAATTCATCCATGGTACTATCAAGTTGATGCCAAATACAGAGATTGATGGCACAAAATGATGTCTATGATGGAAATTTGTAATCAATGATTGAAACGGGAGACATGGTGGTTTTTGTTCCGCGGATAGAATGATGTTTCATGCATGTAGATGCAGGTCCCATTTTTTATTTTTTATTGGTTTTTTTGACTGTTTGCACGAACACCAAAAATTTAGGCATGTTCGCGCGAACATACTCACTTAATTTTTTGGCCACTGTGAAATTGTAATGGGCATGTTCGCCTGAACATGTGTTCGTGCGAACATGCTTAATATGTTTGCGCGAACACTATGTTCAGGCGAACACCCAAAATTAGGAAAATTTCAACCCATTTTTCATTTTTTAAAATTTTTTTTGCTCTTTTGACTCCCATAATTGTAGGAGAATGATCTCCTACTGTAAAATAAAAAATGTCAAAATGTGCTACTCGGAGCAAGATTGCCAATGACTATAATTTTAATACATATTTTAGTCATTAAGACTTTCAAATATGAGTTTAACTCATTATAGGTTCATTACCGGTTCATTGTCGATTGAACATCAACTGACTTCGACACCTTGGGAAAATTAGTAAATTAGGTCAAATATTTTTTGAAAAATATGTAGTCACTAGCTTATTGAGATACCTTACTATTCAAAAAAAAAATTTAGGTTTATGATAAATTGACTTCAAATTATCTGTGTCAAACAGAATGTATGTCTGAATTATGATTCGTGTCACTTCAAAACTTCATAAACTATACAATATTCAACAAAAATAAATCAAACCAAATGCAGACATTGGATATTGATGTTACAAATCCAACGCCAAAAGAATTACTTCATTATCATTTCTAGAAAAAAAGTTGTGTCAAACGGACTGTCACTCTTTAAAATATTTAATTTTATTATGTACCACTTTTCGGAGGAGATAAAAAAAATTGACATAAATAATTTTTTTTTTTTAGATTAAAAAATATAGTTACAAAGTAGGAACAAAATATTCAAAATCACTAGTTTATATCATCTTGAAATTATTTATAGTTTTGGAGATATAGTCACTTCAACGTGACGTTTTTTGCAAAATTATTGATTTCAATGTCAAAATTTGTCAAAAAGTGGAACCCATTATTGTGGGATCACCCTATTTCATGCTTGTGATTCCTAGTTAAGTATAGAAGATATAGGGGTTTTAATCTACTTTACATTAGATTCAGTGTATGCTTTGATAATTGGTACCATATAAAGAATCTATAGGTCCACCCACCTAGGTTTTGCAGAGCCTGAAGAAGAAGAGGGTCATGCCTTATAGTTGGCCTAGGTTCTTGGTAAATTGTGTCCATTATTGGAGATAGCTGCCCATAGATGCATTCTTACCATGCATACTTGGTTGTTCAAATTCTATTAAATCGGGAGCCAACAAGCCTAATAAAAGTACTATGTGCATTAGTTAAACCAAAATGCATAACCAACCACCTCATACAAACCTTTATTAGTCTTAAAAGTGATTTTTTGTTCATCCCCTTCTCTAATTTTGATATGGTGATAGCCAATTTTCAAAATAATCTTTGTAAAATACTTTGCTCCACTTAGACTATCCAATATGTCACCCATCCTAGGAAAAGGGAATATATATTTCACCATTATCTTATTTATGTCTCTAGAATTAGTACATGCATTCTCCATTCTCAATTCTTTTTAGGTGCTAACACAAAAAGTACTACACAAGGACTCAAATCTTTATCTAATAAAACCTTTCTCAAGGAACTCTTTCACTTTTCTATTGAATTCATCCCTTTCATCAAGTGTCAAACTGTGTGATACTTTATTAGGTAAACTAGCTCCAAGTATTAGATCTATAGAATGACTTATGCTTCTCATATGTGGTAAACCATCAGGTATATTATTAGAAATAATGTCTTTAAAATTCACCCACAAAGATTCAATCTTAGGTGCATGTTCTAACTCATCTTATTTCTCTATCTTTCTAGGAATCAAAGAAAACCAGAAAAAAATCTTTCATTTCTCTAGAGAATTGATTTCCTTCAACCAAACATACTTTAACTTTTTTATAGTGATTCACATCAAACTTTTCTATCAAAGGAAACAATGCTTGTTTATTTCCATTTACCCAAATAGTATATTGATTCAATATACCATCATGCAAATCTTGTTTATCATAATTCCAAGGTCTACCCAAAAAGAATATGACAACAATCCATAGGTATAATATCATACAAGACTTCATCATGATAATTCTTAATTTTGAATTTAACAAGGAATTTCTCACTTACAAGTAATTATGCTCCTTCTAGATCCAAGAAACATTATAAGGTTTAAGATATCTCAATATCTACAATTGCAATTTGTTAACTAGCTCCTCAAATGGAAAATTATCAAAACTTTCACAATCAATGACTACTTTGCAACATTTTCCTATGATCTCACATCTTTTTTTGAACAACCTTCTTCTCAAAATAGGTTCACCATCAACTTATTCATTCCACAAGATCCTTCTCAACATCAGGTTCTCACCATTTTTTGCTTCATTAGGATTTTTACAAAATTCTTCACAAGAAAATTTTTATTTTCTATTACCTTTTATCTTCTTTCCAAAATTAGTACATTCAAAAGCTATATGTGCTTCCTAGCCATATTTGTAACAAGTACCTTTAAACCAAGATCTTTCTTCTCTTTTCCACTATTATTATTCCTAGAATAACTAGTATAGCTACCTCTTATATAATTACCTCTTTTATTGATGAGTTCTTCCTTCCATTCATATTTTCCTTTATCTTACATTGTGCTATCAGATCTGCTACTTTCTCCATATGCTCTTCTTTTATTTTTCTAAAGTTTTCCACCTTTTCCTTTTTGTCTTTGATCATGTGTCTTCACAAATATTTCTTCGACCTTTAGAGAATACTGGTATGCTTCTTCCACATTGTACATCTTAACATAGCTGATCTGATCTTCAATTTATGTTTTAAAACCGCTTAGGTATCTAACCACTTTCTCAACTTCATCATCCACATGTCTAGATCTGATATCTAACTTGTGAGATTCCTCAATATATTTTTTCACACTCATGTCATTTTGCCTGAAATTTGGAATCTTTCTCAAAAAATTAACTTGGTAATCTACAAGGATAAACTTATTCTTCATCTTTCCAATCATCTTTTCTCATGTCTTAATATTTTCTTTTCCTCATTTATGTTTTTCCATTTTTAAATGATCCCACCAATGTAAAGCATGACCCTTCAACTTTGTAAATTTCTAAGTTGACTTTCTTGTTATTAGGAATTCTTTTATACTCAAAGTATCTATCCAACTTAGATATTCAATCCAATACTACATTAGTCTCAAGTCATCCATCATAGCAAGAAACTTCAATAGAAGTTCTAGAGTTGGCCCTAGACAAAACTCTCAAAATTTCATCTTCATTTTGTTCAACCTCAAGTTCAAGATTAGGATTAGGTGATGCTTCTTCATAATCAATAATATCCCTAAGATGTACACCTCTCTTGTGTGTTGTCTCAATAGCTTCAAGTCTCATTGCAATCTTTCTCAACATATCAATTTTATCATTATCATCATTTCCTCTACCTCAAACATTCCTACAAGATTGTAACCTTTTACAAGTTATATGTCAAATTTCAGATCTACCACCCTACAACCAAATTCAACAAGGTTCATGATTATCCAAGTCACAAGAAAGAACTAGGATCCAATATCACCTAACACAAAAACAAAAGGAGTGAAGGAGTAATAAGGGAAAATAAAATCAACTTAAACCTTCCAACACTTCCCTACTTAGAGTCATACATGGAAGCTATACACAAATTAGATAAATCTTAGACAACATAAGGCTAGATGCATCATCTTTATATGTGTAATTATTTAATATCACATATAAAGAAACCACAACATGTCCAGTTCTGAGGCCTTCTAGATTATAGCTATATGAAAATGAGAATTATGAAATTAGAATCAAAAATCACATCTCCAATCTTCTACTCTCTAAGAATGTTTATTCCCTAGATCTAACCAGGCTTCTTATATAGCTATCTAAGTCACAAGTTGGCTAGTCAAGGATTTAGTTACATTACAGGTCTAGTCTTGGAAGAGCAAACAAAAACCCAAGAAAAGGACAATATAAATCATGCAAACTTATAGGTAGGTCCACACGTGTACTAGGATTTGGCTCCCACCTACACAAGATGCCACGTAAGAATAGGAAATTATGTCAATTATAAAAACATGCTTCACTACATGAAACGACAAAAAATAGGGACCACTAAGAACAACACATAAAGTATGAAATATGGAACATTAGAACTTGCACACCTAGGAAAAGGATCTAGGATATGTCCTCAAAATGATATAAACTGCACATAAAGAGAAACTAGAAGAAGCAATGGCTACTTCATGAAAAGTAGAATAGTACATAAAACAAGAAATATTTTTGGTCGATGCAAAATTTCCCAAAGACCCAAGATGCTCCTGCATCATTCTTGGATTGTTAAAATCCTCTTAATTAATGCATTTGAAACCTTTTTTTGTTCTTTCCCCTTCTTGTACTTGATATTAAATGTTTAGGTTGTATTCCACCCACTTCATATGCTTGTAACTAATCTTATCTTGGGAATTTAGAAAGTTCAAAGCCTAGTGATATGTGTACACCATGAATTCTTTAGGGAAGAGGTAGTGCTTCCACTTTCTCAAAGTTTGAACCAATGCATACAACTCCAAATTAAATGAGGAATACTTATTTTTAGCATCTCTCAACATTTCACTAAGGAAACATATTGGTATGTCTATTGTAATGAGTATATGAGAAACACGTTTCTTAAAGGGGGTAGATTAGGATCTTAAATGTTTGACTTCAAAAACAATTTTAGAAATTCACACCTAATTCGTCTCATATATTAGATGTACCATTAAAAATGTAATGCTGAAACATAAATGAAATACATCACATCCATAAAGAGTTGAACACATAACACAATGATTTGGTAACTCTAAAATACATCAAGATGAAGGTAAATCTAGGGTGGGGATGAAACCCACAAATATTCATTTTTGCAAAAATAAAGTTAACTTTTTAGGGTTACATTGTTTGATCATAAGATATGATCCACCCTGTGAGGGGTCTACTCTATTAAAAGCTTAAGATACTATTAGGTCTCACCTTGTTAAAGGATTTTACACTCACAATGAAGTAAGGACTTTGTTAGGAGGTTTACATGGATCTTTTAAGACTGCTCTATTGAGAGATTTACCCTATCTCAATAAACAATATTTTATTCAATACTTGACCCTTGATTTTCTCTACAAGCTAATCTTGTGCCTCCTCTTAGCGATACCTCTAATATGATCCCATAATTGATAACTTTGTTCAATCCTTCACTGCTCTGGTGGCTTCTCTACTTGATCTATCTTTGATACTTTATCTTTACTCCTTCATATATGCATACACTCCTACACATTTCAACACCACCACACACTAATTATAGGTTTATAATCCTCCTTAAATAGACATTCAGTGAAATTCTATATCTTGATCAACAACTTACACATCATTATCTTTTCTTTTTTCTATCTCATTTTCTAATTGGTTGAATTGTATGCCTTGGGACCATTACCTTCCATAATGATGCATGATCAAATCCTTTTCTGGCTCTATAAATATTAAATATTATAGAAAAGTGGGCTAAATGGTCTTTATAATGAGTTCGTGCTATTACAAACTTACATATCAAAACTAAACTACTCAGCACTTGAATGCTCTAATGCTTGGTCATGTATAGACCTTCATCTTGTTGCTTAGCTTCTATATACCTATCTTCTTGGCACTTGGTAATCTATCAATATTCTCAGTCTCAACTATATTTCTCAGCTCTTACTATATTGCTTAGCTCATACATCTTCTCAGACACTACTGAATACTTAGAAATCACTATCTTGCTTGGTATAAGCATTGCATACTTTGATTTTACTAGATAACTTGGTTGAAGTGATGAATTTTAGTCTTTCCTAGTAAGTGACTAAGTGTTTGCACACTAATAGAAAACATAGGCTTAGAGATCAACAATCTTCCCCTTTGACATTAGTAGCAAAAACTTTTTTCCATAATATCATTTCATTCAAAAATGAGTACTCCCCATAAGACCATAATAAGATTCTCTAAAATTTTATATTTGATCTTTGATTAGCACATTGTTTTTCTATATCTTATTCTTTCATATCCCCTTGTATTTCTAATTTGCATCTCCTTATCTTTCATTATTTCATATCACACTTGTTTTTGTCACTCATGGAACTTGGGGATACAAGGGCTAATAGGTGCTTATCAAAGAATTATTGATAATTTGCCACAATATTGGCATAGCCTTTATTCCATCTTTCTTGTACTTGTTCCAAAAATTGAAACTCAATCTCTAGCTTGGTAGATAGATTGATGAATCATTCAATATGTGAAAATTGTATCTATTTCTTCGAGATGTCCTTGGCAATAGAGATTACCTTATGAATAATCTCTATATTTGGAAATGGTTGAAGTTGAATCAATGTCATCTTGTGCCTAATCTTTGTATCTCTAGTCGCGAGCTCAACTAACCTCTTTTGACTAAATGTTAGTTCACTATAAGAGGATGAGCTTGAACTTGCATTCTTGCCCAATGTGATCATATTAGCTCTATTCTATTAATGAAATAGCTCTAATGAGCATGTAGTATCTTCTATAAAGAAATCTATATCACAAAATTTCATATATAATGAATTGATGGTTTTTAAAATTGATTCTAGCTATTTGATAGATGTAGAAAGATTAGCTTGTCTATGTACAAGTTCCTATTAGACTTTTTGTAATACTTTAAGCTTCATTCTTCTCTCAGACTATTGTAAGTTTATCTCTATGCCATTTGTATGTATTTTATCAACTAAATACACTATCTAATCCAACAATTTTGTGATCCCAAATGCATATATAAAAATACCTTTGACAGTATCTGTTGAAACAAGATTGCCTATTTGGAATCTAAAAAAATCATTATATTCTCAATGATGTCAAACCTTCTACTTGCTAGTAAGACAATTAATTGTTTATTTTAAATGATATCATGTGTTTGATTGATGAAGAGGATTTAATCAAATGTGATAACAAGAGCACCTAGAGGAAAGCTTACATTATTTGATATAGAAAAGGAGTACTAAGACCAAGTGAGACATGGATAATATGTTGTATTATTCATCTACTTAAAGATGGAGTTGATGGATACACTAGCTAAGTATAGAAGAACATAGAAAGAAAATTCTATCTACTAATCTTGACCGAGTAATTAGTTAGTGATGAGAAAAGTTAGTTAGAGCCAAGAATAAAATCAGTTAGTGTCAAGCAAAGTAAAGATGTAATATATGTTGAGTGAACTTAGTATGTGCCAAATAAATTCTAGTTGGTTCCAAGTGATAGTAAAAGATAGTATATGCCAAGTGAATTGTTAGTGGATGTTGAGCAACATAGTGTGTGTCAAGCATCAGAGGTTAGTTAATCTTGAGTGATAGCATTATGAGTTAGATCGTTAATGTGCTAATCTAAGATGACAAAGTTGATTTCTTAGATTGTGTGAAGCATGTGGAAGATAAGCTTGATGAGCTAAAGGCATAGAATTAGAGATAAACCATTTTGAGGTGAATTCAAAGAGGATTGAGAAGTAAGTTTCTAGATAAAGAAAAATGGAAAAGAGGGAAGATTCAATGAATCTAACCTAACTCTAGAATTGATGATTTTTATTAAGAGGAAAAAGACTTAAATTCTCTTTATAAGGGGATGCAAGGCTTGAAGTGCTAGTTGACATGCACAAGAGCCCAAGGAAGACAAGGATTCTAGGGTGTTACTTCATATAGTGGCCAAACTATAGAGTCTATGATTGGCATACAAAGCAAGAGGGATTAAGAGGATGAATGCTTAAAGGGTGAACAAGCTATCTAAGCTAAAATGAATGAAGCCAAGTAGAATGGAGGACTAAATAGAGATCTATAATTTACAACTAAGTTGTGATTTTTTATTAGATCAAGTCATATTGTTACCTTCTAATCATTGTATCAATTTAGGTCAAATCCTTGGATTAAGGTTGACCTAATAGTCATTTATAAATCTTTTAATCAAGTGACATTCTAATGGAATGGTCTAAAGTCCTCTAACAAGTCTCACTCCTAACAACATGATTGAAGTCATTTAACTAGGTCACATTTAAAAGTGTGTATTGTAACCTTTAATGGCATTGTCCTTTCATAGATCATCACTTCAGAAGAGTGAGAATTGGTAGCATGTTACTGATGGTTTTTCCCAAATTGGTTTTCCATGTAAAATCCTCATGTCATATGTGTTAATGATTCTATTATGTTTCATGTTTATATTTCTGCAAACTGATTTTGACCTAGGATAGTAACCTACAAGTTTAAGTTTTGAATGATCTAATTGATGCATGCAAGATACATGATAAGGATTTATATGTATAAGTTTTATTAATCACTAAAAAGTCTAATTGGTACATTTGGACCTTGGATAACTTATTCACCCCCGCCCCTTAGTTATTCTAAACTATTCCAACAATTGGTATTAAAGCATTAGTTTCTCGTGAGAGATATTTTGAAGGTATTATAAGCTAAAGATAAAAATGCCTAAGAGAGAGGTACTTGAGCTTAACAAGGAGAACTTTCCTACATGGAAAATTTTGATGAAGATAGATCTAAGAGGTCTTGGAGACCATGCAAAAACTACCATTACTTTTGAACATGTTGACCCTGTTGGAGCCCTCACTACTAAGGATCTAAAAAAGAAGAAAGAGCACAATTAGGCAATGCTAGAGATTGCATCTACCCTAAGTTATTCTGATTTTGATGGCACCAAGGATTGTGATAGTACAAATAAAATATGAGATGCTCTTAACACCATTTATTGAGGAGACAAAAATATTTTGAGAGCCAAATCTAAAATTCTTAGAGGGAAGTTTGATGACATGAGAATGCAAAAAGGTGAGAAAAATGTTCAATATTGCTCTAAAATAAAAGATGTTGTTAATGCTAATAAATAAGCTAATGGTAACATTGATGATTATATTGTATTGAGAAAAGTATTGAGGACACTCTTTCCCATCTATTCTATTAGATTTTTTATCATAAAAGAACTAAGATGTATACCTAGTACCAATCTTCCTCTTGAAGGTTTGGTAGGTAGGCTCACTACCTTTGAACTCTCCAAATTTGATAAATTCAAATCTAAGAATGTTGAATATACTTTCAAAGTTAAACTATCATTAAAGGAACCTAACAAAAAGAAATAGAAAAAGAGAAAACATGTTTCTAGTGATAGTGATACAGATGAAGAGGATGTAGAATAGCTTGATGCATTTCTACCTAGGATATTTCACAAAGGAAAAGGAAAATAAAAAGGTGAGATACCTATCATATGTTTTAATTGAATAAAGTTGGTCATATTGTTGGAAGGTTCCCTGAGAAGAAGAACAATAAAAGTGGAGACAAATTCAGAAGCAAAAGAGATGAGAACAACAAAGATTACCAAGACAAAGGAAAGAAATACTACTACATTATTGAAGAGGAATCCAATAAATAATATGATGATCATGAGGATGAAGTTGTCTATGTTGCAATGAAGGATGATTCTAAAGAAAATGAAGCAACTACACTGAGCTTATGTGAATAAGAGTAACAAATGGATTATTGATAGTGATTGTTCTAATCACATGACTAGAGATAAAAGTAAGTTTGATTCCCTTGTGCCTTATGATGGAAATAGTGTTAGATTTGGAAATGATGCACCATTTCTTATCAAAGGAAAAGGATCAATTAAGTTGATAAATAAGATCGTATGTGACAATGCTTATTATAGAAGGATTGAATTATAATTTGTTAAGTGTGTCACAACTTAATAGTGTTCGATGTAAGGTTGAATTTAGAAATAGAAAAGCTAAGATCTATGATGATAATGGAGAGCTAATTGGTAATGCTGATCAAACTAGAGGTAATATATACCTTGACATGAATAATGCTACTTGTCTAGTTGTATAATTTGATGATGTGTGTTTGTGGCAAAAAATATTATGTAATGTTAATTTTGATAATTTGGTCAATATCACTAAGATGAAGAGATTCAGAGGTTTTCCAAAACTAAAGAAACCAGATAATGTAATATGTATACAATGTCAGTTAGGCAAGATGGATAAATCAAGTTTCAAAAGAAAGACTCTCTCTTCAAAGGAAATTCTTGAATTAGTTCATATTGATTTATGTAGACCAATTAATGTGCAAATTTACAAAGGTGACAAGTACATTATCCCATTTGTTGATGATTATTCTAGAATGATGACAATTATATTTTAAAAGAAAAAATTAGATGCATTTCATTTGTTTAAGTGGTACTTGGCTAGAGTGGAAAAGGAATCTCGCAAGACCTTGACAAAGGTGGAGAATTTATATCAAATGAGTTTGAGATTTTCTTAATGATA
The DNA here is from genome assembly GCA_028749045.1 of Cupressus sempervirens. NCBI lineage: Eukaryota > Viridiplantae > Streptophyta > Pinopsida > Cupressales > Cupressaceae > Cupressus > Cupressus sempervirens. The sequence continues at coordinate 789,086,945 of CM053791.1, read as the reverse complement.
GAGGAATCGAAAGATAGACTTCTACACCTAGAACCCCTCCACAAAATGGGATTGCTGAAAGAAGGAATAGATATGAGATGGACTATGCTAGAACACTTATGATGGAGAAGAATGATGCTTTGAAATACTAGAGAGAAGTTGTAAGTATAGTTTTTTATACTTTGAACTAAGTACAAGTCAAGAAAGGTGCAAATTCCACACCTTTTGAATTATGGTATGGGTACTCACCCAATGTAAAATATTTTAATGTATTTGGAAGCAAGTTCTACATTCTTAAGGATAATAGAAATGGAAAATTTGAGTCTAGAAGTGAAGAAGCTATATTCTTAGGCTATTCCATAAGAAGAAAAGCTTATAAGTGTTTGAATACTAACACTGAAAAAGTTGTGGAAAGTGCAAATGTGAAGTTCGATGAATATATAGAGGTACATGAAGATAAACCTACAAAAGAACCTAAAGATTACAAATTTTTTGTGTATTTCTATGATGAAATTATCAATGATAAATTTGCAAACCAAGTTTCAAATAACCAACAACAATTATTATTGACTATCAAATCACATACAATGAATGTCAAACTACATTCAGGAATCGAGCTACATTCAGGTGCCAAGTTGCAAATAGAAGTTGAGGTAAATCCTAATAATGAGATAAGTACACATGAAAGAAATATTGAATTACCTAATAGAGAAGCACATAGTGATTCTAAAGTTGAGAGACTCATTGAAAAAAATAGAGGAAAACCAAGATTGTCAAAGTATGTCAAGATACATTGTCCTGCTACACAAATTCTTGGAGATAAAGAGGCCCAACCTATGAAAAAAATAAGCTAAGAAGTGATACATGTTTTCTAAGTATGCATGAACCTAAATTAGTTAGGGATGTATTAGAAAATGATGACTAGAGTCAAGCTATGAGAGAAGATATTGAGAAAATTGAGAAGAACAAAACCTAGTAACTTGCACCTAGACCAGAGAACAAGAATTTTATTAGAACCAAGTGGGTGTATAGAAACAAGTTAGATTAAAATGGTGAAGACACAATAAATAAAGCAAGATTAGTTTACAAGGGGTATGCTCAAGAAGAAGGAATAGACTATGGAGAAACATTTTCCCCTGTTGCAAGATTGGAAGGAGTAAGAACTCTACTTGCTTACTCTAAATACAAAGGTTTCAAAGTTTATCAAATTTATGTGAAATTGGCATGAATGGTATATTAGAAGAAGAGGTTTTTATTGAACAACCTAAAGGATTTGTTGATGCAAACAATAAGAACATGGTATGTAGATGACACAAAGTTTTATATGGTTTAAAGCAAGCACCTAGAGCATGGTATGAGAGACTTCATAATTATCTTGTGAAGATTGGTTTTAAGAGAATTGATTACAACAGTAATCTATATTTGAAGATTGAAGGTGGTAAAGGTATTTTACTAGCTGAAATTTATGTTAATGATATCATATTTGGAGGACAATATACATTGTGTAAGACATTTGCTGATGAAATGATGCAATAATTTCAGATGTCCATGTTCAGAGAGATTAAATTCTTTGTTGGCCTATAAGTGTATCAAATATAATATTGTATTTACATCACTCAGTCCAAGAATGTGAAGAAAATATTAAAAAAAAATTGGTATCAAGGATTCTAAACATGTTAGCACACCTATGGTCACAAGACATAAACTATCAAAGACTAATGATTCTTTTGAAGTGAACAAAACTTTGTATAGGTCTATGATTGGAAAATTTCAATATATAGTTCATAGCAGACCTAACATTGTATTTTTTTTTGGATTGCTGTAAGATTTTCTAAAAATTGTAAGGAGAATTGTTTGATGGTTTTAAAAAGGATTATGAGATATCTGAAAGGAATAGAGGACTTTGGTCTATGCTACAAGAAAAATGAAAATTTTGAATTAAGAGCCTATATAGATGATGATTGGGCTAGAAATGCTGATGATAGAAAAAGTACAAGTGCTAAAGAATTTTTCTTAGGAAAGAGGCTAGTTACATGGACTAGTGAGAAACAAAATTGCATATCACAATATATTACTAAAGTTGAATATGTTGTTGCTGCAGTGAATTGTACTAATATTGTATGGATCAAACAACAACTCAAAGGAATGAAGGAGGAAATTACTCAACCCATTGTACTCTACTATGATAACACAATTGCAATAAACATATTTAATAACCCTATGATGCACACAAAGACAAAATATATAGCTATCAATTATCATTACTTGAGAGAGTTAGTTCAAGACAAAGAAGTGAAGATGGAATATGTGCATACCAAAGAATAGATAGCTAATATATTCACAAAATCTTTACCTAAGGATGTTGATGAGTATCTAAGAGGTAAACTAGGGGTGATACCCCTATCCAAAGCTATTTAAGAAGCATGCGAATTTCCCTAAATCAACTTATTTGAAAGACATATGTTACACATTAATGCAGTGGATCTTACTTTAGGAGCTACCTAGAGTAATCAAAGAGTTGGAATAGAAGATCAATCACAAGTAAGGTGAAAAAGGGAGAACCTAAATTATTAACATCTACAAGTTGAGATGACAAGTCTTTGGCATTGTTGTTAAAGAGGGAGAAATAGCCTTGAGAAAGAAAATAGAATTCTATATCCAACATGTAAAAGGGATAAATAAATACAAGGAGAAATCACCCTGAGAGATAGAATATCAAACTTTACCTTGAAAGATGGAGATTTACCTTAGAGGGAGAAATCAGAGAAAGTCATAAAGTTAGAGGGAAACACTAAGAAAGAGATCAACAAAACACTATGAGGGAGATATGAAAGAAAGAAGGAAATTAACAAAGATACATTACCCTACATAGAGGATCTTTTTGGTATTGATTTTCCATCAATGCCAAAGAGGGAGATTGTTGAAATAGGATTTTTTATTTTGAATCTAGAACAATCATTATATTTTCAATGATCTCAAACCTATTACTTGTTGTGAGGAAATTTCTTGTTTGGTATGAATTCTATCATTTGTTTGATTGATGAAGAGGATTTGATCAAATGTGATAACAAGAGCACCTTGAGGATAGGTTGAGTTATTTGATATAGAAAAGGAGTACTAAGACTAAGTGGGACATGGATAATATGTTGTATTGTTCATATACTTAAAGATGAAGTTAATGGATACACTAAGTAAGTCTAGAAGAATATAGAATGAAAATTATTTCTGCTAAGCTTGACCAAGTGATTAGTTGGTGATGAGAAAAGTTAGTTCAAGCTGAGTAGAAAATTGGTTAGTGCCAATAAAAGTGAAGATCTAGTGTATTTTGAGTGAACTTAGTATGTGTTGAGTAAATTCTAGTTGGTGCTAAGTGACATTAAAAGATAGTATATGTTGAATGAATTGTTAGTGGATGTCAAGAAACATAGTGTGTACTGAGCATCAGAGGTTAGTTAATGTTGAGTCACAACATTATGGGTTAGATCATGAATTCACTAATCTAAGCTGAAAAAGTTTTTTTCTTGGATTGTGTGAAATTTGTGGAATCTAAGCTTGATGAGATAGAGGCACAAAATTCAAGATAAACTATTTTGAGGTGAATTCAAAGAAGATTGAGAAGGTAGTTTATAAAGGGAGAAAAATGGAGAAGAGAAAAGATTCAATGAAATTGACCTAACCCTAGAATGGATGATTTTTATTGAGTGAAAAAAGACCTAAATTCTCTTTATAAGGGGATACAAGGCTTAAAGAAATAGTTGGCATTTGCAAGAACCCAAGGAAGACAAGGAGTCTAGGATGTTGCTTCATATGGTGGCCAAACTATAGAGTCTACAATTGGCATGCAAAGAAAGAAAGATTGAGAGGATGAATGCTTGAAGGGTTAAAAAGCTATCAAAGCTGAAGTAAATGAAGCCAAAAAAAATGGAGGACTAAATAGTTATCTGTAATATGCAAGTGAGTTGTGATTAGTTATTAGATCAATCCTTACTGTTACTTTCTAATTATTTTATCAATCTATGGTAAATCCTTCGGATTAAGGTTGATCTAATAGTTATTTGTAAATCATTTAACTAGGTGGCATTCTAATGGAATTTTATAAAGCCCTGTACTAGGGCTCACTCCTAATAGGGTGACTAAAATCCTTTAACTAGGTCACATTTAATAGTGTGTCTTGTAATCTTTAACAGGGTTGGCCTTTCACATGGAATCACTTTAGAAGAGTGAGAATTAGTAGATATTACTGGTGGTTTTTCCCAAATTGGGTGTCCACATAAAATCTTTGTGTCATATGTGTGAATGATTCTATTATATTTCATGTTTACATTTCTGCAAAGTGATTTTAACCTAGGATAGTAACCTACACGTATAAGTTTTGAATGGTCTAATGAATGCATGCAAGATACATGATAAGGAGTTATATGTATAAGTTTTATTAAGCACTAGAAAGTTTGATATGGACATTTGGGTATTGTATAACTGATTTATCCCCTCCCCCCCACCTAGTTATTCTAAAGTATTCCAATAGTAAGTAGTACTTATCTTCTCTTTAGCTCTCTTTTTAGTTGTTCTTGTTTTTCCTTATAGCTCAACAAGATTTGCAACTCTTGCATCTGCTCTAGTGTAATTTGTAGATTTTGCATCCTTTGCACATAGAAATTGAATAAGAGCTTGAGTAGCCTCTTGCTCTTTCTTTTTTACTTCATCATCTACTAATTTTGTATATGATTCTTTATCAAAATTTGCCCCCTTGTGCAAAATTGGCATACAAGTTAATGGTATATATACAATTAAAAGCTTACCAAGTTTCTAGGCACTTGTATCCTCTCTAACTAATGTGACATTAATATCATCAATATTCTTAACTTCAAGCTTTGGATATTCAACTATTTATATAAAAAATTGGGTTAGTACAGAATTTTCTTAAATCATTTATTAAGCCTTGAATTTCCTCTTTAGTTAGTATATTAAAATTAGGTGGAGGAGTATCAGTGTCAACTTCAATTGTGTCAAACTCTTTGTGTTCACACCTCCTAACAAGTTATTGAAACTACTCTATCAACATGGCCACCTCTTGTTCATATTCATCTCTAAATTCAATAGCATCTCAACCTTGCCTCACTTCTAAAGATGGAGTAAGAAACCCAAATGCATCTTTCCATATCCTCACATTTTCTTGCTCAACTTCATGAGCTTTATTTTTCAAAACTCTATATGCCATGTCCCTCAACATAAATTTCTTTAAAAAATATTTAAGGGCTATAAACATATGATTCTTCCCTAAATATGGATTGCTTGTGCTAGTATTATCTCTCTTATTTTCTTCTCAGTAGACAATGTCCATTTCCACTTAGCATGCACTCTTTTGTATAATTGCTCTAGAAATCTAGTTCATGATTGTAGAGGTGTATGCCTAAACTTGATTATTATGTCAATCACTATGCCTTCAAGCTTAACTTGATCATCATTACTTAAAGAATCATACTGTATATCTTTTAATCACAAAATACTTTTTGATTCTATCAGTGTTGCACATACCTATTCCATAGCCATTGGAGGGGGTCTCTTTACTATTTGAAGTCTGCTAGTTTCATCATACTTGGTATTTTCATCATCTTTCTCCTCTTGTGCAATTATCATCTTTCTCCTTGGCTTTTCTTATTCTTTATCTAGTTTCCTCTTCTTCAATGGACTTCCTTTTAATATCTTGGTAGGAGTTTGTACTGACCTTTTTTCTAGTGATGATCACCTTTCCCTTTGACCATTTCTCATATTTCCTTCTTGAGATCAGTCCTTACCTTAGCTTCTATTACAAATTTCTATTTGGTGCCTTTGGATTTACAATAGCAAGTTCTTTTCCTTTACCTTCCTCAACCTCTGTGGGTTTTCTTGACCCTTCTCCTTGTTCCTTATTACCAACCTTGACAACTTTACTTTTTCTTTGCTTCTCTCCTTTAGGGGTGCCAGATTTGGTATTCATCTTGGCAATTATAGTCTCATATGTGCCAAATTTCTTGTCACATACATCCATATCTTCCACTAAAGTGCACTAATTGCTACATTTAACTCATTTGCATTTATTCATAGGGCATTAACCTTAGTCATTCTACCTTTAGTAATATTGCTTGTGTGTACACAAAATTTGTGTCCACAATGAAATATAATTCATCATAGTGTTTTTCGACAACTAATTTTGGAACTCTCATTCTATTTTTCATCTTAATGTTGATTTCTTCAAAGTAGTTGTCCATTACTAATTCAAAATTTGTCCTGCCCAAACTACAAGGGCAAAAACACACAATAATCTTTTTTAAAAAATTAAAAAGCTCTAAGTTCTAATCTGATCTCTTGCAAGAGAAGTGAAGGTTTGCTACGATTCATCTTAAGTTTAAAACTCTCGTGGATGAATACATCGTTAAAATTTTGAAAATTTTGTTATTAGATTTATATTGATAAAGTTATGTTCTTACATTTCTTATACAACATTTTAGTAAAAATTCTTTAAATAATGATGTAGATGACCTCAAGATTTGTTTAATGAAACATCTAAGAAAATCGCATCTACGTTTTAACTTATTTTTAAAAAGGCAATAACCTTAAATTTAAAACCAATTAATACTCAAAAATTCAACTAACTTCAATACTAAAACTAAATACATTTAACTAATTGAAAACTAATACTTCTAAAAAAATTATATTAATTTACGTTTACAACTTAACTAATGAAAAGTAATAACAAATTAGCAATAACATAAAGTCACTATAAAACATAACATATGCTACTAACTAAAAACAATATTAAAACAAATAATTTAAAACAATTAACAAAATGAATAACTAACTTAAATAAGTTGGCTATCTACTAATATCAATTAACAAATTTAATTTACATTTAAAGCTTACTTAATTACAAGTATATAACAAAAGGAATTAACAAAAATAACTACTAATTAAAACATATTCTAAACTTACTTAACACTTTACAAATATCTACTAACACAACTTAAAACTAAACAACATAACAAAATAAAGTGAACCCTAAACTAACTTACTTACTAACTAATACTAATCTAAATATCTACAACTAAATCTATTAAACTTAAACTACAATAAATAACAACTAACTAAATTGGAAAAAAAAAGCTTATCTTTAACATATACTAATCTTATCCTAAAACTAACACAAAAACCAACACAACTAAAACCTAAACTAACCCATTTAACTACACCCCCTAACCCATCTAAACTTAACTTTCTTCCCACTCACCCATCCCATCCTTCACCAACCTCTACGCTTCCCAACTGTGCATTGCCCAATGCACTCAAATCAATGCAGGCATGAGGGGCGGGTTTGAAAATGCATCACCTGGAAGGAAGGAGGGAGGAAGGTAAAGAGTAAAGGCTTGTTGATATTTTATTTTTTTAAAGTTGTTTAATAAAAAAAAATTACCAAGCTAAGTCGCCCCCTCAAAAAAAACTAACCTTAACTAACCTTTCATTTCACATAAATGCATACTGTGCCCAACCACTATGGATAGAGGTGACGTCAGCATGGGAGTGGTGTTGAAATTTAAAATAAGGAAAAATATAAAAGTGGGCTAACATCATTCATTTTAAGTTATATATATATATTTTTTTTGACTTTGTAAATTGAATAATTTCCAACAAAAGGGACAAATATAAGAATCTTTGGAGGAATATTCTCTGTTACCAAATGGGAGAATTAAATTTATCTCCCGTACAAAAACTAGATAGTTTTTGCTCTCTTAGCACACATTTTAAAAAAAAAAATCTAAGTATAGAATATAAAGTTGATATCTTACCAAGAGGGGGTTGTTGGTGCTCAAATTGCATTCTCATTTTGAGTGACCATTTAAATTTTTGAATCAAGTCAAGCCTATGAAAGCCCCATAAATGCAAATGTACCTGGCTATACCCTTAAGGCCTGTGAGGTGTTTAATGTTTCTAACACCTTTCATTCAGTCCGCCTACGCATTCCATGAAGTTCAATTGTAATTTCGAGTCATTTGGCAAAGTTCTGTTTTGAGCTAGTATCAATTTTGCATTTTCACTTACGTGTCAAACAGCAATAGGAGGCTGTGTTTGCCAATGAATATCTCGCACCTGGACATTCGTCATAAGATGAAATCTGATAGGGTGAAAGTATGCAAAGCAGAGATTCAATGTGCCGAATTTTAGAGCCCGTTCAGGTGTTCGAATTAGTTTTTAAGGCCAGTCAACAGGCCTCCTGACAAGGATTTCATAGTGATGCGAAAATGATTTAAAATAAGTTTATGTGGCGTGTTTGTCTTCAAACTTGGTTTCCAAATAGTTCAAGGAGATTATTGGATCAGTTTGCATATCAATCACTTAGAAACAAAAAAAATTTAGCCGGACCCACTTTGGGGTCCGACTAATTACATCAAATTAAAGAAGAGGCTCAGCAAATTGAAAGTTTTGAAAGGGAAACTTACAATGCAAATTAAATGGTGTTCAAACTAATGTTTCTCAAATCCTTATTGAAAGGAAATTGGTGTTGTTTAAAACATCAGTAGGAGGGAAAAGATAAAGCTTTTCCATTTTCCTGTGAGGGCAATTAAAGCGAAGTTTCAAGACAAACTGGGGGCACTAATTTTGCTAGAAGAGTGGTCTTTGCAATTGATTCATGGTAGTTAGAAAGGAAATATATGTCAATCGCTTTTGGATTCAGTATTGGGGATAAGTGACTCTGTTTTTATAGTTAGCTTTGAAGAATGAAGACGTCTGCAAAAGGGAAGATTGCCACTCCAAGCAAGGAACCGGCTAAGAAGGACCATAGTGCCAAAATAAAGAGGACCCTGCATAGAAGAAAATGGAGTGTGCATTCACATAAGAAGCTCACGTAAGTCAAAGGAAGCTTCCACACATTTTAAAAGCAGCTGTAGTTAAAGAGAAACAATGTACAGTGAGCACACAAATTAAAAGAAGCACGTAGTCATCACATCCAAGCCAGACATCTATGGATCAAAGCAGCTCACACCAACTGAAGACCACCCACGTTTTCAATGATGGAGCTCCACATTTTTGTTTGGGGTGCCAATTTAAAACAGAGCCTCAACAATCAAAAAGAGCCCAAGTCATGGCCAATAAGCTACAACATTAAACAAGAAGCTCATAGCCACTGTCAAAGACTAGTTAAAAGACAATGAAGCTGCAGTATTAATGTTATAACTTTTGATCTTTTCACTGCCGATGCAGAGGAGGTAAAACTCATGGTTTAAAAAGGAAGACCATGCCATTAAAAAGAAAAAGACTAGAATTCATGCATTAGAAGAACCGGCTAAGGAGATAGAGTCCAATCAAAGGGAAAAATTGTAAAAAAGCAAACACAAAGTATAAAGGCACTCACACAAAATGAAGATAAAGCCAATAAAAAGAAAGATCGTTGCTTAGACAGGGAGCTCACGTTAATACAAAGCCTCTGCAATTTGATGAAGCCACTGCAAACAATTTGAACACGCCATGAAAGGAGGGTAGCCCCAATGTTTTCTATTGGATATTCACGTTAGAAGCTTGTGCCCAAACAAGGAGAAGACCCACTGTGCGAGCAGGCAGGGCATCAAAAAATTTGAACCAGTCACATGCATTAAAGTGGGAATACCATGAAAATGTGATATCCCACATGGGTTGTGGGGAAGAAGTTATAAATTTTTAAATACAACATGACACAGTGTTTAATATGAAGTTGAGATGAGGGCTTTTGTAAGCCGCTCCAACATGTAAGATAGGCCCGCGGTCGGCTAGCTTAGCGGGTACACTATGAAAATTTTGAATGAGCATTCAAAACAAGGATGATGTCAGCCGAAGGTGCTGACCCATATATTTTGAACAAAGTTTCTCGTTCGCTGATGTGGCATGCAAATACTAACCAAGGCCAAGATTGCGACAAGTGGTGCGATGGACGACGAGCGCATTCTTGGATAATATAATTGCGTGAAGCTTAAAAATTGCAAGAGTGTGGGTAAGCTACAAGTGGCACGCAGGTCCCGGGAGGTAATAAGGTGGCGTAGAATGTACAGATCAAGATGAACTCACCAGATGCCGCCACGTGGCAAAGATCAACAGCGAAGGTATTCCCCCAAGATCAAGATGCGCCCCGGTTAAGTAAAGCGAGATCACGGGATTATGACATGTGGCGCTTGGCCTGAGAAAGAGAGCTCTAACATGGCAGATGATGCGGATCGGTTGTCCAATCAGGGGGTGCCACATGGTGCTGGTCAAAGCTTGTTGACCTCAGATCCAAAAGAGAGGAAAATTGTGAAAAGAGATGAAAATAATAATTTTTTATTATTTTCAAAGAGTTGCCGTGCTTTTTTTTAATCAAAAGGGCTTTTTTCATAAAGTGTTAACTTTAGAAGATTTTTAAATTTTGAAATTTAAAATCAAAGAGGTGCAGACTTGGTTTTTCTGCGAGAAGGGGACTGTTTTTTCAAATGAAGATTCTGGGCAATTCCTAAAGGCGAACATATCAGTATTATATATCACCAGAATCGTGGGAATCCAAATTTTTCAATTCTGGGATCAGATTTTGCACAAAATGCCACCTATTCGAGCTAGAGGAGGATTTGTTCCAAGTAACCAAATTGTAACTAAACTCAAAAATGGGAATTCAAATCTAATTTCTAACGAAGTAGTGACCTAAACATGGTTAAAAGGTAGTAAAGAATTAGTTTGGGTCAAGTTTGGTTGTGTTCACTCAATAAAAATTGAGATTTCACTCTAGCTTTTCATGGGGCAAATCAGATATGTGAATGACTCAAACAATTTTCATCATTACTCAGAGAATATTTTCAAATCAGTAACAGGAAATGATGAAATGAGTCAGATCAAGGAAGAGAGAAGAAAGAGGTTTTTTTTTAGTTGCAGAAGATTGGATTTCAAGTGGACACCTAGCAATTGCATATTAGATCCGAGAATTCATTTCTTGCTATATCTTTCTTTCTTTCTTCATTTGTAAGGGTTCTAGTTCTAGTTTTTGTTACTGAGAAACCAGTAGGTTCCAATTTTTGGGAAGAAAAAGTTCATTGCTATGATACCATTAGGGATTCCAGTTTTTGCACTGTGAGACCATTGGTTCCAGTATTTTGACATGATTCCAGGACTGTGACACCATTTTCCTTCAACAATATTCTTCTTGTATGAAGAGCAGTAGAAAGATAAGTACAGATAGTTCAGATTTGTTAGGTTATTTCATGTCTTTCATTTCATGCATATGATTGTATATTTTCAAGGAAATAATGCAAAGAGCAGCAGATGATTAAGTTTCAGTTGAATCTTGTATCCATTCTCATTGAATTTCAATGTTTTATGATCTCTGAACAAAGAGTTTAGGTCGTAGTTGCAGTCCCCTAAGACTGTATGTTGTTTCATTGTTGCTGATAGTTCAAGGAATTGTGTAAATGCTTCATAGAAATCAACAGGGTTGCAGACTTATTGAGGAGGATATCAGGTAAGAATGAGATTTTAAACTGAACATAGATGTCTATTTACAAGTTAAATAGATAGATCTATATCTGAAGATACACACATGTCTCAGATATTCATATGTATGTTTTTTATCCATGAATTTTCCCAATGGACTAGGCACTGATCAGCTACAAGGTCATTACTTTCTCACTGCTGCATATCTGAGGGTTGTTGAAATCAACATAAAAAATCAAATGCTTTTCCCCTTTCATATTGAAGAGTTATCATAGAATGCCCTCACTCAGCTTATGAAATTCATAGATTTGCATCTAGCTATCATAGGTTTGTGTTATTTCATGAGTTCTTAGGAGAAATAAGGGTTTTATCTGCTTTGAATAGATTCAGTGTATGCTTTGACAACTGGTACCATATAAGGAATCTATAGGTTTGCCCGCCTAGGTTTTGTAGAACCTGAAGAAGAAGAAGGGTCTAGCCTTATAATTGGCCTAGTGTCTGAATGGATGTGTTGATAATGGGAGTTAGCTGCCCCTTAGATGCATTTTGTTCTCATCGGGGTAATTGAAAATGGGTAACATTTTCAAACACCAACAGGGGTAATATTTTTATTTTTTTTATAGAAAATCTAAAAGAATTGTTACAAATTAATATACCAAGGATGAGAATTATTCATTTGATTCAATAATACAAGAATTATTTGATTTTGATAATTATGAAAATTGAATCTACATCCATAATATGATTTTTTTTTTTAAAAAAATTTCAACATGCAAGGAAACTTGAAATATTAGTCTAATTAAATCAACATCATTTCCATCCTATTTTTGATGTGCATCCATCTAATTTAAAATTATGATTAAATCACATGATAACCAAATTATACTCAATCACCAATTTTATTAGCAAACCTGATTCAAAGGCTCAATCGGGAAAGAACCAGGAAGAAAACCCGGCTTCATTGCCATTACAACAAAGTTTGAAATACAAATTACATAGGATATCAATCCCAATTACAACAATTTAATTTAATTTTCTTCATGACCCTCATCAAGGGATTCATAATGATTTCTGCAACACATTCAAGAACCATGGAGGAAACAGAATCTGATCAGGTGACCAAAAGCATGACAAAGAACAATTCAAACATGCATATTCATACAAGGTTTTCACAATATGATTCACAATGAATCAACACTAGGGAAAGGTGGATTCTTCCAATAGGATAAGTCGAGCACAACACCAAATCAGATGCCCAATCGGGGCTATTAACCAAGAACTTCCGTTCTTCTATTTAAACATGCCATACTCATACGAGGTTTGTGCTGATGGGTAGGGGCCCATAAAACCCTACCCTCTCTCCCTCTTCTCATCCTGAGAGGAGAATCTACACTGGTTGGAGTCCAACTAAATAGGCCTTTCCCAAAATTGGTCACTTCTACCCTATCCAAGGATCAATAATACTAAAACACCCATGCAAGAAAAATCTCAAAATTGCAAACATAAACATGAAAGGAAATCATCCAAAATAACATGATTTTCAACTCTTCCCAACATACACACAATCATACAAACATTCACATAACAACAAGGTAGCATAAGCATGAAACAAACATGAAAATCTGCACAAGGAAGATGAGAATTCCTACCTTCACAAAGAGGTAATGGCAATGAACAAGTTTGAGTAGAGTTTTTCCCTTCTTTGCTCCAATCTTCCAAGACTCCTCTCTAAATGTAGAGATTGGGTAACAACCTCCACTACTCCAAGAAGGGCCTCTAAATAAGCCTCAAACTCCACCATCAAAAGGATCAATAACTACTCCCACCCACCTACAAATCTAGAAGCTCCTAACTCAACCCACACTATGGTTAAACACTAAATGGAGGTGAGGTAAGGCAACTCATGGTAACCACTTGCAATTTTCGCACAAAGGTAAAATGAGACTTTTTGAGTGATCTCAAAAGTCAACAAAAGGGGCTTAGGTGTTGGAAAAGACCCCCAACCCATACCCATACCCTTTGGGTATAAAAATTTCATGTTTCAAAGCCTAAGGAAAAGGTTTAGAGCCAAAAAAAAGCTAGGAAAATAATTAGGACCAACTAATAACTCTAAAATGCAAATTAAGCACTAATCTAGATTAAGGATGACTAAACTTGATTAAGAACCCAATTAGCAAACTGACACTAACTTAAATCGACTTAGGTCCAAAAGTTACACAGCTAACCCTAATCAGCACACTGAAGAACATAAACAATTCATGAGTGTCAAGTGACACTAAAAGAACATAGTTATGAACATTAACATTTACTGATTACAGGAAAATACATACATACATCTCACAATTAAAATACTTGAATTATGAACAACAAGGTTTTCAAAATTAACACATAGAGATCAATTCTGTTCCTCTGTCAGTTTCCTCGGCTAAAATATCTACACACTCATTGCACACATCAGTAGTCCCAAAAATCACATGTACATATGTATATATACATATCAAAAATTCACATAAATTGAAACATACATCAATCAAGGTTTCTTTCTTCCTACTTATATCCTTAATCATAAAGATTCCAAAATTAATGTGTTAATCCTACATTTTACTTAATTCATCAACATACATATACCTAAAACCTTAAATGATGAACATCAAATATCTAGAAGTAACATCACACAACATGAAATAATATAATATGTTCTAAGCATCAGATAATGTCTCGACATCTCAAGTCATGAGTATCAAAATGATAATGTAACAACTAAGGCTACAAAGGTTCGGGACGAGGCCTCACAAAATTTTCTTCTACTCTTCATATTAAGTCACTTAGCTACTCCATAGCAATCTTATTCCTATCCCATGCAACTATTCCAATGGTAGGGAAATAATTTTGTACATAGAAAAATATACAAATTAACAAGGATCCAAACTTACAAGAGGTGTTCTTTTCATTTCTCACTTCCTCTAAGTTTGTTGTAATTTCATAAAGTTTCATCTTATCAAGACCATATGAATGATCCATCATAATTTTGTATCCCAAATCCACTACTACACAACGTATGTTGTTTAGTATGCTAGATTGATAGAATTTTTGTGTAATCACATGACTAGAAAATTCAATTAATGGGTCCTTAAATCCATCAATTCACATTCCATGACAATTCTAGTTTGCCTTGGTTAGGTTTCTATTTCATTCTTTGTTCTACTCCTTATGTCATTTGGTCACTCCAAGGTAGCGTATTGAGTTTTTGATAAGATAAACAGGTTTTAAGGGATCCTGAAACCCATAAGTTTTACAAAAACAAGGCTAATAATAAGCAAAAGAAGCCCAGCCAAAACAAAGGTCCAATAGCTAAAAAAATCTTGAAGGCCTAGCCCAAAACAAAGGCCCACAGAAAGGCTAGAAAATAAACAAACTAAAATAGACTACAGAAAGCCTGTCCAAAAGCCAAAAGCCAGAAAGACGAAAAGACAAAAGACAAGAAAACTAGTCTTCAGTTATCTTCTCCATTTCCTGCATAGTCTAAGCTGCCTCGACTATCTTTTGTTGCTCCTTTTCCATTTGATCCTGGACCTTCTCCATGTCCTGATCCATACTAGTGAACATACTGATTGTGGCCTTGTCATCATTTGGCCTGGTCTTATCCCTGTTCTGTCATCCCTCCTCCACCAGCAAGCCACAGTCCTTAAGTTTACCAGCAAGGGATTGGATGTTGTCATTCATCGAACTCAGGAGAGAAATCATCTAACTTGCCAGGTTATGGTTGTAGTTTTCAAGATTTCTTAATCTCCTTTCATTTAAGCTTTCTCTATTATCCTGGTCCTCCTGGCTATCATTACCTATCTTAATCTTAATACTTTCCATCTCGGATACCCTTTCTCTAACTTCCTCCAACTCATGGAAGAGCCATTTGATTGATCTGAAGTTTTCAATCATACTACTATGGGCATTATTTAGAAGGTTCATTCCAGTCTCCCTTGCATTATCTGAGATGGCCAAGATAGCTGGGTCTATGAGCTCATTGAGCCTAGGCTGCTCCAGGTTGTCCACCAGGATCTGAGGGTTCATAACTTCCCTAAAAATCCCCATAGTAGCAGTCCTCACATTGAAATTTTTCTAGGCCTTTATCCTATTTTTGACCTTCACTTCCCCCTCATTCTCACCAGTGATGACATTCACTTTTTCCTCCGAAGGAGGCTGAGACTGGACATGGGAGAGGGGAAGAGGAATAACATCCATCCTCAGGTAGTGTATTGAGTTACCCTATGAATTATTACCTTGTTGATCATGATTGACCCACCTTCTAACCAAATTTTCATATCATGAACATGGCTGAGTAAAATCTTTATCCATTCAACTTTAAAAACTTGTGGAAATCCTAGGGCACAAGTAAGCCCTTTCTTAGCAACAATCTTGTATTTGTCTTTTAGGATTCCATCAACACATAGCTTGTTATAAGTTGTTCTTATTTTAAAATCTATATTTTCTCCAATATTACATTGATAACATGATCTTATGCCTTGAACAATCAAGAGTCTAGACAAAATTGATGACAAAGATCCAATATCATCAATAGAGGTTTCAATTTTAACTAAATTTATGAAGTTTGGTGGAGGACTTTGATGATTCCTTATGATTTTTGCATTGCTATCCTTCACCATTTCACTTCTAGATGCCATTTTGTACTAGGGTTTTAAAAAATAACTTTCACAAATATCTTCACTAAATATTTAACTTGGCACTGAGAGTGGTACTTACTTTTCTTAACAAATTTGTTGATAATCTGTTGAGATTGTTTTGCATTGGTTTCTAAAATCATTGTGTCATTGTGTGGCAATCCTCTATACCATTGTAAGGATTTTAATTTTAGTAATGAAGCTAATAATCAAAAATCAACATCATCTTCCATAATACCAATTACAAACATTTGAGACTTCTTATATATGTTCTATTGGAGAAATAGAGGTCTCGCTAGTAAAATCATTTAGGATTTTAAGAGCAACTATTGGGATATCATGTCTCTAAGCTATAATTATAGGACTCCCACCATTAAAGGTGGAAAAAACCTAATTTCTAGGCTGGGCCATGTGGAATAATGATTTATTCAAATGGATAGATGGCAGCCTAGGTTGTGACCTATCAACTACAGGAGTAGAAAGACATCTTACAGGTGTATGTGATATTGCTAAACTCCTAATTGGTGATAGAGAGAATCTACTTCTTCTTATTCTAGGATTTGTAAATCAAAGTTTAGTATATCGAAAAGTACCTCTAGAAGATGCCCTTATTTAAGCTTTGGGCATGGATCATAGCAATTCTAGTCTGGAAACTAGATGTAGAGATAGAATCACCAAGTGCTTGAAAGTGAACCTCTTAAAGACCTAAAATACTAAGAAAAACACTATCCCCTTAACATGAGTTGAAGTTCTTTACTTTGACACTAGTGAACCAGAAAATTTAACAAATGCTTCAATATTGTCCCACCACGCATGCCAAAAACTATTGACATAAAATTTTGCACCCTTTCCTAAAGTTTTGACCTAAAGGCAACCTCGTGTAACATGGAAACAATGTTGAAAGTGTAGGACTTTGCAATTAGATATTGAGTCTCTAGAGAAGGCTAGCTTCCTTACTATTAGGGTGTACCTAACTATTTCTTGAGAGGAAAAGGGAGAAAGAAATGCATGAAAATCAAACTACATATTCTTATCTAAAGGGGGTGATACACCAAATAGTATTTAATCTACTTCCTTTTAGTAACTACACTAAGATCCAATATGCTTCACAAGAAATTCCACTATCTATTTTCCTTTAATCTTATTACCATAGAAAATACAAGAAGATAACATAACCATAAAATAAATACAATAGATTCACTTAATAGATTTGTTAGTTGAAATGAACATAATCATATGGTATTGAAATAGCCAAAATATATTTATAAAGATGCAGTATAACTAGATGACACAATTTAACACCCCACCCCGAGATCCTTGGAAACAAGGATGAAATATAAGCAAGATAAAAAAAAATTTAAACAAGTGTAAGAGCACAAAGCAACTATCATACATAGATCATAAAGATTGCAATGAAAGACTGATACACAATCCAACACAAATGGATCTCCATATGCCACTACTACCAAAACCACAAACGAGAAAGCATAAGAGATCAACCAAGCTAAAAGGTCAAAGCAAACTCCTAAAAATTGGCTAAGTCTAAATTCAAAAGCCCTAAAATTTCCTAGAATCTTTATCTTAGCCCATAGAGGTCTGAAACCTATCTCAAATGAACTATCGCATATATGAAAATATATCTTAAGTATAAGGAATTAAATATATGTCAACTTATACTCAACCAAAAGACACAAAATTGGAAAAGGATAAAAACAACTTGGATCCAAAATGTGACAACATAGGGTTGGAGAAAACTAAAGAGGGTATCCAAATCAACTCTCAAAAAGTTTAGACCAGACAAAAAAATGCCCACTACCCACCTACATAGGTTTTTACAAAAACTAGGTGATACTTTAATGCAGCATAGAAAAGTGTCACATGACATTTCTAAAGGAGGGAAACATTTTTAGGGATTGGGCGATACTTCTCCTAAAAGAGTGTGACACTTTAATGGTGTCGTACGACATTTCTTATAAGGAGGTGCAATACTTTCCAATATCGCACAATAATTCTCCAAGAGGCATGCCACAGAATCAGGGGATGCACAATATTGTTTCAATGGGCGTGCAATATATTTTTGTGTCACACCATGCTGATAAAAGGTCACCCAAGAAACTATAGAAAAACACTTAAGGACAAACAAAAGACTAAAACTGAGTTCAAAACCTCCACACTGGGGATTACTAGCCCCACATTTCATGGCAAGAACACTCAAACAGACTAAGGAGATATGAAAAGAACAACATCTAACCATCTAAAAGATAAGGGTAAAAATATAGAAGGAACATCGTAGTGAACTAAAGCAACATTGCAATGACTGAAATAACATTGCAATGTACAAAACAACCAAACTAAGTATGTGGTTCCTCCCAACTATTAATGGCATCATAAGGCCATCCTGGGCCCTAGCCATCACCCGCGCATAACATTCCAAGCCACCGATCAAATCATTGATACTTTCATGATAGGGACATCACTACTAAACATGCTAATAACCAAATGCATAAGGAAATCTAACATGCTAGTAGTACAATAGAAGATAAACCTACAAGTAGATAACATCACCTATCACATGCTAATCATCATAACAAGGAATGCATCAAAACTAAGATCATCTAAACATGATAAAAAACATCTCAATGAAAGTACAAATCACAAGAAGCATACTCCATAAACTGAAGTACCAAGTGAACACATCCAGTTGCACTACAATACAAGGTTGTCTTTGTACACTAATCCCTAGCAATGGTGAAGGTAGCTACTCCTCCCAACCACATAGTACCCATAGGTCCACACCAATCATGTTGATGGAGATAATGATCCAACCACAAACATATGCAAAACAACATCCATGGCTAACACACATGCTAAGCAATATGATGATTGAACCCAAGATAGAGACAATGCATAAACTACAGGTCCTGGTCAGACATCTCAATGGGCTACTATGTAGGGACTAACATCATGGAGAGTTGCTTGTCATCAAAAATCCCAAGCTAGGACTTGTGTAGATTTAACATCCCTTAATGGAAAGGCTCTAGCACCCCAAATCTTTTATTATCTTAATTTTATTACCACCTAGTATTTTATTTAATTATCACTTAATTAAAGCTTCCTTCGCCAACCCTCTGGGCACAATTATCACCAGGTTGCAAGGTAGAAGCCCCCTCCATATGCTACCCTACCCTAGCCATGCTCATCAAATAATGAGTTCCCATAGGCATGAAAATTCCCAACCCATCTCAAATGATCACAAGTTTTGGTAGTACCATAGAAGATTGTGCCCTGCAGGTCACCAAACAGATGTACTCATGTCTGGCACACCACCATCATGGAGATCATACCAAAAGGACTGGATGAGAAAATAAATAGAAATTCAATCAATCAAAAACATAATCAAGATGATGGATGCTACATGCATCCCAATGCAACATAAGGTGCAAAAGTGGTCTAATAGATATCCAAACAAATCATCCAAGTCCACAACCCACATTGTGACAAGAAAACTCAAGAAAATAGGGTAGCACACAAAATGAGGAAAAAACCCCAATTTTGGAAAAAATTTAAAAGTAAAACCTATTTGGCCTTTGGGTGCAAAAACTCCAAAAATCCAAAAATAATTGAAATCGAACACCGCATGCAAAAATGGCCAGCATAACAACTAAAAAACCCAAACCCCCATTTCAAAAATAGGAAAAATTTTCATACCCAACCAACTGGGTAGAACTAGCAAATAGAAATAGAGGGGAACACTAGTTCTCTACCTCCTAACATACTGCTACAAAAAATGGAAGCTAAAATGGAGCAAAAACAACAAAATGAGAAAGCCTTACTTGACAGAAAAAGGGGCAAAAATAGTAACTTGCCCAATAAAATAAATCACCTGTCGAATCTGTTGAAAATGACAACAAAGTATAAACTCCTCAAGTAAAATCCAACAAGACCAACCTCGCGTAGATCCCATGCTCATAGCTCCCAGAAAAAACAAAACAAGAATCCTTTAGAAGAGAATTTACAAATTTGCTCTCAAAATTTTATTTCTAAAAAGTGAGAAGTCAATAGTGAATTTACTTTTTTAGTACTTATTCACTTTTTGAGTGAATAGTCAATTCTAGAAATTAGCTAGCTAGAGTAGCTAAACTCTGAATCAACCCAAACAAAAATAGGTTATTATCCATAACAAAAATTCACCTAAGGAAAGGTTTCCAAAAATTGAATCCGAAAAGATTTAAAACCCAAAAACCCAAAATCACAAAAAATCACTTAACACTTTTGTGACAAATGTGAACTTCTAAATGCACAGACATGCTCACTAGTCTAATCACATAATGTAGATGAGTTTAGATTTACTAATCATTGAAAGGTTTAGATTTAAACAACTAAATAAGGGTACATCGACCATACAGGGATAACATTGGCAAAATATGAATAGCTGAATCACTAACTCCATGTGCCACAACTAGGAATATAATTCTTGCACACTAATACACACGATCAAGTGCAATTGCATATAATATCATAACTAAAGTAACATGTATTAAAATGCCTATTTAATCCATTTACATCACTCACATTCACAGAAAGTGTAAAGATACAAGAATGAAGTAAATAACCATAACATAGAATCCATCTCATAACATACTCAAATAAATATGTCCAATAAACCATAAAACCAGATATCATCATTGATTTATGGTCATCTCAAAATAGCATCAACATGAAAAATGATAAACTGATGGGGACGCAACCCAACAACCAGAATAGACACAATAGAAAGGGGAAATTATATTAACTGAGAAAATAAGCTGGTACAAACAGTGCAGAGAAAATAAACTCAAAACATGCCCTGCGGGCTTACAATAGCATAAATCTAGAGAATATTTCTCCTTTTAGCACCTACTCTCAAGCTCCAATCCGAACTGCCTTTTACAATGCCAAAAATCTCCTTAAATAGACCCTAGAGGGTTAAGGACTAGGAGTACATTCTAGAAAGTGCTAGTAGGCATCCACCGACAAAATAGAAGGTTTCGAAAGCTGCGTTAGAAGTCGGTGCAAATCTAGAAGAATCCAGAAACAGTAGCTGAACTTCCGGGAGGCATAACTTTTGAACCGTAGCTCCAATTGACGAACCGTTTACATTTTTGGAAAGCTCTCAAAGCGCTCTATAGCCATATGGACAAGCCTCACTTGTCCCCCATTTTTTGACCCTTTTCAAGGTCATTTAATGCCCCAAACCTGACTTCAAAGCATTCTTAGGAGGTCTCCAAAACTCGAAAAAATGCAATAACTTTCAAACCGTGGGGCCTTTTGACCTGATTCTTTTTCTGGAATGCTCTAAATCTTAATTACATTCATCTGGCCAAGTCACACCTTCTAGGTCACCAAAATGATGGTCAAATTGCATGCTCCTATTTTTTTGGGATTTTCAAATGCACTGATAGTTGAACTATGAGAGTTGGAACCTTTATTTGAGCCAAATGGGTATCCAAAAATGTAAAGACATAAAATAGAAACTAAGTCTAAGTACATTTTTTTTGGGTGACACAGGATTGCCCTTATACCTCTAGATGCTCCTGCATCAGACACCCAGGGTAGATTGAAAAGTGACCCTGTCACTTTATGGATGGTAGAGGAAATCCCAAATGGGAAACCTCAGCTGCTGAAATCCAAGTTGAGTCTTCGATCGGTCGTCCTTTCCATTTGACCAAATACTCTTCATACTACCTGTTTCTGGTACTCCTACCCACACGATGATCTAGAATGTCTTCTATCTCCTCCTTCTTAGAAGTAGGAATTGGACACGGCTCTAAAACCAGCTCCTCATCTGCACCATCATCATGATACTCTGTCAAATCTGCAATGTTGAAAATGGAAGAAATGTGAATACCATCTGGCAGCTCCACCTCATATGCATTTCCTGAGTTATGTTTCTTCAAAATTTTACAGGGGCCAAATTTCTTCATTTTCAACTTGTTGTAAGTACCAACTGGAAATCTTTATTTTCGTAAGTGCACCATGACAAGATCCCCTACTTGGAATTCCTTATGTCTTCTCCTTTGATCTGCCCTAGCTTTATACTCTTGATTCATCTTGATAATGTGTGCTTGAACCTCCTCATGTAGATGCTTGATGTGTTCAGAAAATTCCTCAGCTTCAGCACTTGTTCTCTCCCCTTGTTCTATCTTCCTCAATTCTGGTGCAGTCCTTGGGCTATTTCCATATACAATTTGAAATGGTGATTTTCCAGTACTCCTATTTACAGAGTTATTATAAGCAAACTCTGCCTATGATAGAATCAAATCCCATCCCTCGGGCTTATCCCCAACTAAACATCTCAGCAAATTGCCCAAACTTCTATTTACCACTTCTGTTTGGCCATCAGTCTGTGGGTGATGCGTGGAACTGAATTTCAAGTCTGTTCTCAACTTTTTCCACAATGTCCTCCAGAAATACCCCACAAATTTAGTATCTTGGTCAGAAACTATACTCCTTGGAAGACCATGTAGTCTTACCACCTCTTTGAAAAACAAGTCTGCAATATGGACAGCATCATGAGTTTTGTGGCATGGAATGAAATGTGCCATTTTGGAGAACCTATCAACCACCACGAATACTGAGTCATCACCCCTTTGTGTCCTTGGCAATCCAAGAACAAAATCCATACTTATGTCCTCCCATGGCCTTGATGGAACAAGCAATGGCTGATATAGGCCAGTATTTTGACTAAACCCCTTGGCAACTTGACAAACCTGGCAACTCTGTACAAACTTCTTCACATCCTGTGTAATTTGAGGCCAAAAATAATGTTCTCTAAGAATGGAAATGGTCTTATCCCGACCAAAATGTCCTGCCATCCCTCCACTGTGTTTCTCCTTAATCAGATTTTCCCTCATGGAACTCCTTGGAATGCACAATTGACTACCTTTGAACAACATGCCATCCTGAATCAAATAGTCTAACCACTTGGTTCTATCTACAGCCACAGGTTCTTTACAAGCTTTCCATGCTTCAGCAAAATCAGGATCCTCGGGGTACAAATTCTTGAGTTCATCAAACCCAACTACTTCAACCTGCATTGTTGTAAGCAACAACTGTCTCCTACTTAATGCATCTGCAACCCTGTTAGATTTTCCACTTCTATGCTTTAACACAAATGTATAACTCTGCAAGAATTCTACCCACTTGATATGCCTCTGATTCAATTTACCTTGGCTATTTAGGTACTGTAATTCCTGATGATCAGTATACAAAACAAATTCCTTTGGCAATAAATAATGCCTCCATTTCTTTAAGGCCTGAACTATTGCATAGAATTCTTGATCATAAACAGAATACTTCTTCTTTGCATCATTCAATTTTTCACTAAAATATGCAATAGGCTTACCTTCTTGGCTTAATACAGCCCCAATAGCGCTACCACTAGCATCACAATCCACCTGGAATACTTTTCTAAAATCTGGAAGTGCCAACACAGGCTATTCAGTCACCTTCTTCTTCAGCAATTCAAAACTTCTCACAGCTGTTGTAGTCCATTTGAACTCTTTTCTATCCCCTCTTATTGTATCAGTTAGCGGTGCACATATGCCACTAAAATTCTTAATAAACTTTCTGTAAAAACTAACCAGACCATGAAATGATCTTACCTCAGTAGCATACCTTGGAGTAGGCCATTCCAAGATGGCTTTTACCTTCTCTGGATCCATTTTGAGACCTTCAGGTGATATAACAAATCCCAAATAGACTAACTCCCTTTTTGCAAAGACACACTTCTTTAGATTAATTAACAGTTTCTCTTCCCTTAGCCTTTCAAGGACACTACAAATATGCAGTAAATGTTCTTCCAAAGTCTTCCTGAAAATTAAAATATCATCCAAATAGACAATAACAAATTTTCCCAAGAACTTCTTAAGTACTTCATTCATGAGCCGCATGAAGGTGCTTGGGGCGTTCGTCAATCCAAAGGGCATGACTAACCACTCATAAAGACCCTCCTTGGTCTTGAAGGCTATTTTCCACTCATCTCCTTCTCGAATCTGTATCTGATGATAGCCACTCTTCAAATCTATCTTTGTGAAGTACTGAGCTCCACTCAAGTAGTCCATAAGATCATCCATCCTTGGTAAAGGAAATCGGTACTTGATGGTTATCCTATTTATAGCTCGAGAATCTGTACACATCCTCCACTCTCCATCCTTCTTTGGTGCAAGTACTGTAGGTACTACACATGGACTCAGGCTCTCTCGAATCAAGCCCTTCCTCAACAGCTCCTGAACCTGTCTATTTAGCTCCTCTATTTCAGTAGGAGTCATCCTATGAGCAGCCTTGTTAGGAAAACTAGCTCCTGGAATCAGATCTATCTGATGACTGATTTGCCTTACTGGTGGCAATCCATCTGGAACATTATCAGAGATAATATCTCCAAATTCTCCTAGTAAATCTGAAACTTCAAATGGTATTTCACTACTACCTTCTTTATCTTTTCTAGGAATCAAAGCATAGCACATGTGCTGATGTTTCATGCCATCTAAAAACTTCCTTCCATCAACAAGACAAATCCTAGCACTGCTACATACCTTTTCACCTTCCCTTTTCATGGGCTTCAATTTGTGGCGAACTCCATCCTTTATCAGAGAGTATGTGTTTGCATGTCCATCATGTATTGCATGTCTATCAAACTGCCATGGTCTACCCAACAATAGATGGCAAACATCCATCGAAATAACATCACAAAGAACTTCATCATGGTAACTCCCAATTTTGAATTTTACTAAACATTGTTCACTTACCAGGACCTTATGATCATCTTTTACCCAAGAAATCCGATAGGGCTGGGGATGTTTCTCCCTCTTGAGCTTCAGCTTAGAGACCATCTCTTCGGATACCAAGTTATTAGTGCTACCACCATCAATGATCACATCACAACATTTATCCTCACACTTGCATCTGGTACGGAACAAACTCCTCCGTTGTCCTGGTTCATTTTCACCACTTAGTAGGACTCTTTCATTTACCAAGGTCTCTCCTCTTTCTGCATCCTCTGAATGTGATGATTGTGCATCCTCATCCACATGAGCAACCCTAGCTTGGCCCTCAGCTCTCCTATCTGTCCTTCCTTGTTGTTGAGGGCATTCAAAGGCACGATGACCTTCTTCATTGCAATGGAAACAGGTACCACGGAAGCCTCCTCTTCCTTGCCCACATCCTATACCTCTTCCTCTTTGATTTCCAAAGTCTTGATCATGGGAGCGGTTGAAACCCTCATTCCTCTGGTTCCTGCTAGTACTCTCATCTTCATTTTTCTTTTGAGTTTCATTGCGGCCTCCAGATGATCTACCGCTTCCCCTTCCTCCTTGACCACGCCCTCTTTGTCTTTCTTCAAACCTTTTACTCAGCTTCTCTTCAACTCATAGGGCAAACTGGTATGCTTCTTCAACACTGGTCATTCTTACCAGACTTAATTCCTCCTGGATGCTAGGTTGCAACCCACTGATATAACGAGAAACCTTCTCCTTATTTTCTTCTGAATGCCCTACTCTAATCAGGAGTCGGTAAAACTCCTCTGTATATTCTTGGACTGATCTTCCTGCTTGCTTTAACCCATGCATCTTCTTAAACAGATCAAGCTCATAGTCCACAGGAATGAACTGCTTCTTCAATTTGTCCACCATGTGATCCCATCTTGTGATCTTCTCCTTTCCTCTTCTAAGTCTTTCTAGTTGAATCTCTTGCCACCAGATTTTGGCATGGCCTTTTAGTTTGGCCTTTGCAAACTTAACCCTATCTGGGTCCCTTATATCCTCATACTCAAAGTATTCGTCCAGTTCATTGATCCAATCGATCAACTCATCTGGTTTCAAATTTCCCAAAAATATACCCACTTCAATTGTAGGTCTTTTCCCAAACCTAGAAATGGCCCTAAAAAGCCTTTCCTCTACAGGATTCAGAACTTCCCCGTCAACTTCCATCACTTCCTCTTCATTGTCATCCTCACTATTGTCATCTGCGGCAATATTTGCTCCTCTACGAAGCTCCTCTTGCAATGCTTGTACCTGTCTCTGGAGGGCTCTAACCTCCTTAGGATCAACAGCTCTGGCCCTTCCACCATGCTCTCTTCATGGAGGCATCTTCTAACTCAAACCCACAACCACACAGTCCTGGTGCAAACTGCCTCACAGTCGGCGCTCTGTCTACACACTCAGGAAAACCCGCTCTGATACCACTTGATGGGGACACAACCCAACAACCAGAATAGACACAATAGAAAGGGGAAATTATATTAACTAAGAAAATAAGCTGGTACAAATAGTGCAGAGAAAATAAACTCAAAACATGCCCTGGGGGCTTACAATAGCATAAATCTGGAGAATATTTCTCCTTTTAGCACCTCCTCTCAAGCTCCAATCCGAACTGCCTTTTACAATGCCAAAAATCTCCTTAAATAGACCCTAGAGGGTTAAGGACTATGAGTACATTCTAGAAAGTGCTAGTAGACATCCACCAACAAAATAGAAGGTTCTGGAAGCTGCGTTAGAAGTCGGTGCAAATCTAGAAGAATCCAGAAACGGTAGCTGAACTTTCGGGAGGCATAACTTTTGAACCGTAGCTCCGATTGACGAACCGTTTACATTTTCAGAAAGCTCTCAAAGCGCTCTATAGCCCTATGGACAAGCTTCACTCATCCCCCATTTTTTGACCCTTTTCGAGGTCATTTAATGCCCCAAACCTGACTTCAAAGCATTCTTAGGAGGTCTCCAAAACCCGAAAAAATGCAATAACTTTCAAACCGTGGGGCCTTTTGACCTGATTCTTTTTCTGGAATGCTCTAAATCTTAATTACATTCATCTGGCCAAGTCACACCTTCTAGGTCACCAAAATGATGGTCAAATTGCATGCTCCTATTTTTTCGGGATTTTCAAATGCACTTATAGTTGAACTATGAGAGTTGGAACCTTTATTTGAGCCAAATGGGTATCCAAAAATGTAAAGACATAAAATAGAAACTAAGTCTAAGTACATTTTTTTTGGGTGACACAGGATTGCCCTTATACCTCTGGATGCTCCTGCATCATAAACTAAATAGCATAGCAGCATAGCATCTATGGAACTAAGTCAAAGTATAACATCTAACCCTCGAGTCATCATAAGGTACAAAATAAGAGTATCAAGTATCTCTCAAATCAAAATAGACAAGGTACAAACTACAATCATGAGAAGCTATTTAAATATATCGTATATTTAATTCTTTATACTTAAGATATATTTTAATATATGAGACAATTCATTTGAATGGGTTTCAAACCTCTACGGGCTAAGATAAAGATTCTAGGAAATTTCAGGGCTTTAGAATTTAAACTTAGCCAATTTTTCAAGAGTCTGTTATGACCTTTTAGCTTGGTCGATCTCTTATGCTTTCTCATTTGTGGTTTTGGTAGTAGTGGCATTTGGAGATCTATTGGTGTTAGATTCTGTGTCAGTCTTTCATTGCAATCTTTATGATCTATGTATGATAGTTGCTTTGTGCTCTTACACTTGTTTAAAAAAAATTTGTCATGCTTATATTTCATCCTTGTTTCCAAGGATCTCTAGGCGGAGCATTACACACAAATCTAACTTATTGAGAATGGATGTAATAGCAGTGATTTCTATTGAATAAGAGGCAAAAAATATTTATAAATAATATCTGTAAAAGACTAGAAAAGAGAGATCCCTTGAATAGCAACAAAACTTGCCTTTATAGTGTGCAAGCATAACCCAGATACAACCTTGAGTCTAAACTCCCTTGATCATGAGAATGGATTATGGATGAGAGAAATAACTAAGAATCAGAAGAAAATCTAATCATGAAGTGCAATTGTTCTTGTACATGATACAAAGAACAACGAATTGCATGCACTCAGCTACAAGAGATCCAATTAAATCTAGATTGATCATGATAGGAATTTAGGAAGCATGGAGTGTAGTGGCATTGAGGGCATCATAAAATGGTTATCGTTAAACAAATCATTCTTCTCCTTAATCTTTCCAAGTGCTACATGAAATGTATTTACATCATGCCAGATCAACCATGTCAGCAAGTCAACTAAAGTTGATCATTCTATCTTCCATGTGGCCCTATATCCCTAAACCTTTTTGCCAAATTTCCCAGCAGTCATCTATCTTCTTGACCTATGCTCACATATATTCATGGCTTCACAACTTGTTTTCCTTGTTAACTATTTGACCTTGCAAAGTCACGACCCTTTATTTCATGTTACACTATTACTTTGCAAAGTCTGACTGTTGTGACCCTATGACATCATGGAATTAACCATTTCACATTCTCAAAATAGTTAGGGCCTAACAACCTTTTAACCATGTGATGTTGTGATGTAGTCATCCCTACATTTGTTCACTCCATCACAACCACCAAAGATAAAACCCTTTGATTCCATGCAATGTTGTGATCACTGTTTGATGACTACCATCACACCATTGTGACGTAAGTCCATAACCTTAGCTTAACCCTTACAATAGTGCAAAAAAAGTGTTTCACAACCTCACAGTCTAAACTTTAGGTCAGCATTAACTTCATGTGATGATGCAGCTACCTTAAACCTTAACTATTATTGCCATCTCACATCATCACAACCTCAATCTCTAGTTGCATCTCAATACCTATGATGATGCAATCAAGACCCTTTGTTTCTTCATAGCTTAACTATGATTCAATCATTTAACCATGCAATGAAGTGACCCAGAGGATTTTTTTGTCTCGCAACCTAAACCATCATTAGCCCTAAACTTCCTATGACTATACAAACATTGAAATGGGTTAGTGTTTTATGGCCTTCGCATTGTCACAACTTAAAATCCTTGGTCATAGTTTGATCATGTGAAGCCATGAAGACAACCTTTAACTACCAATCATACCATCACAACCACTAGTTGTCTGATATTAATTACTATGATTGTATGATTAGCCATCAGATTGACTATCATTGCATCATTGTGACTTAAGTTTTTAACCATATTTTTAACTTGTGATGGTGCAAAAATGGGTTTACATGGCCTCACAACATTAACTTTTGTTTTCATTTGACCCCATGTGATAGTGCAATTAAAGGGGATTGTCAATTCATAGCTCTAATCTAGGGTAACCCTTAACTATGTGCAATGAGGTAAACAAGGTTTAGTCACATCTTCACAACCTAAATCTTCATGTCAGCCCCTTGAGATGTGAAATTGTGTTGTCTACTGATATGACTATGTCACACCTTTGTGACTCCTTTAACAGTTAAATAATGAATTAGAGTGATCAAGAGAAAAGGGGTTTTTCATTGTCATGACTTGGATTTTCTCATTCGATACAAAGGGATAAAAATACTTTAAGGATATAAGGAAAATTCAATTGTTTAATGTATCCTTAAAGTTCTTGCATGGAAATTAATGAACCAATCAAATAAATGTGTACATGGTTGTCACCCTAGATATTCAAATTTTAGGGAAGGGGACCAAAAATGGTCAACATTTTTGGCGACTTGGGGGGATGCTTTCTTGCTAAGTATGGACTAGGGGCCTTGAGCAATCCATTGGGTTGGAGTCACAAAATATGAACTCTATATTCATGTTGCTTGAATCATCACAAAACACTGCCTCTTCTACAACTATAAAACTTCAAAAACTTGTCATCTCCTAGAGAAGGCTTGTGCCTGTGCACTTATCGAAAATAGGAAACTACTCTACTATGTACAAAAAAATTTAACCTTCTTTATAAAAAGGTTTAAGGTGAATTCCATTAAATTAAATTGGTAAAATATCACCATCAGGCTTGGATAGCTTAAAAGTGTTGGCCTCCTTAAAATTGGTGTTAACATATGGCCCACACCATGTAGTATCAAATTTGGAGTGCTTGCCATCTTTAGCTCTATTTGTATCCCACTTGAGAACAAGGTCTCCTTCTTTGAAAACTCTAGTTGTAGCATTCTTGTCAAAACTTCTTTTGAACTGTTGTTGTCTTGCCTTAAGTGTATGCATAGCTTTCTCTCTCTTCTTTTATAAT
This sequence comes from Cupressus sempervirens, assembly GCA_028749045.1. NCBI lineage: Eukaryota > Viridiplantae > Streptophyta > Pinopsida > Cupressales > Cupressaceae > Cupressus > Cupressus sempervirens. The sequence goes on along the minus strand of CM053791.1, from coordinate 789,056,794 downwards.
TCAATCAGTCATGCTAACCAAACTATCATAACATCATTCTCAGCTAACTCTAACTAATGATACAGCTCAAGAGAGGGTAACTCTAGTGAAATAGGAAGCCTAACTTCCCATCCATATACTAGTAGAAAAGATGAGTTCCCAATTGCTCTCTTGGGTGTAATTTTGTTAACCCAAAGGGTAGTTCTCAATTTGGCAGGCCAACACCTCTAGTTTTCTTCAATTGTCCTCTGCATTATTGTGATGAGGTTCTTATTAGAGGATTTAGCCAAGTCATTCCCTTGGGGATAATAATTTGAGGAAGTTCTCAAATATATTCCATGTTCTAGAGGCCAAGAGCATACATGAGTTCCAATAAAAGACTTGGTGTTATATGATATAATAGTTGATGAAACATCAAAACTAGTCACTATTCCATTAGGGAACTCAACCACTAAAGCCTCTATTGCATCTCTTAAATCCACTACCTTTTTCCATCCTATAAAATAATATGTAGCTACCAAGATCCATTTATGACTAGAACTAGAGGATGGATTTATTAGACTAATGAAATCCAATCCCCATTGAGAAAATGGTTGGTCTACTTGAATGGGATGGAGAGGAAGGGAAGCTAATCTTTATTTTCTTGAGAAGAATACATACTTCTTGCATTTCCTCACCCACTTCTGATAGTCATTGAATAGGGTTGACCAATAATAACTAGCCCTCGTTATCTTAATTGTTGTAATCCTAGCTGAGAAATGACCACCAACAAGGTCATCATGGAACTCTTTAACAATGTGTTGATTTGATCAGTCTACATACACCTCAATAGGACTCCATCATAATCCTTTCTAAATAATACTCCATCCACCAAGATGTAAGGGATGGACTATAATATGAATTGTCTTCTCTTGGCTCTGTCTAAGCCTTGGGAATATCTCCCTTCTATCAAGAATGTATTCATGTCATGCAACCAATCATTCTAATCTTTATTCTCTACTAGTTTATCACCTTGTATTAAGAGGGTAGCTTCTTCAAGTGTCTGAAAAGATGAAGCCATTTTGTCACACAACCCCTTGCCTCTTACAAGCATGGCGATCTTAATATCAACGTCATACTCCATGAATTTGTTAATCCATCCAACTCTCTTTTCATTTATATCCTTGTTTAGTAGGAACTCCTTCCCACTTGCATGTGGGACCAAGAGGTTGACCTAATTATGAGACGGAAGACATCTAAAAATTTTGAGAGCCCTTAGAATAGCAAGGACCTACTTCTCTACATATATATATTTTCCCTCATAATCTTTAAGCCCTTCACTTAAAAAAGAAATGGGTCATTCCAAATTTTCATCATTCAACTATGTTAGAACAACTGATATACTTTACTCTCCCTACAAGAGAGTAGAGGATGAAATCTCTATCAACATTGGGATTGACAAGAGTGGGAGCTAATGTAATTTATTTCTTGATCTCCTCAAAACTAGCCTTCCCTTCCTTAGTTCAAGTGAACATCATATTTTTCTTCAACATAGTTGTAAGAGGTTTAACAATGGAAGAAAGATCAAGGATGAACCTTCTTATGAAGTTGTTCCTACCAAGAAATCTTTGAAAATCATTTCTTATGGCGGAGAAGTGGGAGAGAGAGAATTTCTTCTACTTTATCTAGATCTATTGCTAGCCCATCTTTTGAAACAATATGTCCTAGGAGCTTTCCTTTATCAATAGAAAACACACTCTTTTTTGGGTTCAAAGACACGCCATCCTCTTTGCATCTTATGAATACCTACCTCAAATGGTCAAAGTGATTTGTTGCATGTTTTGAGAAAATAGTTATATCATTAAGATATACTGCATAAAATTTTATAGCATGCCCTTTAAGGTCATCTCCATTACCTTTTGAAATGTAGCACCTACATTGTTTAGTCCAAATGGCATTTTACAATAGGAATAGGTACCCCATTTGGTAGTGAAGGCTGTCTTATATTGATCTAACTCTTGAACTAACACCTAATTATAGTTTGAAAAGCCATCTAAAAAAGAAATACTCTCTAAACCACTAACCTTGGATAGAATTTTTTCCATAGAAGGAAGGGGATGGTGATCTTTAAGGGAAGCCTTATTAAGGTCCCAAAAATCTAAACATATCCTAATTTCTTCATTCTTCTTCCTAACAGGAACAAGCTTAGCTACCCATGAGGAGTGCTTCATAGGGAAAATGATATTAGCCTCTATGAGTTTAGATAGTTATTTTATCATCAATAGTTTGACCTTAGGGTTAATTTGCCTTTGCTTCTATCAAAAAGGCTTTGCATCATGATTTAAATCTATAGTATGCTAAAATAAGCTTGGGTCAAAACCCTTTAAGTCTTCATATGTCCAAGCAATAATATCACTAAATTCTTGACCTAATTTAATGAAATATTCTTGTTCAATCTCAGTGCATACCTTTCCCAAGTTAAGAGTCTTTACATCAGCAATGGTGATAGGTGTGTAGTCATCCCTCTTTACTGTCAAGTTTGAACCTTTGCTTCTTGTTTGATCATTAGAGATGAATATGCCTTCCAAAGTGACTAGACCTTTAGGAAATTTGTTGGAGTTAGGGTTCACAATTTGATCCCCATACTAACTTTTTAACTTAGACTAATTTTTAGCAGAGAACTCTACTTCATTTTGTAGGAAATTAACAATTTGCAAATCAAAATCAAATACTTTCCAATTAGTGCAATTATCTAGAATTGTGGGCCTTACAACAAGTTTGATCAACTACTCCTTTTCACCAGCAACATGCTCAAGTGTGTCATGATGGGGATCAATTTCTGCAAGCCTGTCAACATGCTTGTTTTTGCTTCTAGGGACACTTTGAATATTGAATTCTTGGAAGCCTTAAAGATATCCCAGGCTCTATGTTTGTATGACTTGAGAAGATTATTCTTTGTGATATTCTAATTTTTTATTTGATTTACAACCAACTCACTATAGCCAAATACCTTTAAGAGCTTAATGCCTCTCCTTTGTGCAAGTTGGAGACTTTGGATCAGAGCTTCATACTTTACATTATATTATGTATGAGAAATAATATTTCTCCAAATTAGGTAAAACAAGAATTACACTAGCACCTAAACCATTTTTGTTCCTTGAGCCATTAAAGAACATATTCCATAATCCATTTGTATTTTATTTTTCCTTAATGAGATTGGGAATAGGAGCATCCTCCTCAAATATGCAATAAGTTCAAAGACCTCTTTCCCTAGTCTCTTGTATTAGGTCAAATTGATAAGAAATGGCTCATTCATCCAAAAGATAATCAGGCACTTTTGTCAAGAAAGTGGCATGCTCATGAGCTATGCATCCTTCATCTTCCTCCCAGATTGTGCAATTCATATTCAATGGGATGGGAGTGTAAGTTTATATATGATTGAGGGCTAATAGCTCAGACTTTAAGGAATTTTTTGTTCCATATATTATTCCAAAAAACATGTAGGACCATTCAGATGCAATATGGCCACCAATCTATGCAGTAAATTCCTTAGAACAGAAAATAGAAAAATGTGGAGGGAGCTCAACAACTGAAATCTGTTGTGTGATAGTACAACTAGGACATGCATGTAATGCCATCTTCATATTTTTAAACACTCCTAGTATTTTTATAGATCTACCATCCAATTGAATAAATCCTCTAGCCATTGGTTCATACTAAATACCAAGGCTCTCAACCATGCATTTAGGCATAACTGAGCTACTAGCTCTAGAGTCTATCATGCAGTTGTGAACTAACTTATCTCTTATAATTAAAGATAGATAAAAGGGAGAAGGTTTACTCTTCTTACTTGTTTCTTCCTCCCTTGTAGGTTGCAAAAAGCTTGTTTCTTCCTCCCTTGTAGGTTGCACAAAGCTTGTTTCTCCTTCCATGGTGGTTGGTCTATCCTACACCTTAACAGTCTTTAGTTCTTGTTACAGCAGTTCCAATATAGATGGAATTGCAAGAGTATCCCACATAGGAACATTGATATTTTTCCTCTTCATTTGATTTAAAATTTTAAGAGGAGTGTGTGTTTTCTTTTCTGGAACCTTGGTGATTATAAGCTCTAATGTTTGAATGGGGGCAATATGTAACTCTTTAGCCTTCCTTTTGTTCTGATTTTACAATGGACCAACAACATTCTATTGTACATTTGCACTCATGACTTATGGAATAGTCTTTGAAGTTGTAGCCTAATTGATGAAGAGGATGGATCTTTCTTTATAGCTCTCCTCTTGCTTCTAGTGTTGTGAGCTATCTCCTCATTATCACCATGATTTACATGATAGTAATCTTTAGGCTGGTAATTCATGAAAATTTCATATGTAGTTATCAAGCTGTCCCCTCCCGTAGTTTGCATTGTGGTAGCAATATCACTATTAAAATCTCTAAGGTAATGCAAGAAGGCATTACTTGGAGTGGGTTTCATTGCAATAGGTATCCTATCCCAATTTTTTTGAAATCTATAGTTGAAATTTGTCATGAACTCATGAGGTTACCTTTTGATTGTAGTTAGTTATTCTAAGAGTGATAAATGGTCACTTTTATCTTCAAAATGTTTACAAAACCTTTCTCCTAACTCATCCCTATTATTAATGGAATTATATGGAAATCCTCTATACCATTGTAAGGCTTTTCCTTTTAGAGATGAAGCTAACAATCTAAAGGAAACATCATCTTCTACAATACCATCTATATTATAGATATTTAAGACTTCTTGAATATGTTCTATTGGTGAAATAGAGGTCTCAATAATAAAATCAGGTAGGCTTTTAAAAGAAGCTATTGGGATATCATGTCTCTAAGATAGAATGAGAGGACTCCTACCATTAAAGGTTTTAAAAACCTAATTTCTAGGTTGCACCATGTGGAATAATCATCTATTCAAATGGACAAATGGTAGCCTAGGCTCTGACCTGTCAACTACAAGAGTAGAAAGATATCTTACAAGTGTATGTGCTACTACTGAACTCCTAACTAGTGATAGAGAGATTCTACTTCTTCTTCTTATAGGATTTGAAAATTAGAGTTTAGTATATTGCAAAGTACCTCTAGAATATGCCCTTGTTTGATCTTTGGGCATGAATCATGAAAATTCTAGTCTCAAAACTAGATGTAGAGATAGAGTCACCAAGTGCTTGAAAGTGAGCCTCTTAAAGGCCTAAAATGTTAAGAGTAACATTATCCCCTCAACATGAGTTGAATTTATTTCCATTGACATTAGTGAACCAATATATTTATGAAATGATTCAATATTTTCCCACTAGGCATGCCAAAAATAGTTGACACAAAAGTTTGTGCCTTGCCTAAAGTTTCAACCTAAAGGCAACCTTGTATAACATGGAAACAATCTTATGGAACTTTGCAATTAGAGATTGAGTCTCTAGACAAGGTCAACTTCCTTACTATTAGGGTGCACCTAACTATTTCTTGAGAGGAAAAGGGAGAAGGAGATGCATGAAAATCAAACTACCTATTCTAATCTCAAGGGGGTGATACACCAAATAGTATTTGATCTACTTCCTTTTGGTAACTACACTAAGATCCAATAGAATTCACAAGGCATACCACTGTCTATATTCCTTTAATCTTATTACTATAAAAAAATGAATAAGATAACATAACCATACAAGGAATACAATAGATTCACTTAACAAATTAGTTAGCTGAAATGAACATAATCATATGGTATCGAAATAGCCAAAATATATTCATAAAGATGAGGTATAACTAGATGACACATATCTAACTGACTAAGAATAGATATAAAAATAGTGATTTCTATTGAATAAGAAGGAAAAAAACATTTATAAGGAATATCAGTGAAAGACCAAAAAAGAGAGATCCCTTGAAGAACAAAAAAACTTTCCTTTATTGTTGATCAAAGATTGATACAACTATGAGAATGTGTTTTAGTCATTATTTTGTCACTGATGTCAAACTTGCTATTTGTTGGAGTGAGAATTACTTAGTTGATTAGAGTACTCTAATTTATTTGATTGATGAAGAGGATTTTATCAAATGAGGTAACAAGAGCACCTAAATGAAAGGTTGAGTTATGATATGAAAAAGAATTGTAAAGATTAGTTGAGATAGTGATAACATAGTGAATTGATTATCTACTTAAGGTAGCAAAGGATGGATACACTAATTAAGTTTAGAAGAAAAAGTCAAACTAATTGAGTATGTTAAGCTTAACAAACTACATAGTAGGTGTTGAGCAATGTTAGTGTAAGCCAAGAAGAAAATCAATTGGATCAGCAAAGTTGAATTTTAGTGTATGTCAAGTGAATTGTAGATAGTGTCAAGCTAAGTGGGACTTAGTGGAAGCTGAGTGAAGTTTAGTTGATGTCAAGCATCAGTAAACTTTGGTTCATGCTAAATGATTTGATAGTGGATGTTAATTAACATAGTATGTATTGAGAATTAGAACAAAGTAAATGCCAAGTGACAATACTATGAGTTTGATCATGAATTCAATGAATCTAAGCCAACAAGTTTGATTTTTTGGATTGTGTGAACCATGTGGAAGATAAGCTTGATGAGATGCTGGTACAAAATTCAAGATAAACAATTTTGAGTTGAACTCAAGGAGGATTGTGAAGGAAGTTTATAGAGGAAGCAATAATAGAAAGATTAGACTCAATAAATCTTACTTAATCCTAGATTGGATGATTTTTGTTAAGCAAAAAAATATCTAAATTCTCTTTATAAAGGAATACAAGGCCAGATGAAATAGTTGGCATGTGTGAGATCCCAAAGAAGACAAGATGTCTAGGGTGTTGTTTCATATGGTGGCCTAAGGAAAGAGTTTGCAATTGGCATGCAAATTAGGAAGACTTAAGAGGATGAATTCTTGAAGGGTGAACAAGCTATTAGAGCTGAAGTGAATGAAGAGAACTGTAATTTGCAAAGTGAGTTGTATTTTGTTATTAGATCAAGCCTTATTATTACTCTCTAGTAATTGTAATAGTTTAGATAAAATCCTTTGGATTAAGGTTGACCTAACAATTATTTGTAAATTATTTAACCAGGTGGCATTCCAATGGAATGGCCTAAAGCCCTCTAACAAGGCTCACTCCTAATAGGGTGATTAAAATCCAATAACTAAGTCAAATTTAATAATATGTATTGTAACATTTAACAGGTTTAGCCTTCCATAGGGCATCACTTTAGAAGAGTGAGAATTAGTAACATGTTACTTGTGGTCTTTCCCAAATTGGGTTTCCACATGAAATCCTAGTGTCATGTGTCAATTATTTTTTCATGTTTCATGTTTACATTTCTACAATGTGATTTTGACATAGGACAGTAATCTACAAGTTTAAGTTTTTATTTATATAATGGATGCATGCAAGATACAATATAAGGAGTTATATGTATGGGTTGTGTTGAGCACTAATAAGTTTCAATGGGATTTTTTGGCCTTGCATAATTGATTCACCTTCCCTCTTAGTTATTCTAAACTATTCCAACAATTTCTATCAAAGCATTGGTTTCTTGTGAGAGATAGTTTCAAGGTACTATAAGTCAAAGATCAAGATGCCTAAGAGAGAGGTACCCAAGCTTAACAAAGAGAAATTTTTTGCATGGGAAAGTTTAATGAAGCTACACCTATGAGTACTTGGATATCATGCATAGAATACCATTTATGTTAAACATGTTGACCCTGGGAGAGCCCTCGTTGCTAAAGATCTAGAAAAGAAGAAAGAACACAATCAAACAATATTGGAAATTGTATCTACCCTAAGTTACTCATAGTTCAATGATATTAAAGGTTGTGATACTACAAAGAAGATGTGGGATGCTCTTAACACCATCTATGGAGGAGACAAAATTGTTTTGAAAGCCAAATCTAAAAGTCTCGGAGGTAAGTTCAATGATATGAGAGTTGAAGAGGATGAGAATATTGCTCAGTATTGTTTTAGAATAAAAGAAGTTGTGAATGCCATAAGAGGATCTACTAGTAAGATTGAAGATGAAACCATATTAAGTAAAGTAGTGAGGAAATTGCTACCCATCTATGATATTAGAGTTTTTTCTATACAAGAGTCGAGATGTGTGCGTGACAATGATCTAACTCTTGAAGGTTTGGTAGGTAGGCTTACTACATTTGAACTCTCTAATTTTGATAATTTCAAATTTTGGAATGTTGAATATGCTTTTAAAGATAAGTTATCACTTATAGAATCTGGTGTAAAGAAGAAGAAAAAGGTAAAATTTGTTTTCCATGATAGTAATACAAAGGAGGAAGATCTTGATTAGCTATAACCACTATTGGCTAGGAAATCTTATAGAGAAAAAGGGAAATACAAAGGTAAGATGCCCATTATATGTTTTAATTGTAGTGAAGTTTTTCATATTGATGCTAGATGTTTAGAAAAGAAGAATAAAAAAGTTAGAGATATATTTAGAAGCAAAAGAGATGAGAACAACAAAGATTACAAAGACAAAGGAAAGAAGTCCTGCTACATTGTTGAAGAAGAATCAAATAAAGAATCTAATGATCATGAGGATGAAGTTGTCTATGTTGAAATGAAAGATGAATCTAATGAAGATGAGGAAAATGTACTTATGTCTTATGTGAATAAGAGTGACAAATGGATCATTGATACTGGATGTTCCAATCACATGATTGGAGATAAAAGTAAGTTCATTTCCTTTGTGCATTATGATGGAAATAGTGTTAGATTTGGGAATGATGCACCATGTCTTATCTAAGGAAAAGGATAAATTAAGTTGACAAATAAGATCATTTGTAATAATTCTTATTATGTGGAAGGACTAAATTACAATTTTCTAAGTGTTTCACAATTGAATAGTGTTGTTTATAAAGTTAAATTTGGAAATAGAAAAAGGCAAGATTTATGATGCTAATAGAGAACTAATTGGCGACTGTGATTAGACTAGAGGTAATATTTTCTATCTTGATATGAATAATGCTACTTGTCTAGTGGTATAGTTATGATGTTGTGTGGTTGTGGCATAAAAGGATGTTTCATGATAACTTTGAAAATTTGGTCAGTAACAGCAAGATGAAGAAAGTAAGAGGTTTGCCAAAACTAAAGAAACTAGAAAATACTAAATGTAAACAATGTCTATTAGGCAAGATGATTAAGTCAAGTTTTAAAAGTAAAACTTATACTTCAAAAGATATATCTGACTTAGTTCACATTGATCTATGTGTTCCAATCAATGTGTAAAGTTACAAAGGTGACAAGTTCATTAACCTATTTGTTGATGACTATTCTAGGATGATGGATGTTATATTTTCGAAGCACAAATATGATGCATTTCAAATTTTTAAGTGGTACTTGGCTAGAGTGGAAAAAGAAACTGGAAAAATCTTGAAATGTCTGAGATCTAACAAAGGTGGAGAATTTACAGCAAATGAGTTTGAGAAGTTCTATAATGACAAAGGAATCAAAAGGCATACTTATGCACCCATAACCCCTTCACAAAATGAAATTCCTAAAAGGAGAAACAAATTTGTAATAGATTGTGCTAGAATATTGATGATGGAGAAGAATGTTGTTTTGAAATATTGGAGAGACATTGTAAGTACAGTTGTCTATACCCTAAACCATGTACAAGTCAAGAAAGTTATTCATTCAACACATCTTGAATTATGGTGTGGATAGTAATGAAATGTAAAATATTTTATGGTAGTTGGAAGTAAGTACTAAATTCTTAAGGATAATAAGAATGGAAAACTTGATGCTAAAAGGGAAGAAGGTATATTCCTAGGCTATGCCACAAGGAGTGGAGCTTATAAGTGTTTAAACTCTAACACTAACAAATTTGTGGAAAGTGCAAATGTAAAATTTGATGAATACAAAAAAGTACATGATGCTAAATGTGCAAAAGAATTTCAAGATTACAAATATTTTGTATACTTCTATGATGACATGATTGAGAATGTTGTTGTAAATCAAGTTGAAAATCAATAACAACAAGTCTCAGTGACTGTTGGGTCATGGATAATGAATGTCAAGATTCATTCAGGAACCAAGTTGCAAAATGAACCTGAGATACATTCAGATAATGAGATCAATACACATGAAAGAGATGTTGAGTTATCTGATAGAGAAGCACAATGTGATTTTGAATTAGAAAAACTTGTTGAAGAAAATAGAGCAGAATCAAGATTGTCAAAGTATGTCAAAAGACATCATCCTACTACACATATTATTGGAGATAAAGAGGCCAGACCCATGACAAGAAATAAATTGAGAAATGATGCATGTCTATTGAGCATGCATGAACCTTAGATAGTTAGGGATGCACTAGAGAATGATGACTAGAACAAAGCCATGAAAGAAGAGATTGAGAAAATAGAGAAGAACAAAACTTGGTCACCTACACCTAGACTAGAGAACAAGAACATTATTGGTACCAAGTGGGTGTTCAGAAACAAGTTAGATGAAAATGGTGAAGTTGTTAGTGTAAATAATTATTATTAACACTTTACTTAAGTTTACTTAGGATAAATTCATTATTTTATTATTTATTAGGTTAGACACCTAGGAGTTTTTGTATTCATATGAGATGTCATGTTGACAACACAAGAGTTAGCAACATTGGTTTAGCACATGGTGTCTACAACACTGGAGTTTTCATAATCAACTAAGTTTTCATGTTGACAACATAGTTGTTCACACTCTTAACTAAGCACATGGTGTCTACACAATTTTACATGACACACCTTCGTAGGCTTATCCTCTCATCATCGCACTAACTCTTGTGCTTAATAGAGGGAAATCCACTTCTAGTGGACATGTGCTTAGTTGTGGAGCTTATCTCTTCCCTCACTTCTAGACATTCTAGAAGCATTCTAGAGGCCTTTATATACAGGCACTCCTAGTGTATTTATACATCAATTATCATGGAATGCATTTTTCTCTCACACTGTTGAGATTTTCCAAGCTCTGGTTTTTTCCTTCTTTAGTTTCTCTTCAACATAGGTTATTTGCATGTAGGTGTCCTTGGCAATCTATGAAGTTAATTTTCACAACTTCTACATGGTATCAGAGTGTCCCTGCTACTTCCTAGTTTGGAGATTTTAAAGTCGTGATTTGGAGACAGAAACCCCCTCTTTTTCAATGTTTTTTCTTCAACCGAGAGGAGGTACAATTTTTGTAGTAGCTGAAGTCGCTTTTCTAGTTGTTAACATCATTTTTTGGCAGCCATATTTTTTCTAGCGACAAAAATTTGACAGCCATACAGGTGTCAAATTTTTTTTGTGACTGTATTTTTCTAATGAGCTTATTTTTGGAGGTGTAGTTCATTTTTGGCCATAACTTGAGCATACAAATATCTTTTTTTGATCGAAAAGAAGCACCATAAAGCTAGTTCCAAGCTAGAGATGATGATATAGGTTTCATTTTTTTATGAGGCTATTTGAGCTCCTATTTTTGGCATTGAAGTAGAGGCTTCAGTTTCCTCCCTCTCTGCATCTAGTATCTAGGTTTTTTTTCAGTTTTTGTGCTTTTAGTAGTTATTTATTTGGTTTATGAGGCATATATTTATACATTGTGGGGGGGGGTGTGTTTTCTTTTTTGTACTTTAATTTAGAATCAACCCTTCTAATTTTGTCTTCTCCTCTCAATGTCGAACCCTCTATGGCCCGACTAATGCCATACAACTACCACAATTGGAAAGCACACATGACTTGGCTTCTTATGTCATGTGGCTTATGGTCATGTCTAGATGAGAACCAACTTTTCCTATGGCATCATTTTAAGGTTATTTAGCATAGGAACAAAATGGATGAATCCATAGGCTTGATTACAATGAATATTTTAGATGGGTTACTATTTCACCTAGATGGTTTGACTACACCTAGGGCTATGTGGGACAAGTTTTCCACCTTGTTTGGCACAATGAATTAGTTTAGGGTTCTACAGATAGATGTAGAGTTCACCTCCTTGATTCATGAATTATTCACCAACATTGAGGATTTCTTGATGAAATTCAGGTCCCTTCGATCTATTTTACAAGTTGTTGGAAAGACAAAGTCATATGATGAGTGTATCTTTTTTATACTCTCAAAGCTTCGAGGTCCTTATCAAATTTTCACTTCTACCTTCTACTCGACTATGGATTCAACATGTTATGCCCTCTTTTGAGACATTTTGTGATAGGTTAACTCATGATCAATCCAAGATCACTCAAATGGATTCACTTACAGGTTCATAGTCACAAGCATTGTTTGCCAAGTCACCTCAGGATACACAGAAGCTGAAGCTAAAGAAGATATCACATTCCTCTTCTCATCACTCTACTAGTCTTTCATCTTCTTCTAAGAAGAAGAAAAAGAAGACTGAGACTCCTACCTATTCTTATTATCAAAAAGGACCTCATGATGAGTCACATTGTTTTCAAAAGAGATTTGATGGCTATGAGAAACAAATTGTAGATTTGCAAGCTCTTCTTTAGAAAGCATCATTTCCTCTCCATCCTCTTCTATCTCACAAGGGTCTACCTTTTAGTCTTCTTCTATATCTTTGACACCTACACCATATTTTAAATAGGGTCATGCATTATGAGCATCCATTGCATCCCCTTCCTAGGTCCGTTGGATACTAGATTCAGGTGCTTCTCACCATATGACATCTTCTCAAGGTGTCTTCTCCACTATTGAAGCTTCTCCCATTCCTCATATTCTCATGAGGAATAACTTTGCCCTACCAATCTATGGGAAAGGTTTAGTTTCCATTCAAGATGGTATATTCAATGATGTATTATATGTTCCATATTTATCTGCAAACCTTCTCTCAATTTCTCAAATTATACATAGTGGATTCGGAAGGATAGTTGATTTCACTGTAGATTTAGTATTTATTTAGTATAGTGCAATAGGAGGCCTTATTGCTATAGGGATAGTAGATCATACCACCCATCTCTACACCTTCTCACACTTTGGTCTATCATCTCCACTGTCAGAGCACAACTCTTCTCTTTCGAGAGAGTATCATGTGGTCTAGTCAGGATACTTGAACCTTTGTATTGTTCCTAAGATTATAGCTTTGACTCCCACACCACATCCATTTTAGGGCTTTTCACTTTAGTAGGGTTCTTCTACAGCTCTATCTAACCCTCCAACTCCTTTCATCAAGCCACCAACTACACTTGTTAAGGATTCTATAGAGGACATTCATCTCCTCTTTCATGACAATGTCAGTACACCTACCTTGGAGATTCCCTTTCAGGATCCTTATGTTTTCTCCTTTGAGCATTAGTTAGGCCTTCCAATTTCACCCCTTAATCAAGGTTTTCCTTGTTCTATGCCCTTGTTTCTTTTGCATTGGAGCTCCACTAGGATTCCATCATTCTAGGGGGTCTTTGGTGTCTCTTCTCTCTCTCTTTTGAGAGAGTCTCTTGACCCATTTCTTTTTGTTATTTTTTCCATCTATTTTTAGAGAGGAGTTTTTCCCAATGGGTTTTCTCCTTTATCTCTGGTTTATAAAGATTCCATTGCCTTTCATTCCTTTCTTATCTTGGTACCTAACATGTCCTAGTAGCTAGGACCCATTATGTATTTCATCATAGCTTTTGTGAGCTTTTGTGCATTCCCCTAAGTTGCACTTAAGGGGGGTGTTAGTGTAAATAATTATTATTTACACTTTACTTAAGTTTACTTAGGATAAATGCATTATTTTATTATTTATTAGATTAGATACCTAAGAGCTTGTGTAGTCATATGATTTTTCATGTTGACAACACAAGAGTTAGCAACTCTATTTTAGCACATGGTTTCTACAACACTGGAGTTTGCATAATCAACTGAGTTGTTAGGTTGAAAACATAGTTGTTTGCACTCTTAATTAATCACATGATGTCTACAACATAATTTTATGTGACACATCTTTTTATTCTTATCCTCTCATCATCACACTAACTCATGTGTTTAATGGAGGACAATCCACTTCTGGTGGACGTGTGCTTAGTTGTTGAGCTTATCTCTGTCACTCCTAGACATTCTAGAAGCATTCTAGATGCCTTTATATATAGACACTCCTAATGTATTTGTAAATCAATTATCTTGGAATAAATTTTGCTCTCACACCATTGAAATTTTCCAAGCTTTGCTTTTTCCTTCTCTAGTTTCTCTTCAGCACAGGCTATTTGCATGCAAGTGTTCTTGGTGATTTGTGAAGTTAGTTTTTACAACTTCTATAGAAGTCACAAGAAATAAGGCAAGGCTAGTTTACAAAGGGTATGCTCAAGAAGAATGAATAGAATATGAAGAAACATTGATTTCTTACTCTATATTAAAAAATGTCAATGTATACCAAATAGATGTGAAGTCTGCACTTCTGAATGGTATATTAGAGGAAGAATTTTATATTAAACAAGCTAAATTATTTTTTGATGCAAACAACAAGAACATGATATTTAGATTGCACAAATCTTTATATGGATTAAATCAAGCACCTACAGCATGGTATGAAAGAATTCATACTTATCTTGTGAAAATTAGTTTTGAGAGAACTGATGACAACAACAATTTATACTTGAAGACTGAAGGTGGTAAAGGTATTCTACTAGGTGAAATTTTTGTTGATGGTATCATATTTGGAGGGAAAAATGCACTTTGCAAGAAATTTGATGATCAAATGAAGCAAGAATTTGAGATCTCCATGTTTGAAGAAATTAAATTCTTTGTTGGCTTACAAGTTTATCAAATGCAATATGGTATTTGCATTACTCACTCTAAGTATGTGAAGGAAATATTGAAAAATTTTGAATTAGAAGATTAAAATCCTATTAGTATACCTATGGTGATAGGACACAAACTATCTAAGAATGATGATTTAGTTTAAATAAACCAAACTTTCTACAAGTCTATGATTGTAAAATTTGTAATATGTAGCTCATAGAAGACCTAACATTGCATTAACTATTGGTATTGTTGCAATATTTTCTCCAAATCCTAAGGAGAATCATTTGATGATTGTTAAAATAATAATGATATATCTAAAAGGAATAGAGGATTTTGGCCTTTACTACAAAAAAAAAAATGAGAAATTTGAATTGAGAGCCTTTACAAATGTTGATTGGGCTGGAAATATTGACGACAGAAAAAGAACAAGTAGTGGAGAATTTTCTTAGGAAAGAGACTAGTTACTTGGACTAGTAAGAAGTAAAATTGCATATCACAATCTACTACTAAAGTTGAATATGTTATTGCCATAGTAAATTGTACAAATATTGTATGGACCAAATAGCTACTCAAAGGAATGAAGGAAAAAACCACAGAACCTATTGTATTATACTATGATAATACGAGTGCAATAAATATATCCAATAACCTTGTAATGCACACAAAGAAAAAAAATATAGCCACCAAGTATCATTACTTGAGAAAGTTGGTTCAATACAAAGAAGTGAAGATGGAATATGTGAATACTAAAGAACAAATTACTGATATATTCACAAAATCTTTACCTAAGGATGCTCATGAGTATCTAAGAGGTAAACTAGGGGTGATACCACTACCCAAAGTTGTTTAAGAAGCTAGAGATGCTCCCTGCATCAAATACAATGGAAGAAACTTGTTACATCTTGATCCAGTGGACTATACTTTAGGAGCTATCTAAAGTAACCAAGAGTTGGAACAAATAATTAGTCACAAGTTACGTGATAGTGGGAGAACCTAAAATTATTATATATCTACATGTATGAGATGAAAAATCTTTGGCAGTGTTACCAAAGAGGGAGAATGAAGTACTACTAACAAAGGGAGATGAAGTTAAGGAGATGGAATGATCAAATAAAATTATAGGAAGAAGCCCTACAAGGTGAAAGTTGATAGTCCAGATAGAATAGAATTACAAAATTGTGTAACTTATATAGAAGATTGAAGTTTTTGATAGAGGGAGAGATTTTAACACAATGAATTTTATTTTTGGTATTGTTGTTGGTAATGGTTTTTCATCAATGCCAAAGAGGGAGATTGTTGATCAAAGATTGATACAAGTATGAGAATGTATTTCAATCATTGTGTTTTCATTGATGTCAAACCTTCTATTTGTTGGAGAGACAATTGCTTGATTGATTAGAGTACTATTATTTGTTTGATTGATGAAGAGGATTTGATCAAATAAGGTAACAAGAGCACCTAAAGGAAAGGTTGAGTTTTCATATGGAAAAGAAGTGTAAATATTAGTTGGGTTAGCGATAACATAGTGAATTGATTATCTACTTAAGGTTGCAAAGGATGGATACATTAATTAAGTTTATAAGAAAAATTAAAATGAATTAAGTCTGCTAAGCTTAACAAACTGCACAGTAGGTGTTGAGCAATGTTAGTGTAAGCCAAGCAGAAAATTAGTTAGAGTTGAGAAAATCTGAATTTCAGTATTTATTGAATGAATTGTAGATAGTTCCAAGCTAAAAGGAACTTAGTGGAAGCTAAGTGAATTTTAGTTGATATCAAGCATCATTAAACTTTAGTTCATCCCAAATGATTTGATAGTGGATGTCAAGTAATGCAGTATGTGTCAAGCATTAGAAACAAGTAAATGTCAAGTGATAGCACTATGAGTTTGATCATGAATTCAATGAATCTGAACCAAAAAGATAGATTTATTGGAACCTAGATACAACTTCGAGTCTAAACTCCCTTGATCATAAGATTGGATTATGAATGAGAGTAATAACTAAGAATCAAAAGAAAATCTAATCATGAAGTGCAATTTCTTATGTACATGATAGAAAGAATAAGGGAAAGCATAAAATTAGCCACAAGAGATCCAATGAAAGCTAGATTGGTCATGATATAAATTTAAGAAGCATGGAGTGTAGCAGTATTGAGGGCATCAAGAAATGGTTGCAGTTATACAAATTATTTTTCTCCTTAATCTTTCCAACTGCTACATGAAATGTATTTATGTCATGTCGGATCAACATCCATGTTAGCAAGTCAAATGAAGTTGATCATTCCATCTTCCATGTGGCCTTATATCCCTAAAGCTTTCTCCAACTTGCCCAACAGTGATTTATCTTGTTGACCCATGCTCACATATATTCACACATTCACAACTTGTTTTCTTTGTTAACCATTTGACCCTACAAAGTTGCAACCCTTCATTTCATGTTACATCATTTCTTTCTAGCTTAAAATCATTTTAACTTTCTAACTAATGTAACCCTACTACATCATGGAACTAACAATTTTTCATTCTCACAACAATTATGGCCTAACAACCTTTTAACTGTGTGAAGCTATGATGTAGTCATCTCTACCTTCATTTTCTCCATTGCAACTGCCAAATATGAAACCCTTCAATGCCATGTGATGTTGTGATCATTTTTTGATCACTGTCATCACACAATCATAACCCAAGTCCATAACCTCATCATAACCCTTGCAATGGTATGAAAAATGTGGTTTATGACCTTGCAGTCTAAACCTCATGTTAGCATTAAATTCATGCAACAATGAAGTTGCCTCAAACCTTAACTGATATTACCATCTTGCACCATCACAACCTCAATCTTTAGCTAGATATCGATACCTTAAATGATCCAATCAAGACCCCTTTGTTGCCTCATATCTTAACTATGATTCAATCATTTAACCATGGAATGAAGCAACCAAAAGTCTTGCAACCTAAACCATGGTTAGACCTGAACCCCATGTGAGTATGTGAACATTGAAATGGGTTAGTTTTTTAATGGCATTCACACTATCACAACTTAAAATCCTTGCTCATATTTTGATCATGTGAAGCCGCAAAAATAACTTTTAACTTACAATCGCATCGTTGCAACTACTAAATTTCTCCTTCTATTAACTATTATGATTTTGCAAGTAGCCATTAGACTATATCTCATCACATCATCGTGACTTAAGTTTACAACCTTAGTTTTAACCTGTGATGGTGCAAAAATGGGTTTGTGTAGCCTCATAACCTTAACTCTAGTTTTCCTTTGACCACATGCAACAGTGCAAGGGGATCACCACTTTGTAGCTCTAACCCAGGGTAACCTGTAACTACATGAAACAATGCAAACAAGGGCTAGTCACATCATCGTGACTAGAATATTCATGCTAGCCCCTTAAACTATTGAAGTTGCACTAATCACTAAAATGACTATGTCATGCCTTCACAACTCCTTTGTCAATTAAGCAATGAATCAGAGCTATCAATTGAAAAGGGGTTTCACATCATCATGACTTGGATTTTCTCATTTGATACAAAGGGATAAAATAACTTTAAGGATATAAGGAATAGTCAAGTTTTTTATGTATTTGTAAAGTGCTTGCATGCAAATTAATGAACCAATCAAATAAATGTGTACATGGTTGTCACCCTGGATATTTAAGTTCTAGGTAGGGGAGAAAATTGGTTGACAATTACCAAATGGAAGCCTTTTTTGAGTTAGTGTTGACCAAGTTGGGTCAGCTAATTAAAGATTTTCTTGTTACAACATATTGAGTCTGATGGAGTAACTTGTTAGTTCTAGTCGACTCAAAGAGTGATTATCAATTATTGAAAAGTGTATTCAAGCCAACTTGACAAAGTAATTCATATAAGCATAAGGTCAATTTTAGGATTTAATAATGAGAAGAAAGTAATTAAAGAAGATGAATAAAGAAAGTAAATTTTAAGAATAGCAGAATATCTGAGTTGACCAAGCTACAAAGAATTTTATGATCAAGGAGGATCAAGTAATCAATCCAAAATTAAGATCTAAATCAAAAAATTAGGTTACATTAGCAATCAGGTTAAGTCATTGTTAATCTCTAATAATTGTAATAGTGAATCAAAATCTCCTAACAAAGTTAGCCTAATAGCTATTTTCCAAATCCTCTAACAAGGTGGCATTTCTAGAGTAAAGTATCTAAAGACTTCTAATAAGGCCACTCCTAACAAGGTGATCTAAATCCTTTAATAGGCTCACAAGTAATAGTGTTTTTTTTAACCTTTAATAGGGTTGGCTCCTAATAGGGCTCACTTTAGAAAAGAGAAAATAGTAACTAGTTGCAATTTGTGGTTTTCCCAAATTGGGTTTCCACGTTAAATCTTGGTGTCTCATGTGTTCATGTTCATTTTCTTTATATTTTTGCAATAAGTCAATTAAGATTAATCACAATTAATATCTTAAGATCTACATGTTCAGTGTTAAACAAGTAATAGTGCATATATTCAGTATTAATTGAGTGTCTACTGAGTAATAGTTATTCTTAGTGTAAACCAAGTTACTGTGCTAAACAAGTGATTCTATGCTAACCAAGTTATAGTAGTTTTAGTAGAGTTTTGGTTTCATATTGTATTGGCATCTTAAGGGACTTGGATTTATTTATTTTTGTAATTAATTCACCCCTCTCCTCTCAGTTACTCCTCTTATATTTTGAACAATTAGTATAAGAGAAGATTTCATATGAATCAGTATATCAGATACATGGAAAGTCCATTGAAATTAGTCTTTGGAATGATATGTCAAAGAGGGAGATTTTATGATGTCATATCTAAAAGAAAATTTGAATGATTGAAATGTAAAAGAAGGAGGGTTTATGCTTTTGGCATGAGATGTCAAAGAGCGAGAGTTTTCTCAAAAGAGTGAAGAACAAAGCAGCAAAGAATCTAAAAACTACAAAAACTTTATCTACTATGAACCTAATACTTTACCTAAAGTTCAAACTAATGCAATTGGGAATCAGTAGTCTTCAATACCTAATTTCCCAATGTCTATCAGAAGAGCCCAAGTTTCATCAAGTAGAAACTGAGTCACAGTCTGAAGGACTTGAGTCATAGATAGTGGGACTTGAGCATGATTCAGAAGATCATTCTAAGCATGGTGAACTAAGTCAAATCAGAAAGAAGGAACCTATACTTGATAGATATGTCAAAAGGCATCATGCACCTAAGAAAATTATTAGAGATCAATCTAAAAGAATAATGACAAGGAACAAAGTAAAAGGTACATATTTTCGTACTAGATTTGGACCAAGAACTATTAAAGATGCATTAGAAAATGAAAGTTAGATGGAGGTTATGAATCAAGAGATAGAACAAACTAAAAGAAATAAGACTTGGTCACTTGTTCCTAGACCCAAGTATAAAAATTTAATTGGCACAAAATGGGTATTTATAAATAAGTTGAATGAAAATAGAGAAGTGTCAAGGAAGGACCAGAAAAGAAGATATTGTTGGCCAAAAATTTTATAGACGATATATTATTCACTGGTCATAATGACTTGTGCAAATCCTTTTCTGAGGAAATGAGTAAGGGATTTGAAATGTCAATTTTTGGAGAGATCAAATTCTTTTTTGTCTTGCAAATTCAATAGAAGAAAGATGGTATCTACATCACTCAATCAAAGTACATCATTAAGATATTAAAGAAGTTTGGAATGGAGGATTATAGACCAATTGGAACACTTCTGTCTACTAGACATAATCTTTCCAAAAATGATGATTCTAAAGAGGTAGATCAGACTACATATAGATCAATGATTTAAAAACTTTAGTATGTAGTGCATACAAGACTTGATATTTTACTAGTAGTTTTTATGGTGGCAAGATTCTCTGCTAATCCAAAAGAAAATCATATTATGGTAATAAAAAGAATCATGAGGTATCTAAAAGGTACTAAAGATTATGGTTTGTGGTATAAGAAAGGAGGAAACTTTGAATTTAAAACCTTCACTAATGTTGATTGGGTACGAAGTATTGATAATAAGAAGAGCACTAGTGGTGGAGCATTCTTTCTTGGAAAGAGGTTAGTGTCTTGGACAAGCAAGAAGTAGAATTGCAATTCTCAATCTATAGTAGAAGTAGAATATATTGTAGCAGTAGTCAATTGTTCCAACATTATTTAGTTTAAACAAGTGTTGTTAGGTATGAAGGAAGAAATCAACAATCTAGTATTTTTTTCTGTGATAACACTATTGCAATCAACATCTCCAAGAACCCTATGATGCATACCAAGACTAAACACATTGCAATAAAATATCATTTTCTAAGAGAATTAGTGCAAGAGAAAGAGGTGAAATTGAATATGTGAATACAAAGGAACAAATTGTAGATATATTCACCAATCCATTTCTTAAGGATGCATTCTTGTATCTAAGATGTAAGCTAGGGGTTATTCCCCTATTTGAAGCTCACTAAAAGGAGTTTAGTGATGTATCAACAGAGAATTTGAAGATCATTTAGGGTTGATGTAGTATTTTCATAGCATATTGCATATGAATTAGTACATCAAATACATGGAAAGTCCATTGAATTATGTCTTTGGCATGAGATGTCAAAGAGGGAGAGTTTATGCTCTCATATTAGAGAAATTTTGTGAATGATTGGAATATCAAAGAAGGAGAGTTTATGCTTTTGGCATGAGATATCAAACAGGGAGAGTTAAAGGGAGAATTTACAGTTAGAGTAATCAAAAAATCATTCCAAAGGAAGAGATTGATCTTAGTGGGAGTTCACACTGATAGAGGAAGTTCTCATGGATGAGAATTAGAATCAAACTAAGAATATTATCATTACTTTTATTTTGCTCTAAAATTTCATTATATTATGACATATTGTGTTGCCATCAATGTCAAAAAGGGAGATTGTTGAAAAAATTTGTTCAATTGTATAATGTCTTTAATGTTACACAAAATGTCAAGTAATTAGCAGTTAGTATCTATCAAGCTCACTTAGTCATCAAAGGAAATGTAGTATTAACCAAGTTCACTTAGTTACTAAAGGAAAGTTGGAATGGAACCATTGGTAACCAAGCTCACTTGGTTACCAAAGAAGAGTTAGAAAAATCTAGTGTTGACCAAGCTAACTCGGTTACTAACCAAGCTAACTTGGTTACCAAAGGAAAGTTGGCATGGAACCAATGTAAACCAAGCTCACTCAGTTACCAAAGGAAATTCTTTTCTGAGTTAGTATTTATCGAATTAGGTTAGATAATGAAGGATTTTTTTGTTACAACATATTGAATCTGATGGATTTTTTTTTTAGTTCTAGATTACTCAAGGATTGATTATTGATTTTTTTTATAGTGTATTCAATTTGACCTGGTAAAGTAACTCATATAAGTATAAGGTCAAGTTGAGGATTGAATAATGAGAAGAATGTAATTTAAGAAGATGAATAAAGAAAGAAAATTGGAAGGGTAGTAGAATATCTAAGTTGACTTAGATATAAAGAATATTCTAATCAAGGAAGATCAAGTAATCAAGACAAAATTAAGATTTAAATTAGAAAAGTAATTTGAATCAACAATCAGGTCAAGTCATTATTACTCTAATAATTATAGCAATGAATCAAAATCTCCTAACAGAGTTAGCCTAATAGCTATTTGCCAAATCCTTTAACAAGATGGCATTTGTAGATTGAAGTTTCTGAAGACCTCTAACAAGGCCACTCGTAATAGGGTGATCTAAATCCTTTAAAAAGGTCACAACTAATATTGTGTTTTGTAACCTTTAACAGGGTTGGCTCCTATCAAGGCTCACTTCATAAAAGTGAAAAATAGTAACTAGTTACAATTGATGGTTTCCCGAATTGGGTTTCCATGGTAAATCTTGGTGTCTCATGCGTTCGTGTTCATTTGCTTTATGTTTTTGAAACTGAGTCAATTAAGATTGATCACACTTAATATCTTAAGATCTGCATGTTCAGTGTTAAACAAGTAATAGTGCATATATTCAATATTAACTGAGTGTTTACCAAGTAACAGTTATTCTTAGTATAAACTGACTTACTATGTTACAATAGTTTTAGTAGAGTTTTGGTTTTGTGTTGTATTGACATCCTAAGGGACTTGGATTTTTTTGTGGTAACTAATTCAACCCTCCCCTCTTGGTTACTCCTTTTATATTTGCAACAGTGTCCAACTTTCAGACAACTAAAATATACTATCTCTCCATTTAACCATTTCTTTTAATTTCCTCTTAAATATGTTTTGATGCAATTATCAGAATGTGTCCATATTCTCCTTAATAGTGATAATTTTACCATGCATTCTAATCCCAATTACAAGAATTTCCTTTCCTTGTTGTATGAGTTTGTTTTTCAAGTAACCGGTTTGACTTTATATTAAGTCTGCCCTCATGAGCTCTATGTGCATACTTTTGATAATTATCGCAATGACCTTGGAATTTAGATACATTTTTGGTTGAATCATTGTTATTTGATCTACGTTTATGTTCTTGATGTCCTAGTTTCTTGCAATTAAAACCATTACCACTTGGTTTAGATTTAGGAATTTACTTAACATTTTTTCTTCTATAGATATTCATTGTGTGTCCATCTTTTCCACAATGATAACATGTAGGTTTACCTTTGGATTTTGCATTCCTTTGATCTCCATTTTTGGATGATTCTCCTTCTTTAGTAGATGAAGATTTCTTATTGTATCCAAGTCCAGAGGTGCCTTTTGTTCTAGGTAACTTCCACATTTCTTCAAAGTGATTGACTTCTTCATTTGGTTTGTTCAATCTCTACATGAGTTCCTTTTCATGACTTAACTCATTTTTCAATTATTCATTTTGTAGCCTTATATTTTTGATCTCTAAATCTTTTCTATTTTCTTCTTGATTTGCAATTACTAGTTGATCTATCATATGACATTGATTATTTGTTATTTTTTATTATTCAAATGATATTTCTTCAAGTTTTCTAGCCATCTTTCTTTTTTCTTCTTCAATTATGAGATTATTTTCCATTGCTTTCTTCTTTTTGATTTGTTTACATAGTGCAATTGATTGAATTTCATGTTCATTCTTGAGATCTGTTGCTTCTTTCACCAGGGTACTATTCTTATCTAGAAACTTTTTCAATGCTTCATCATTATTACTAGTCCTTCCAATATCAAGTAGTCCTTCTATGTATTCATAGTCATTTAGCTGAATAGCTATCTCTCTTCTTCTCTTTAGAGTTTTCCTCAACTCCTCTTTTGTTGTTTTTAATTGTTTCAATACGATCTAGATTTCAATCATCTGATTCTCAATGATTTTTCCCATCTTCTACACTTCCATCTCCATGATCTAATCTTCTCAAGCTATTAGGCTTCTTGAAAAGAGAACTTGTTTTTTATACCAATTTTTGGAATGAGTATATGGGAAACAAGAAACTGAGGGGGATGAATGATGATCTTAAGCATTTGACTTCAAAACCAATTTCAAGAATTTGTACCTAATTCATCTCATATATTAGATGTACCATTAAAATTGTAATGTTGAAATATAAATGAAATACATCACATCCTTAAAGAGTTCAACACATAACACAATGATTTGGTAACCCAGAAACACTTCAAAGTGAAGGTAAAACTTGGGTGGCAATAAAACTCACAAATATTCACTATTGCAACAATAAAGTTAACCTATTAGGGTTACAATGTTTGATCATAAGATATGATCTATCCTATAAGGGGTCTAGCATGTTAAAATCTTAAGAGACAATTAGGTCTCACCTTGTTAAAAGATTTTACACTCATAATGAATTAAGGACTCTATTAGGAGGTTTACATAGATCTGTTAAGATCGCTCTATTAAGATATTTACCATATTTCAATTAACAATAATTAATTCAATACCTAATCCTCAGTTTTCTCTACAAGTTGATCTTGGGTCTCCTCTTTGCTATACATCTAATCTAATTTCCTAATTTGATAACTTTGTTCATTCCTTCACTTCTTTGAATGCTTCTCTGCTTGATCTATCTTTTAGAGTTCATCTTTACTCCTTTACATATGCATACACTCCTACCACATTTTAACACCACCACACACTAATTATAGGTTTAGAATCCTCCTTAAATAGATGTTCTATGAAGGTTCTAGATCTTGATTGACAACTTACACTTCATCATCTTTTGTCATTTCTATCCCATTTTCTGATTGGTTAAATTGTACACCTTGGGATCATTACCTCCTATAATGACATGTGATCAACTCGTTATGTGGCTCTAAAAATATTAAATATTATAGAAAACTCATCCAAAATGGTTTAAATATGAGTTTGTTCAATTACAAATTTATATATCAAAACTGAACTACTGGGCATATGAATGCTCTAATGCTTGGTCATGTATAAACCTTCATGTTGTTGCTCAAATTCTATATACCTATTTTCTTAGCACTTAATGACTTGTTGATATGCGGGTAAGTGCACCAAGTTGTGGTGCCAAAAGGGGGTATAAGTGGACACCTTTTACCTGAAATCAGAAAATTCTGGACTTCAACAAGAATTTGAAGATAGTTACGCTCAAAATTTTAAGATATGACAAAAACAAAAGTCGTAGTCCTTTGAATCTAGTTTCTAAACTACTATTTTTTTTTCAAAATGGTTTAGTTTTAGGTCCTCAAAAAAGGGGGCCACAAAAAGTGGTACTGTTTATTCCAAAAAAAACATAACATAGTAAAAAGTGTGGCCCCCCTAAAATTTTAACTTTTTTTTTGAAATTCTTTAATCGCTCTAGTCAAAAGTTACCTAACACTATGTAGTTTATCCCAAATTTTTTGGGTAATTTTATAATGTGTATTTTTTTTTTAATGAATTTTTAAATTAGAGCCATCCCAAAAATGTGAAATATTTGTGTGCTCCCCCTAGAAATGATTGAAAACTAATCTAAAATCAAAACTTCTTTTTTTCAAAATGTGTAGAATGGAGTCTAGTTTCTAAAAAACTAAGTTGTTACAAAATTCGATGAATGAGCTAAAATCTACAGCCCAATTAGTACATGGTAGTTTTTGACAAAAAATGAACATACATTCAAAAGAAATTATAGATGAAAGACTTAAAATAGTTCAAATTAAAAATAAATTATATGGCTAGATAGCTAACACAGAGACCTATAATGTTATGTAACCTAATCTTATCGATACCCAACCACAAGGAATCTTGAAGGGGAGCACACAAGAAAAATCAATCATTTTTTGTATGTTTGCTAGAAAACACGTCTCAGACCTGTTTATAAACTCCAAACCTTTGGGTTGGATCTCCAAGGTAAAACCAAGCCTTAGGCTTGGTTTTAATGCAAATCTTTGAATAGCACATGCGCCCTATAGTGCGCACGCCCTATTAAAATGCTATTGAATTCGAGGTAGTGCGCACGCGCTATAGTGTGCACATACTATTGAGACCTAAATTACAAACCAAAACCAAGAGAGGGCTGGGGGAGTGGGGCTAGGGAATGCCTATTTGTGTGTGTGAGAGAGATAGAGAGAAAGTAGGGGATGGGAGAGGGGAGAGAGGAAGTGAGAAAGAGTAGGGGTGGCAGAGAGAGTATAGGATAGGAGATAGAGGAAATGTGAGAGAGTAGGGGTGGCAAAGAGAGTACAAGATGCAAGAGAGAGGAAGTGTGTGAGAGAGAGTAGAGGTGGCAAAGAGAGAGTATGGGATGGGGGAGAGAGATTTAAAGTAGGGGATGGGAGAGAGAGGAAGTGTGAGAGCGAGTACAAGTTGGGAGAGAGAGATTGAGAGTAGGGGATGGGGGAGAAAGAGAGTAGGTGGTGGGAGACGGAGTGGGAGAGGAAGAGCGAGAGAGAGGAGGATGGGAGTGCATGTGTGTGAAAGAGAGAGAGTAGGGAATGGGAGAGGGGGAAGATAGAGTAGCTTGAGAGAGAGTAGGGGATGGAAGAGAGAGTAGGGGATGGAAGAGAGAGTAGGCGATAGGAGAGGGAGTGGGAGAGGGAGAGAGAGAGGGGGGATGGAAATGTGTGTAAGAGAGAAAGAGAGAGAATGTGAAAATGTGAGAGAGGGTAGGGGGTAGCAAAGAGAGAGTAGAGAGGGAGAGAGAGAGAGTGAGAGAGAGAGAGAGAGTGTGAGAGAGAGTGAGAGTAGGCAGTGGGAGAGGGAGAGCGAGTGAGAGAAAAACTAGAGGATGGGAGAGGAGAGAGGGGGGATGGGTGTGTGTGAAAGAGAGAGAGTAGGGAATGAGAGAGGGGAGAGAGAGATAGAGAGAGTAGGGGATGGGATAGAAAGAGAGTAGACAATGGCAGAGGGAGTGGGAGAGGGAGAGAGAGGGTGGATGGAAGAGAAAGAGATTAGGCAATGGTAGAGGGAGTGGGAGAGGGAGAGAGAGAGGGGGGATGGAAGTGTGTGTAAGAGAGAAAGTAGGGGATGGGAGAGAGTGTGAGAGAGAGTAGGGGTGGCAAAGAGAGAGAGTGAGAGTAGGGGATGGGAGAGAGATGGAGAGAGAGAGAGAGAGAGAGAGATAGAAGGCGATGGGAGAGGGAGTGGGAGGGAGAGAGGGGGAATGGAAGTGTGTAAGAGAGATAGAGTTGGGGATGGGAGAGAGTAGGCAATGGGAGAGGGAGTGAGAGAGAGAGAGCGGGGGGGGAATGGGAATATGTATAAGAGAGATAGAGTAGGGGATGGGAGAGAGTGTGAGAGTTTGAGAGAGAGTAGGGGGTGGTAGAGAGAGCTTGTATAGGATGGGGGTGTGAGAGAGAGAGAGAGTATGAGAGAGAGTAGGGGATGGAAGAGAGAGAGTGAGAGTAGGGGATGGGAGAGAGAAAGTAAAGAGGGAAAGAGAGTACTTGAGAGAGAGAGAGAGATAGTAGGTGGTTCAAGAGGGAGTGGGAGAGGGAGAGAGAGAGGGGGGATGGGAGTGTGTGTGACAAATCTAGAGAGTAGGGGATGGGAGAGGAGAGAGAGGGGGGGATGGGAGTGTGTGTCTATGAAAGAGAGAGAGTAGGGGATGGGAGAGGGGAGAGAGAGAGTAGGGGATTGGGGAGAGAAAGTAGGCAGTGGGAGAGGGAGTGGGAGAGGGAGAGAGAGAGGGGGGGAATGGGAATGTGTGTAAGAGAGACAGAGTAGGGGATGGGAGAGAGTGTGAGAGTGTGAGAGGGAGTAAGTGGTGGTGAAGAGAGCTCATACGGGATGGGAGAGAGAGAGTGAGATTAGGGGATGGGAGTATGAGAGAGAGTAGGGGATGGGAGAGAGAGAGAGTGAGAGTAAGAGATGGGATGGGAGAGAGAGAGTAGAGAGGGAGAGAGAGAACTTGAGAGAGAGAGATCTAGTAGGTGGTAGGAGAGGGAGAGGGCGAGAGATAGGGGGGATGGGAGTGTGCGTGATAGATGTAGAGAGTAGGGGATGGGAGAGAAGAGAGTGGGGGGATAAGAGTGTGTGTGTCTGTGAAAGAGAGAGAGTAGGGGATGGGAGAGAGTGTGAGAGTGTGAGAGAGAGTAGGGGGTGGCAGAGAGAGTACGAGATGGGAGAGACAGAGTGAAAGGATGGGAGAGATAGAGTGAAAGGATGGGAGAGAGTGAGAGAGAGAGTAGGGGGCAGTAGAGAGAGAGAGAGTACGGGATGGGAGAGATAGAGTGAAAGGATGGGAGAGAGTGTGAGAGAGAGTAGGGGATGGGAGAGAGTGTGAGAGAGAGTTGGGAATGGGAGAGAGAGAGAGAGAGAGAGAGAGAGAGAGAGAGAGAGTAAGAGTAGGGGATGGGAGAGAGAGAGTAGAGAGGGAGAGAGAGAACTTGAGAGAGAGAAATAGTAGGTGACCTGGGAGAGGGAGTGGGAGAGGAGGAGAGAGGGATGGGAGTGCGTGTGACAAATATAGAGAGTAGGGGATGGGAGAGAAGAGAGAGGGGGGATGGGAGTGTGAGTGTGTGTGTGTGTGTGTGTGTGTGAAAGAGAGAGGGTAGGGGATAGGAGAGAGTGTGAGAGTGTGAGAGAGAGAGTAGGGGGTGGCAAAGAGAGAGTACGAGATGGGAGAGACAGAGTGAAAGGATGGGAAAGAGTGTGAGAGAGAGTAGGAGGTGATAGAGAGAGAGTACGAGATGAGAGAGACAGAGTGAAAGGATGAGAGAGAGTGTTAGAGAGAGTAGGGGATGGGAGAGAGTGTGAGAGAGAGTTGGGGATTGGAGAGAGAGAGAGAGAGAGAGTAAGAGTAGGGGATGGGAGAGAGAGAGAGAGAGAGTAGAGAGGGAGAGAGAGAACTTGAGAGAGAGAGATAGTAGGTGGTGGGAGAGGGAGCGGGAGAGGATGAGAGAGAGGGATGGGAGTGCGTGTGAGCGATCTAGAGAGTAAGGGATGGGAGAGGGGAGAGAGAGAGGGGGATGGGAGTGTGTATCTGCAAAAGAGAGAGTTTAGGGGATGGGAGAGGGGAGAGAGAGAGTAGCCCAAGAGAGAGAGAGAGAGTAGTAGATGGGAGTGTGTGTAAGAGAGAGTAGGGGATGGGAGAGAGTGTGAGAGAGAGTAGGAGGTGGCAGAGAGAGAGAGAGTAAGAAGTGGGAGAGGGAGGATGGGAGTGTGTGTGAGAGATCTAAAGAGTAGGGGATGGGAGAGGAGAGAGGGTGAGAGAGATAGAGAGAGTAGACGGTGGGAGAGGGAGAGCGAGAGAGAGTAATGGATGGGAGAGGGGAGAGAGAGAGATTGTAGGGGATGGGAGAGGGGAGAGAGAGTAGGAAGAGAGAGTAGGAAGAGAGAGAGAGTAGGGAGAGAGAGAGAGAGTAGGGAGGGTGGAGAGTGATGTGTTCTCGTATAGTGCGTACGCGCTATAGTGCCTATGCGCTATAGCACATATGCACTATGTGAAATCACCTAAAAATGGTCAAAAAGCAACTTTGGGGCCCGTTTCATTCATTCTCTACTTTTGTTCTGTTCTACACTCTGTTATCCCGACAAAAATTGTGGGTTTCAACACAGCAAACACTCTTTCAAGGTGGCAAACACTATTTCAAGCTAACAAACACTATTTCAAGGTGGCAAACACTTTTGGAAGCTAAAAAACACCAAATTCAATCATTGGATACACGATTTGAAGACTTTTTGAATATTCCTTGTATAGAAAAGGTTAGTGCAATCTATTTTAAATATTGTTTTTTGATATATAGATACAAATTTGATTATAATTTGACATGTTGTTTAATATATAGTGAATTCATTGAAATTTGTATGTTTCAATGAAATGTTATTTCCAAATGGTTAGAAATTTGACAAGTCATTTTATATATATATTGTGTATTCATTCAAATAATTATAATTTTTATATGTATTTGAATAATTTGTAATTTACACATTTTAAGTAATTCAAATGTTTGAATAATTTGACATGTAGAAATCATCATCATGCCAAGGAAGAAACCAAAAAATCAAACAAATGAAGATAGGGAGAGAGATTTGGCAATTAAAAGAGATAAAATGAAATTACTACGTGAGCAAAGAAAATTGCAAAGCAATAATGAAGAATTGACTTTCGAAGAGGATCAAGAACCACTGGTACCAAGAAACAAAGAGGAAGAATTGTAAAGACAAAGAGAACAAATGAGACTATTACGCTCAAGAAGACAATTGAATTGTGAAGCTACACCATCTTCTAATGTTGGAGTCATATCGTCCACTACACCATCTTCCAATGTTGAAGTCATATCATCCTCTCATGTTGAAGAGACATCGATTTGTAGATCCGACAATATACACACTCCATCATGTCATGTTGAAGGCACAAAATCAACACATCAAGTAGGTGATATTCCATCTTTTGCATCTTATTGCCAAGGCACATCATCTTCAGTTCAAGGTACATAATACACTCAACCTTATGTTGATGTTCAAAATGTTGAGAGAATTGAAGATATTATAACACCTTCTAGAATCCATTTTAGAAGACCAAAATATTTGATTGATATTGATAGTAACATTTTGAAATCAATGCCTGACAAGATTAGCAAGCGTACTTGTCAAAGAAAAGTTAATCGTATGTGGAGATTATTTTTTGATGGATTAAATATTATAGGTCAATGCCAATTATTTGTTGAAATGATGAGGAATTTAAAATTTAGGCCTATCATGAAGATTCTTGGGCTAAGAACGATGGATGATTCAAATGAAAAAAACATTGTAAAGAATCTAATGAATGCTTATGACAAAGTGGGTTCTAAATCACGCACCAAAGATAGTAATATCACAAGACGAGTACTTACATCGACAATAGTAAGTATCCAAATGAAGAAAGCTGGACTCATGAGAAAGACAAGAAAAACATTAAAAATTGGTAGAGGTACTCTAAGGAGAGCCATGCTAAGGCGTGAGAGATTGGAAGATCCAACAAAAAATGAGTTATGGACATTTAGCGGTAGACTACCACGAAAGGATAAAGAAATTAGTGAAGCCTTGAAATCATTGATCGAAGATTTTTGGAAAAATAACACACGTGTTTCCCCTAATCAAAGAGATGTTGTAAGAAGGAGGATTGGTAGCCAAAATCATGAGCCACATGCAAAACATTTTTTGGACACAACTCAGACACAATTTTTTGCAAAATTTATAGGTATGTATCCTCAAATTCGAATAAGTCAAAGATTTTTTGAGATGGGTAAACCTTTTTATGTGAAGATAAATCACACACGCACAACTTGTTGTTGTAGGATACATATTGAATTTTCTAACCATTTTGATGTTTTTAGGCATATATGCATAATTTTGCATTCTCAGTTTGTTTTGCAAGATTGTGACATAAATGAGCCACCAAGATCTTCAAGGGAATTCATATCCAACATTTTATGTGAAATAAAGACGGCCAACAATTTTACAAGACATCATGCTTGGATGGTACGTGCTTATTTTGTGGTTCTTTGCAACTTTTATCAACTTGTCAACATATGGATAGTACACATGCAATTGGAAATGAAATAGTAGATTATGGAAAATTTAAGACAGTGACATATGCTCTAAAAGATGGGAAACATGGTAAAAGATGTGATTTAGTCATTGAAAATATTCCAGTGTATGAGTTCATGAAGATTTTTCGTGAAAACATTATTTACGAGTATGCAAGGCATACCCATAGAGCTCGATGGCTGGATTTGCAATTCAAGTTGTGCAAGGATATGTTTCCACTAGATACCATTGTTTTGGTTGTAGATTTCACAGAGAACTACACACTACAACCACAAAATGAGGTGCAATCAAAGTATTATACTTCTCAACAGGTTTCCATATTTGTTCACATAACATTCATGCATTCACCTACAAGTACAGAGGATGACAGGAAGATTTTGAGGGAGTACCATTTTTACATCAGCGATGATCGATCACATTCTACGGAGTTCGTACATGGTTTTTTTCAACTATTTTATGGAGATTTGGCTAACAGGGGCATCACATATCGTCAGCACATTATTTGGTCAGACAATTGTGCATCTCAATTCAAGAATGCATGGATGTTCTATTGGTTGAGTAGGATGCACAAGTTGTGTAGAATTCAATACATGTGAAATTTCACAGAGGCTGGTCATGGAAAGGGAGAGCACGATGGTGCAAGCGAATGCATCAAAAGAGCCTTAGATCGTGAAGAACTAAAGTACAAAGATGGAGCAATATTGATAGATGCAAAATCCATCGTCCAGTGGTGTAACGCTACAATTGGTCCAGGTAAGGAAGGTGAGTCTACGGTTCGTAGATTTTTTTGGTTGATAGATAATACTAACATTGCACCATATTAGGATTGTTGCACACTAACAGGATCCAATGAGTTGCACTCTTTTAGAAGCTCTAATGCAGGTTCATGGAGTATCCACACACAAAAAATGGCATGCTATTGTCCATCATGTGCAGAGGAAAATTGGGATGACTGTGAGTTCACTGAATGGGTGGACAAATGGGATATACGGGTTTTGGACCCAATTGACACCTATCGACCCCCACAAGCACTGGAAATGGTACAGATGGAATCATCTATTGACTTTGACCGCTTGTCTGATCTAGTGCAACCTGGTAATATATATATTTATATATCTTTGTAATTTCAATATGTAACTTTATAACTTTTACACAAGTATTTTATGAATTAATGACCGCATTTTGTACATTTGTCACTGTAGGCCATGTTTTTGTTGTTATTGCACCTGAAGACAATGAAGAAGGGAAAAATTATTATTTGTGTCGTTGTGTTCAAGCCAAACAAAAATTGGATCACTCGGTTATAGATAGTGAAGGTTTAGAGTACCATGTCGGTGCAGTGGTTGTAATCGGCATATGGCTTAGATGATATTCTATGAAGAACCCTAACTTGTGGTTATTCGAGGATTGGCAAACAGAGAGGAAGATTCTTCATTATTCAAATCTTGTTGTCGCATAAAATTTCCACTTGATAAAATATGGTGGAAAACCACATAATAAGAATCTTTGGAGAGTTCGCGAGTTAGACCACGAGGCAATACTTGAGACATTAAAATGTCGAGCAGATCCAGTTGGCTCA
Organism: Cupressus sempervirens; assembly: GCA_028749045.1. NCBI lineage: Eukaryota > Viridiplantae > Streptophyta > Pinopsida > Cupressales > Cupressaceae > Cupressus > Cupressus sempervirens. Next base: position 789,023,630 of record CM053791.1, on the reverse strand, counting down.
TTAGATTGAATACAGAGAGAGGGAGAGAGAGAGAAAGAGTGATCAAGTGGATCCAAATACATTGTTGCAACCTCTTCCCCAAGACTGTCCACATGACTAAGGTGGACCGTATTGTTATGATGCGTAAGTGATGAGATTTAGTTTCAATCATAGATTTTATGTTTTGATTTGTTTAGAATCTAGATTTTAGGTTTTGATGTCTCCAATTTTTTAAAGCTAGAACAATATTTTTCATATTTTCTTATTGTGATGATATTTTTCTTTCATTGCATGTTCTCTTGGATGATAGGAGGGAGAGAAGAAAAATAAGTAGATTTCCAAACAGCCAGCCACCCTTCTTCATGTAATTTATTCATTTAAGGTAAAAGTCTCATTTCCTTTGTTTGGCTTTGGTATTTGGTTATTTAAAGTCATTATTCTAATTGGACCTTTGTATGTTTGAATTTGGGATTGTTTAGTGTCTATTTGTTATGATTATATTGAATTATTAATTCTACGATGTTTCTATTATTTAATTATTTAAAATAAATTAAAACTTTTTGTATAAAATTATTATTTTTTATTTCTATCTATTTTTTATGATTATTTCTATTATTTAAAATAAATTAATTCTATAATATCTCTATGATGAACTATTTATATTTCTAAACTTTACATATTTCACACCATGACCAACAATCAAACTATTATAACAATACAAATACATTTAAATAGTAATGTAAGAATGGTTTAGTTCACATAAAAAATAAGTCTATCTTAGATATTCTAAATACATCACAAAATTTTATCGCTTCAAAAAAATTGGAATTTCTCCCATCTACTTGAGTTCCCATCAATTGTCCATAAAACTGGGAAAGGGAATAGGTGCTATGCTCCCAATCCCAACATCTTCCTGTCCACTACTAGGAGATGTGTGTAATGTAGGATTCAGCTCCATCAACTTAGTCATTTTTTTCACTAGTTGATTGGGACTCTCACCATTTGTTGCCAACTATGGTGACAATTCTTGGGGTTACACTTATTAAGTAAGAATATTTCCTAATCTAGGGATTAGAGCATTGAACATATCAGAATGTGATTTATGTTATGGGAGAAGAGGTATGTTGCGCATACAAATTGATTCTAGGTTTAGTGCTATTACATCTCCTTCCACTAGTGTTGTAAATATAATTTCTATAGTTGTTGAAGGTGCACCTCCAATATTTGGTCTATATCTCTTTCAAACATTTAGATTATCCTCTCTTTCTTTCCTCTTCTATTCCTTTAGTGCAACCTTCTCCACAACTCATTTTCCCCTCTCTATAGCATCTAAGATCTTATTTCTTGCAATCTTTTCCTCTCTCCCATCTTTCCTATCCCTGATCTTCTCCTTCATGTAAAGTGCACTAGCCTCAAATAACTTCTTAGTCTCTCTTGTTCCTTAGAATTTTGTATCCTTTTCTTTGGTAGCTATAGGAATCTACTGGGTAAACCACTATGTTGTTTTCTGTCTAGTGGCATGTAACGTATAAAATCAACATCTCCATCATAGTCATTTTGGGCCTGGGTATCAAAAAATTGTTAACTATTTATTTCATCATGGTTGCCACCATTTGCAAAGCATTAGATGACATCCTTGGGGTCAACATGTGGTGGGGATGGAATTAAAAGGGAAACATTTTCATCCCCACAAGTATTTGGTTACCCAAGGTTTGTGACAACCTCCTACAACCAATCTGGTTGTGAATCTTGCATTAGCAAGCTTAATCTAATATCAATGTTTGTTGTATGCTCAAGGTTTTATCTCCTATAATAGTCCACTAGCTAGTTCAGGTTTTCTGGTTGGGTATTTTTAGGTGCAATTGTACCTAGTCCCTTCATATTTTGTCCATAACTCCTCAACAAATTGTTAATTGGTTCATCTAATAAGCCATTGATTTTTAGGAAGGATTCAATAGTGATTTTCTCCCCCTCGCTTTACAACTCATCAATATTTGCATCATCTATAGTATTTTTTTCTTCTAATCCACTACTTGTGGGTTGTGGTTTAGATTCCTATTTTCCATCCTCGTCAACAATGAAGCACTTTCTTGGGCCTATATCATTCACTAAAACCTCCCTATTCAAAGACCATATCCCTATCCTATCCCTATCATTATGGAAACCTTGGATCATCTCAAAACATCTCATCTAACATGTTACAACTCCTTGCACACTCTCAGCAACTTATCTCTTACACTTTCTCAATTTTGCCTCTTCTAGGCTTGTTCCAACTAGCCCTTGCCAGTCACTAATTTGTTTTTTTCTCCAAAATTTTCCACAGAACTTCCTAAACTATTGGGTGATTAAAATACCCTTTTCCTCACTCTAAAATATACTCCAAAACCAACTACACTTGTTTTGTAAAATATCACTCAAAACTAGCTATTTCAGTCTGCCAACTAGGCCTAGTTTGAGGCCATTTACAAAGCAACTCACAATCCCTTGACTTTTGGAACTCCCATGACCCCAAAAAGTCTTAAGACACGACTCAAATGCAAGGATTCTTTTATTTTTTTGGTCTCATGATCAACTTTACGATAGTTTTTACAAAACCCTCCGTTCTAGCCCCTTTACCCTAGGGCTTTCTAGAACTCTTACTTTGCAACATCTCTAGAACCCCAAAATGGTTCAAACACCTTCACTTTGGTTATATTAGATGACTTCAAACATAAAATGCAACTCTTGTTTGGAGAAAACACTAAATCCACCTTGGGAGCAATCACATACCCCTTTTTATGCACTCAAATTTTAGGGAAAACTATGCAAATACTTCTTAAATGGTTTCAACACTTAAATTTTCAGATGGAAATGGTTATTATAGACTCAAACCAACAAGAAAAATCCCAAACTTGAGGTTTCTCAACACTCAACAATCAAATTTCAAAACTATTACCAGCACTTACTACTAGGACAATTTCTAGTTTTAATGGTCAAACTCCCAAACCATACAAAGGACCCCCCGCTGTTTTTGCATTTTTAAACACTCTTTTTGGAGACCTACAATAACCTCTCTCACTTTTTGGAGATCACACTCCGTTTTCATTTTATGACGCCATCTCGAGTGATGCTGAAACTTGCAATGTCAGCTAGTACAAAGTTGCCAACTGCCAAATCTCTCTCACCTTTCCTCGTGGGATCGAATTGTCTACTTCATTATCTCTACATGGTTGGGTAAACCCTATCCCCAACCTTTTCCTATCCCCTTCAGCGCTCGAACATTCTCAGGCACGCCAATCCAGAATGTCCCCAAGGGTCACTAAATGCCATAGGGCTGCGATCTTTGACGGGGCATATCTCGAAGCTCGTGCAAGGTATGGATGCGATTCTAGTTCCTACAAGACCATGTTGCAGAGAACTATAATAACCTCTCTCACTTTTTGGATATCACACTCCATTTTTGTTTTACAACGCCATCTCGGGTGATGTTAAAACTTGCAGTGTGGGCCAGTACAAAGTTGCCAACTGCCAAATCTCTCTTACCTTTCATCGTGGGATCGAACTGTCTGCTCTGTTAGCTCTGGGTGGCTGGGTAAACCCTATCCCCAACCTTGTCCTATCCCCTTTAGTTCTCAAACGTTCTCAGGCACGCCAATCCAGAATGTCCCCAAGGGTCACTAAATGCCATAGGGCTCCAATATTTGACGGGGCATATCTCGGAGCTCGTCAAAGATATGGATGAGATTCCAATTCCTATAGGACTGTGTTGCAGAGACCTACAATAACCTCTCTCACTTTTTGGAGATCACATTTTTTTTTCATTCTACAATGCCATCTCGGGTGATGCTAAAACTTGTAGTGTTGGCCAGTACAAAGTTGCCAACTGCCAAATCTCTCTCATCTTTCGTCGTGGGATCAAACTGTCTGCTCCATTAGCTCCGGGTGGCTGGGTAAACCCTATCCCCAACCTCTTCCTATCCCCTTCAGTGCTTGAATGTTCTCAAGAACGCTGAACCAGAATGTCGCCAAGGGTCACTAAATGCCACAGGGCTGCAATCTTTGATGGGGTATATCTCAAAGCTCATGTGAGGTATGGATGCAATTCTAGTTCCTACAGGACTGTGTTATAGAGACCTACAATAACCTCTCTCACTTTTTGGAGATCACACTCCATTTTTTTTTTTACAACGCCATCTCGGGTGATGCTAAAACTTGCAGTGTGGGCCAGTACAAAGTTGCCAACTGCCAAATCTCTCTCACCTTTCGTCGTGGGATTGAACTGTCTACTCTGTTAGCTCTGGGTGGCTGGGTAAACCCTATCCCCAACCTCATCCTATCCACTTTAGTGCTTGAACATTCTTAGGCACGCCAATCCAAAATGTCCCCAAGGGTCACTAAATGCCATAGGGTTGTGATCTTTGACGGGGCATATCTTGGATCTCGTGCAAGGTATGGATGCAATTCTAGTTCCTATAGGACTGTGTTGGAGAGACCTACAATAAACCCTCTCACTTTTTGGAGATCACATTCTGTTTTCATTTTACAACACCATCTCGGGTGATGATGAAACTTGTAGTGTTGGCCAGTACAAAGTTGTCAACTGCCAAATCTCTCTCATCTTTTGTCGTGGGATCAAACTGTCTGCTCCATTAGCTCCGAGTGGCCGGGTAAACCCTATCCCCAACCTTGTCTTGTCCCCTTCAATGCTTGAACATTCTCAAGCACGCCGAACCAGAATGTCCCTAAGGGTCACTAAATGCCACAGGGCTGTGATCTTTGATGGGGCATATCTCGGAGCTCATGCGAGATATGGATGAGATTCCAATTCTTATAGTACTGTGTTGCAGAGACCTACAATAACCTCTCTCTCTTTTTGGAGATCACATTTTGTTTTCATTCTACAATGCCATCTCGGGTGATGTTGAAACTTGTAGTGTTGGCTAGTACAAATTTGCCAACTGCCAAATCTCTCTCATCTTTCGTTGTGGGATCAAACTGTCTACTCCATTAGCTCTGGGTGGCCAGGTAAACCCTATCCCCAAACACTTCCTATCCCCTTCAGTGCTCGAACGTTCTTACGCATGCTGAACCAGAATGTCCCTAAGGGTCACTAAATGCCACAGGGCTACGATCTTTGATGGGGCATATCTCGGAGCTCGTGCGAGGTATGGATGCAATTCTAGTTCCTACAAGACCATGTTGCAGAGACCTACAATAACCTCTCTCACTTTTTGGAGATCGCACTTCATTATTGTTTTACAACGCCATCTCGGGTGATGCTAAAACTTGCAGTGTGGGCCAGTACAAAGTTGCCAACTGCCAAATCTCTCTCACCTTTTGTCGTAGGATCGAACTATCTACTTCGTTAGCTCTGAGTGGCCAGGTAAACCCTATCCCCAACCTTTTCCTATCCCCTTTAGTGCTTGAACGTTCTCAGGCACGCCAATTCAGAATGTCCCCAAGGGTCACTAAATGCCATAGGGCTGCGATCTTTGACGGGGCATATCTCAGAGATCGTGCAAGGTATGGATGCGATTCTAATTCCTAAAGGACCATGTTGCAAAGACCTACAATAACCTCTCTTGATTTTTGGAGATCACATTCTGTTTTCATTTTACAACACCATCTCGGGTGATGCTGAAACTTGTAGTGTTGGCTAGTACAAAGTTGCCAACTGCCAAATCTCTCTCATCTTTTGTCGTGGGGTCAAACTGTTTGCTCCATTAGCTCCAGGTGGCTAGGTAAACCCTATCCCCAACCTTGTATTGTCCCCTTCAATGCTTGAACATTCTCAGGCATGCCAAACCAGAATGTCCCTAAGGGTCACTAAATGCCACAGGGATGCGATCTTTGACGGGGCATATCTTGGAGCTCGTGTGAGATATGGATGAGATTCCAATTCCTACAGGACTGTGTTGCAAATATCTACAATAACCTCTCTCACTTTTTGGAGATCACATTTTGTTTTCATTCTACAATGCCATCTTGGGTGATGCTGAAACTTGTAGTGTTGGCCAGTACAAAGTTGCCAACTGCCAAATCTCTCTCATCTTTCATCGTGGGATCAAACTGTCTACTCTATTAGCTTCGGGTGGCCAGGTAAACCCTATCCCCTTCAGTGCTCAAACGTTCTCAGGCATGCTGAACCAGAATGTCGCTAAGGGTCACTAAATGCCACAGGGTTGTGATCTTTGACGGGGCATATCTATGGGTTGTCAATACTTCGACTATACTTTAAGTCAACGATTATCAATATGTGAAAAAATGGAACTCGTTGTATTTTGAAGTACTGAGAAGATGGTCTTGCCCTTCCCTAGGAGTTTCAGAAATGGGAGACATTAGGTAAGAGAGTGAAAATGTTACTATCGCTTCAATGCACATGACGCAATTGGAAATGCAAATTTTGATGGTAATCATTTTGTGATAATGGAGAGACTAGGGATGATCATTGTTACTATCTCTTTAGTAGTGGAATTTTGTTTTCTCTTGAATTTGGTTGTGGGGGATCAGTGGTAAGACTCCTTGGATATTCCTTCTTATGATGTTAGTGACAAGTGTTGCTCTTTGAAAACACTTGTACAATCTTTTTTAAATTATTAGATAAAAACAGAGAATTGTAAGTATTAAACATGATTAGCCTTTAGTTCCTAGAAGATCTTTATTTCTCCATCAATGCATTTAGAAAGTTAAGTTTTAAGAAGATCATAAATAGAAAAAATTAGAGAAGCGATTTAAACATTTATATTGATTGGAAACATGTGAGTCTTGAGTTTCCTCTACCTTTTAAAGAATGTTCCTTAGCTAGCAGACCTAATTCCACATTCCATAAGACTGTCATTGTGCTAAAGATTTAGGAAACCAACTGCTCTAAGATAAAGCTTCCCGGTCAATAATAATCTAGCCTATTGAGGTACATAATACTTCTCAATTAAACTTGTGTTAATTCAGTATTAATTTTGTAATTAACTACAATTTCAGTATCTGTGTACAGGGGGTGATTGAGAAAACTATTTGAGGTCCAATTTGAAAATATATTTGTAAGGATCTCGACCAAGGTTCACAACTTCGATGATTAATACATTCATTCAGGCCAGAACCTCACTACAAAAAAATAATATATAAAAAAGGTAGTGAATAACATCATGTCTAGACCCAAATCAACCAATGAAATTCAAATTAGCATAATGTGGAACAACAATATATGCATTGAGTGGGTTGTCATAAAAAAGCTTCATAATAAAATTCATGTCTAGAATTAAAAGACCTTAAAGAACATTTATGTTTGTAACACAAATGGCCATTCAAAACTGAATATGATTACAATATGTGAAATAGCATTACAAGAACTTGTAATGCTCTTGTGAACATCATGTTAATTCTTGTAAGAATCCCTAAGATGCTTGTTATACTCAAAATTTTGTTGAAATTGAATTAATTTTTATCCTATCGGTTAATTGGCTTAGGGTGATATATGCTTCTTGGATGGAATAATGAGTTTGTGATTAACTCTGTATTAAGATTCATAGCATCTTCTAGTTATTTGCAAAGGAAATTTATAAATTACTTGCTAATGTCATAAGGCTTTCTTGAGAAAGATGTCCGTGTTCTTATTGATGGGTATTAATGACTATCCACATTTAGTTCTTCAATATCCTATTTAACAAGATTTCCATAGACATTTCTTTGCCATACTAAGTATTTTTGAAAACATATTTGAGTAGAAGGACTATAGTAGATACTACCAGAAACAGCTTCTTTGCAGTTTTTGAGAAATACTAATAAAGCAAAAAAGAACATCTACTAGTTGGTAGACATAATGGCAACTCTCTAACAATTGAATTTAATTTCATACATGCACATATCTAATTTAATGTCATACATGAACATATCTAATTTAATGTTATACATGAACAAACATATAATATAAAATGATAACCAATAATGTCATATACATTAAGAAACACATAATATATTATGATAACCAATAATGTCGTATATGAACAAACATATCATATATTAACCAATAATGTCATACATCAAATATAGAATGTCATATGTACATCAAATGTGTATCGAATATGTCTCTCAGATGCCTATATATATACATGGGGAAGGAAACAAGTCTCTATATATATGTATCAAATATCTCAACTACATCTTTTCCTTCCCACGAGGGGAAGGAAACAAGTCTCTCGATGTCTTCTGCCGTCATGTGGAGGGAGACAGTGGAGATGATGGGGCCCTCCTGACATGCTCACTTGACCTCTTGTTGAGGCTCTTCTCTAGGTCCAACTAATACAAAGAAAGTAGATATGAATAAATATTTATTATACATTGAAATCAAATATATGTACTAACAAAATAAATTATTTTCTTACTGCCAACAAATAGTCACTCTGTAAGTCCACCTCAAATGCTCGTGGACGATCAAGCGTGACAAGACCCTACAAAAATTCAATAAATATAATCACTTATAAATAACATTAGAAATTTTGAGATTAACTATTATAAAAAACAACTAAAACGAAGAAAATTCTTTCACACCTCCGTCAGTGGCTGTGAGCTAGCCATAGTTGTGGCCACTCCACTATCAACAGACTGTCGTAGATGAGGAGGTGTGTCCAACATCATGAGTTGTACGTCATAAAATACACGTTATATCTAACATGAAACATGGAATAAATATAATCAAATGAATTAAATTAACATGAAACAACTGTACCTGTGTGAAGCTCGTATGATGTCTCTACTCTGCGTTTGTGGTAAAGGTTGAGGGTCCTATGGAGAACTGATGCACATGCATATTTTTTTTGTTCAATCCTTAATATGATTACGTAATAAATATATGTATTAATTAAAATGATTAAACTGATACATACCTCAGGACTCGTCGAAGGGACAAAAAATGGGCCTGGAGGATCACTGCTAGGCCCAGGAACACTTTGACCCTAAATTTTGAACAATGTCAATAAATCCTAATTAATTAATCATTCACTATATGTATGAAATGTGATAAAATTAGTAATTTACCTATGTGTCAATGCCAAATGTCTCATTCAGGAACTGATCGGTGACAAGCCCATCATCTGCACCATCTCTGACATGAGTGCCAAATGTGCATAGGGATCCGCATGAAGTGCACATGTGACCACGACGTATAGAAGGCTCCCCCTCAACTAATGGGCTCATGGAATGGATGAGGGTCTGCATCAAAGCATTAATGGTCCCTAGAATGTTGGCCTCTACATGTTCCTTCACAACTGAAGGAATAATCACATGCTCACGATGTGGATGGACCATGGGTGCCCTAACTACATTAGGGTCACGACATGCTCTGGGCCTCTCAAATGATGACCCCCCACCTCTACCCTAGGAGTCTAACATATCAAAATAATTGGAGATCTCCCCAAGGACAAACTCACAATATAATTTCTTCAAAAAATACATGGGGACCTCGTGATTGTTGCAAGGAGGGGCATCAAAAACCATCCACCATCTATCCCAAAAATTATTTCTAATAGCATCATGTATGCACCAATAGATGGAGAATCGTTTAGTACCCTCTCTAACAGTATTTTTCTCACCGGGTTTTCTAAATAATGCACATATACTACCTTTTGGTATTTCCTTTTTTTTAACATCTTCATATGACAATTTATTTGCATAAAATCTTTTTTGTTCATCCCTCTTAGCCTGCCAAATATCTAACTGACCACTAACTGAGGCTATTTGAGTGTTAATGGATTCGAGGGATGATTCCAATTGAGCCCTCATTGGATTGGTTTGTTCGGATTCTTTCAACCGAGCAATTATTCCTTCTAATTCAATTTTGCCTCTCTCTATTTCATTTCTTAGATTTTCTTATGTGCCTGGTGGAGGTCTTGCAATTGGTTCGGGTTGTGGAATTTGTTCTTCTTCTTGAGGAGGGTTTTGGTTTTGGGGTTCTTGAGGGTTTTGATGTTCTTGTGGACTTTCTGGTTGATTATGAACATTTCCTGATAAAAAATCAATTAAAATTAAAATAAATAAACAAATCTAAATGAAATTTGTAAAAACCCTACAAAAGAATATAAAAAACTTACAAAATAATATGAAAAATATATCAAACAATGCAAATTTAGGTTTATATCACTTACGGCGTCGTCGTGGGTGCGCTTGTGGTCTTGGATTTCGTCGACGAGGAGGCATTTTGGCAAATGGTGGTGCAAATGTTGAGTCTTCAACTTGCGTACGCGCTGCTCGTTGTAGGAGTAGAAGAAAATGGTAATGAAAATGATGGGCTGCAGGTTTGCAGCCCATCATATATACTTTTAATTTTTTTAAAGCGCGTGCGTGCTATAGCGCATACGCGCTGTTTAAAATAGGAAAAAAAATTTCCTTGTCACCTTTTTGGCACCACAACTCAGTGCATATGTCCATGCTCAGTCTCAACTATATTGTTTGGTTCTTACTTGATTTCTTGGCTTGTACATCTACTCAATTGTTACTAAATACTTGACAATCACTATCCTACTTGGTATAAACATTGTATGTTCAGCCTTTGCTAGATAACTTGGTTGCATTGATGCCCTTGTAATATTTCCTAGTAAATCACTAAGTTTTTGGATACTAATTGACAACATAGGCTTAGAGATCAATAATGTGTTCCTTACTTAGGACTGATCCTATAATAGTGTTACTGGCATCACATTCTGATGCAAGAGCATCCAGTGGTGTAAGGGAAATCCTATATCACCCAAAAATATGCTTAGAGATAGTTTTTGTTTAATGTGTTTTTATTTATGGGTACCCACTTGGGTCAAATAAAGATTCCAACACTCATAGTTTGATGGAGACACATCCAGAGACTAGAATAAAAACACAAGAAAAGGGAAATATTATTATCAATGAAAAATGCCCTATGGGCTTACAATAGTATGATTCTAGAGAAAGAAATCATCCACTCAGTACCTTCTCTCTAAATACACTAAAAGCTGCCTTTACAGTGCTAGAAATACTCTTAAATAGGCCCCAAGTGGTTTAGGATTAGGAATACATTGTAGAACATGCCAATTGGCATCCACTGCCAAAATAGAAGGTTCCAAAAATTACATTAGAAGTCGATCTAAAATTAGAAGAATCTAGAAACGGTAGTCGAACTTCTGGGAGGCATAACTTTTGAACTGTAACTCCAATTGACAAATTGTTTACATTTTTGGAAAGCTCTCAAAGCACTCTATAGCCCTATGGACCAGCTTCACTCATCCCCCATTTTTTGGCCCTATAAAAGTTTATTTAGTGCCCTATATCTAATTTTGAAGCACTCTTAAGAGATCTCCAAAAACTAAGAAACTGCAATAACTTTCTAACCGTGAAGCCTTTTGACCTGATCCTTTTTCCAAAGTGTTTTAAATTACAAATATAACCATCCCTCAAATTTACACCCTCTAACTCACCATAATCATGGCTCAATTACATAGTCCTCTTTTCTACATTTACATGTACCCCAAGGTGTTTAAAAACTCTAACCTAGAACACTAATAGTGGAACTGTGAGAGTTGGAACCTTTATTTGACCCAAAAGGGTATCAAAAATGAAAACACATTAAACAAAAACTATTTCTAAGCATATTTTTGGGTGATATAGGATTGCCCTACACCAGTGGATGTTCCTACATCAGACACCCATGGTAGATTGAAAAGTGACCCTGTCACTTTATGGTAGAGGAAAACCTAGATGGGCAACCTTCGTTGTTGATATCCAAGTTGAGTCCTCTATTGGTCATCCTTTCCACTTCACCAAGTACTCTTCATATTGCCTATTTCCTCCTTTTTAGAAGTAGGAAATGGATATGGTTCTAGCATCAAACCCTCATCTATGCCATCATCATGATATTTTGTTATGTCTGTAATGTTGAAGATAGGAGAAATATGAATCCCATCCAATAACTCCACCTCATATGCATTTCCTGAGTCATGTTTCTTCAAAATTTTATAGGGGCCAAATTTCTTCATCTTCAACTTGTTGTAAGTACCCACTAGAAACCATTCCTTTTGTAAGTGTACCATAACCATATCCCCTACTTGGAATTCCTTATGTCTCCTCCTTTGATCAGCTCTAGCTCTATACTATTGATTCATCTTGGTAATGTGTGCATGGACCTCCTCATGTAGGCACTTGATATGTTCAGCAAGTTCTTTTGCCTTGGCACTTGTCCTCTCCCCTTTATCCATCTTCCTCAATTTTGGTACAGTACTTGGGCTACTTCCATACACAATTTGGAATGGTGATCTACTAGTACTCCTATTTATAGATTTATTGTAAGAAAGTTCTACTTGTGGTAGAATCAAATCCAACCCCTTGGGCTTATCTCCCACTAAACACCTTAGCAAATTTCCCAAACTTCTATTTACCACTTTAATCTATCCATTAGACTATGAATGATGTGTAGAACTAAACCTCAATTTTATCCTCAACTTCTTCCATAAAGTCCTCCAAAAATATCCCACAAATTTAGTATCTCTGTTGGAAACAATACTCTTTGGGAGACCATGTATTCTCACCACCTCTCTAAAAAACAAATCTGCAATATGTATAGCATCATGAGTCTTGTGACATGGAGTGAAATGTGCCATTTTGGAGAACCTATCAACCACCACAAATACTGAGTCATTACCCCTTTGTGTCCTCGGAAATCCAAGAACAAAATCCATACTTATGTCCTCCCGGCTTTGATGGAATAGGTAATGGCTGATAAAGTCTAGTATTGTGACTAAATCCTTTGGTTACTTGACATACTTGACAACTCTACACAAATTTCTTCACATCTTGTGACATTTGAGGCCAAAAATAATGTTCTCTAAGAATGGCAATGGTCTTATCTCAACCAAAGTGTCTTACCATTCCCCCACTGTGTTTCTCTTTGATCAAGTTTTCCCTCATGGAACTCCTTGGAATACATAATTAACTACCCTTGAATAGCATACCATCCTAAATCAAATAATCTAGCCACCTAGTTCTATCTACAGTAATAGGTTATGTGCATGCCTTCCATGCTTCAACAAAATCAGGATCCTCAGGGTACAGATCCTTGAGTTCATCAAATCCAACCACTTCAACCTGCATTATTGTAAGCAACACCTATCTCCTACTCAATGCATCTACAACCCTATTAGACCTTTCACTTTTATGTTTTAATAGAAATGTATAGCTCTAAAAGAACTCTACCCACTTCATATGTCTCTGGTTCAATTTACATTGGCTATTTAGGTACTACAATGCCTAGTAATCAGTATACAATACAAATTCTTTTGGCAATAAATAATGCCTCCATTTCTTTAAGGCCTGAATGATTGCATAGAACTCTTGATCATAAACAGAATACTTCTTCTTTGCATCATTCAATTTTTCACTAAAATATGCAATAGGCTTACCTTCTTGGCTCGATACAACCCCAATAGCATTGCCACTAGCATCACAATCTACCTAGAACACTTTACTAAAATTTGGAAGTGCCAACATAGGTTTTTCTATCACCTTCTTCTTCAACAATTCAAAACTCCTTGTAGCTTTTGTAGTCCACTTGAACTCTTTCTTATCCTCTCTTATTATTTCAGTTAGGGGTGCACATATGCCACTAAATTTCTTAATGAACTTTCTGTAAAAACTAACTAGACCATGAAATGATCTCACCTCTATAGAAGACCTTGGAGTAGGCCATTCCAAGATGGCTTTTACCTTCTTTGGATCCATTTTGAGACCTTCAGATCATATGACAAACCCCAAGTAGACTAACTCCCTTTTTACAAAGGTACACTTTTTCAAATTAATCAAAATTTTATCTTCCCCCAACCTTTCAAGGACTCTATGAATGTGAAATAAATGTTCATCCAAAGTCTTGCTAAAAATTAAAATATCATCCAAATAGACAATAAAAAATTTTCCCAAGAATTTCTTTAGTACCTCATTCATAAGTTGCATGAAGGTGCTTGGCATGTTTGTCAATCCAAAAGGCATTACTAACCACTCATATAGACCCTCCTTGGTTTTGAATGTAGTCTTCCACTCATCTCCCTCTTATATCTATATCTAGTGATAGCCACTCTTGAGATCTATCTTTGTGAAGTACTAAGATTCACTCAAAAAGTCCATAATATCATCCATTCTTGGCAAAGGAAATCAATACTTGATGGTTATTCTATTCATAGCATGAGAGTCTGTGCACATTCTCCACTCTTCATCCTTCTTTGGTGCTAGTACTACAGGTACTACACATGGACTTAGGTTCTCTTGAATCAAACCCTTCCTCAATAGCTCTTAAACTTGTCTATTTAGCTCCTCAGTTTCAGTAGGAGTCATCCTATGAGCAGCCTTGTTAGGAAAACTAGCTCCAGAGATTAAATCTATCTGATGATTGATTTTCCTTACTAGTGGCTACCCTTCTGGAACATTATCAGATATTACATCTCCATACTCACTTAATAGTCCTGAAACTTCAGGTGGAATTTCACTACTACCTTCCTTATCTTTTCTAGGAACCAAAGCATAACACATACACTAATGTTTCATACCATCAAAAAAATTCCTTCCATCAACAAGACATATCCTAGCACTACTACATACCTTTTCACCTTCCTTTATCATTGACTTCAGTTTATGGTGAACTCCATCCTTTTTCAGAGAGTATGTATTTCGATGACCATCATATACAGCATGTCTATCAAATTGCCATGGTCTTCCCAACAATAAATGGCAGACATCCATTGGAATAATGTCACGGAGAATTTTATCATGGTAACTCCCAATCTTGAACTTCACCAAACACTATTCACTAACCAAGACCTTATGATCATCCTTCACCCAAGCAATCCAATAGGGTTGGGGGTGTTTCTCCCTTTTTAGTTTTAGCTTAGAGACCATATCCTCAGACACCAGATTGTCAGTGCTACCACCATCAATAATCACATCACAACACTTATCCTCACATTTTCACTTGGTACAAAACAAACTCCTCCTTTGTCCAAGTTTAGTCTCACCACTTAGTAAGACCCTTTCATTTATGAGAACCTCTCCTCTTTCTACATCCTTAGAATGTGATGATTATGCATCTTCATCCACATGAGCAACCTTTTCTTAATCATTAGCTCTCCTATCTATTCTTTTTTGTCGTTGAGGGCATTCAAAGGCATGATGACCTTTTTCATTGCAATAAAAATTGGTACCATAGAAGCCTCCTCTTCCTGATCCTTGTCCACATCCTCTACCTCTACTTCTCTAATCTCCAAAGTTTTGATCATGAGAGCAGTTGAAACTCTCATTTCTTTGGTTTCTACTAGTAACCACATCTTCATTTTTCTTTTGGGTCTCATTTTGGCCTCCAGATGACCTATTTCCACCCCTTCCTCCTTGACCACACCTTCTTTTCCTTCCTTCAAACCTTTTATTTAGTTTCTCTTTGATTTTTAGGGAAAACTGGTATGCCTCTTCAATGATAATCATTCTAACCAGAGTTAACTCCTCCTGAATGCTCGGTCATAACCCACTAAGGTAATGGGCCACCTTCTCCTTATTTGCTTCTACACTCTGCTCTAATAAGAAGTTAGTAAAATTCCTCCATATATTCTTGGATAGATTTTTTTGCCTACTTTAATCCTTGCATTTTCTTGAACAAATCAAGCTTGTAGTCAACAGGAATGAACTACTTTTTTAGTTTGTCTACCATGCGATCCCATCTTGTGATTTTCTCCTTTCCTCTTCTATTTCTTTCTAGTTGAATCTCTTGCCATGAGATTTTGGCATGCCCTTTCATTTTGGCCTTTGCAAACTTAACCCTATCTAGATCCCTAATATCCTCATCCTCTAAATGCTCCTCTAGTTCATTGATCTAGTCGATCAACTCATCGGGGTTTAGATTTCCTAAAAACATATCCACATCAATTTTAGGTCTTTTTCCAAGCTTAGAAATGGCCCTAAAAAGCCTCTCTTATACCTAATTTAGGACTTCCCCATCACCTTCCCCTTCCTATCCAATTTCTTCTTCTCAATTTTCTTCCTCACTTTTGTCGCCTATGACCACATTCAATCCTCCATGGATCTCCTCTTGCAATGCTTGAACCTGCCTGTAGAGGGATCTAACCTCCTTAGGATTAGTAGCTCTGGCCTTTCCACTATGGTCTCTTCATGGAGGCATCTTCTTGACTCAAACCCACAACCACACAGTCCTGGTGCAAACTATCTCACAATCGCCACTCTGTCTACACACTCAGGAAAATTAGCTCTAATACCACTTGATGGAGACACATCCAAAGACTAGAATGAACACATAGGAAAAGGAAAATATTATTATCAATGAAAAATTCCCTATGGACTTACAATAGTATGATACGTGAAACTATGAGAGTTGGAACCTTTATTTGACCCAAAAGAGTATTAGAAATGAAAAAAAATTAAATAGAAACTATTTCTAAGCATATTTTTGGGAGATATAGGATTGCCCTTACACCATTGGATGCTCCTGCATCACAGTTCCACTATTAGTTTTCTGGGTTAAAGTTTTTAAGCACCTTAAGCACCTTGGGATACATGTAAATGCAAAAAATGAGTTATTTTGTAATTGAGCCAAAATTATGATGAGTTAGAGGGTGTAAGTTGGAAGGATGATTATTCTTATAATTTGAAACGCTCTAGAAAAAGAATTGGGTCAAAAGGCTTTATGGTTAGAAAGTTATTATAGTTTTAATTTTCTTGGAAATCTCCTAAGAGCACTTCAAAGTAAGATTTAAGGCACCAAATAGTCTTGTATGGGGTCAAAAATGGGGGATGAGTGAAGCTGGTCCATAAGGCTATAGAGAACTTTGAGAGCTTTCCAGAAATGTAAACAGTTCGTCAATCATAGTCACGGTTTAAAAGTTTTGCCTCCTGGAAGTTAGACTACTATTTTTGAAATCTTTTAACTCTACACCAACTTCTAACCTGACTTCTAGAACCTTTGTTTTGGTGGTGGATTCCAACTAGCATATTCTAGAATGTATTCCTAATGCTAAACCATTTGGGGCTATTTAAGAACACTTCTAGCATTGTAAAGGCAGTTCTTTGTGGAGTTTGAGGGAAGGTACTATGTGGAGGATTTCTTCCTCCAGAATCATACTATTGTAAGCCCATAGGGAATTTTTCATTGATAATAATATTTTCCCTTTTCTTATGTGTTATTCTAGTCTTTGGTTGTGTCTCCATCAAGTGGTATCAGAGCCTAGTTTTCCTTAGTGTACAGACAAAGCACTGACTGTGAGGCAATTTTCACTAGGACTGTGAGGTTGTGGGTTTGAGACAAGAAGATGTCTCCACAAAGGGAACATGGTGGAAGGGCTAGAGTTGTTACTCCTAAGGTTAGAGCCCTCCATAGACAAGTTCAAGCATTATAGGAGGAGATCCATAGAGGACTAAATGTTTCCATAGGTAATGAAAGTGAGGAAGAAAATGAAGAAGAAGAAAATATTGGACAAGAAGGGGAAAATGAAGGGGAAGTCCTAAATCAGGTAGGGGAGAGGCTTTTTAGGGCCATTTCTAAGCATGAAAAAAGACCTAAAAATGATGTGGATATGTTTTTCAGGAAATCTAAACCTGGTTGAGTTGATCGACTAGATCAATGAACTAGAGGAGTATTTTGAGTATGAGGATATTAGGGATCCGAATAGGGTTAAGTTTGTGAAGGCCAAAATGAAAGGCCATGCCAAAATTTGGTGGCAAGAGATTTAGCTAAAAAGAAATAGAAGAGGAAAGGATAAAATCACAAGATGGGATCGCATGGTGAACAAAGTAAAGAAGCAGTTCATTCCTGTTGATTACAAGCTTGATTTGTTCAAGAAAATGCAAGGATTAAAACAAGCAAGAAAATCTACCCAAGAATATATAGAGAAATTTTATCAACTTCTTATTAGGGTAGCGTGAGTAGAAGCAAATAAGGAGAAGGTGGCCCGTTACCTCAGTGGGTTATGACCTAGCATTCAGGAGGAGTTAAGTCTGGTTAGAATGACTAGCATTGAAGAGACATACCAATTTTCCCTACGAGTCAAATAGAAGCTAAATAACAGGTTTGAAGAAAGGAAAAGTGGGTGTGGTCAAAGAGGAAGGGGCAGCAGTAGGTCATCTGGAGGCCAAAATGAGACCCAAAAGAAAAATGAAGATGTGGGTACTAGTAGTAACCAGAGAAATGAGAGTTTCAACCACTCTCGTGATCAAAACTTTGGAGATTAGATCGGAAGAGGTAGAGGATGTGGAAAATTTTTAGGAAGAGGAGGCTTTTTTGGTACCTTTTTTCATTGCAATGAAGAATGTCATCATGCCTTTGAATGCCCTCAATGATAAGGAAGGATAGATAGGAGAGCTGATGGTCAAGAAAGGGTTGCTCATGTGGATGAGGATGCATAGTCATCACATTCTGAGGATGCAAAAAGTGGAGATGTTCTTGTAAATGAAAGGGTCTTATTAAGTGGTGAGACCAAAAATGGACAAAGGAGCAGTTTGTTTCATACCAAGTGCAAGTGTGAGGATAAGTGTTGTGATGTGATTGTTGATGGTGGTAGCACTAACAACTTGGTGTCTTAGAATATGGTCTCTAACCTAAAACTCAAGAGGGAGAAACTCTCCCAACCCTATTAGATTGCTTGGGTGAAGGATGATTATAAGGTCCTGGTCAATGAACAATGTTTGGTGAAGTTCAAGATTGGGAGTTACCATGATGAAGTTCTCTATGACATCATTCCAATAGACGTCTTCCATTTATTGTTGGGAAGACTATGGAAATTTGATAGACATGATGTACATGATGGTCATGTAAATAAATACTCTCTAACAAAGGATGGAGTTTGCCATAAACTGAAGCCCTTGATAAAGGAAGGTGAAAAGGTATGCAGTAGTGCTAGGGTATGTCTTGTTGATGGAAGAAAATTTTTGGATGGTTTGAAACATTAGCATATGTGTTATGCTTTGATTCTTAGAAAAGATAAGGAAGGCAGTAGTGAAATTGCACCTAAAGTTTCAGGCCTATTAAGTGAGTGTAGAGATGTCATCTTTGATAATGTTCTAGAAGGGTTGCCTCCAGTAAGGAAAATTAGTCATCAGATAGATTTAATCCTTGGAGCTAGTTTTCCTAAAATGGCTGCTCATAAGATGAATTTTACTAAAATTGAGGAGCTAAATAGACAAGTTCAAGAGCTATTAAGGAAGGGTTTGCTTCAAGAGAGTTTGAGTCCATGTGCAGTATGTGTAGTACTAGCACCAAAGAAGGATGGAGAGTGGAGAATGTGCACAAAATCTCGAGCTATAAATAGAATAACCATCAAGTATCAGTTCCCTTTGCCAAGAATGGATGATCTTATGGACTACTTGAGTGGAGCTTAGTATCTCAAGAGTGGCTACCATCAGATATGGATACTAGAAGGAGATGAGTGGAAGACTGCATTCAAGACCAAGGAGGGTCTATATGAGTGGTTATTCATGCCCTTTGGACTGACCCACGTGCCAAGCACCTTCATGCAGCTTATGAATGAGATACTAAAGAAATTCTTGGGAAAATTTGTTATTGTATATTTGGATGATGTTTTAATTTTCAGCAAGACTTTGGATGAGCATTTATTGCACATTCATAGAGTCCTTGAAAGGTTGAGGGAAGAGAAAATGTTGATCAATTTGAAGAAGTGTAGCTTTGTAAAAAAAGAGTTAGTCTACTTGGGATTTTTTGTATCATATGAGGGTCTCAAAATAGATCAAGAGAAGGTGAAAACCATCTTGGAATGGCCTACTCCAAGTTCTGCTACTGAGGTGAGATAATTTCATGGTATGTTAGTTTTTACAGGAAGTTCATTAAGAATTTCAATGGCATATGTGCACCCTTGACTAAAACAATAAAGGGGGATAGAAAAGAGTTCATATGGACTACAACAGCTACAAGGAGTTTTGAACTATTGAAAAAGAAGGTGATAGAAAAACCTGTGTTGGCACTTCCTAATTTCATTAAAGTGTTCCAAGTAGATTGTGATGCTAGTGGAAATGCTATTGGGGTTGTATTGAGCCAAGAAGGTAAGCCTATTTCATATTGT
Source organism: Cupressus sempervirens (assembly GCA_028749045.1). Classification (NCBI taxonomy): domain Eukaryota; kingdom Viridiplantae; phylum Streptophyta; class Pinopsida; order Cupressales; family Cupressaceae; genus Cupressus; species Cupressus sempervirens. The sequence goes on along the minus strand of CM053791.1, from coordinate 789,003,597 downwards.
AGTGAAAAACTGAATGATGCAAAAAAGTATTATATTTATGATCAAGAGTTTTATGCAATCATTTAGACCTTAAAGAAATGGAGGCATTATTTATTGCCAAAATAATTTGTCTTGTATACTGATCACCAAGCATTGCAGTACCTAAATAGCAAAGGTAAATTGAACTAGGGAGATTTGAAGTGGGTAGAGTTCATGCAGAGCTATTTATTTGTGTTGAAACACAAAATTGGAAGGTCTAATAGGGTTGCAGATGCATTGAGTAGGAGACAGTTGTTGCTGGTAGTAATGCAGGTTGAAGTGGTTGGGTTTAATGAACTCAAGAGTTTGTACCCTGAGGATCCTGATTTTGCTAAAACATGGAAGGCTTGTAAAGAACTTGTTACTAAAGACAAAACCATGTGGCTAGATTATTTGATTCAAGATGGTATGTTATGCAAGGGTAGTCAATTATGCATTCCAAGGAGTTCCATGAGGGAAAATTTGATCAAGGAGAACAACAGTGGGGGGATGACAAGACACTTTGGTTGAGATAAGACCTTTTCCATTCTTAGAGAACATTGTTTTTGGCCTCAAATGTCACAAGATGTGAAGAAGCTTCTATAGAGTTATCAAGTATGTCAAGCAGCCAAGGGATTTAGTCACAATATTAGACTCTATCAGCCATTGTCTATTCCATTGAAGCCATAGGAGAACATAAGTATGGATTTTGTTGTTGGATTCCCCAGGACACAAAGGGGTAATGACTCAGTGTTTGTGGTGGTTGATAGGTTCTCCAAGATGGCACATTTCATTCCATGCCACAAGACTCATGATGTTGTACATATTGTAAATTTGTTTTTCAAAGATTTGGTGAGACAACATGGCCTCCCAAAGAGTATTATTTTCGACAGAGATACTAAATTTGTGGGGCATTTTTGGAGGACTTTATGGAAGAAGTTGAAGATGGAATTGAAGTTCAGTTCTACAAATCATCCACAAACTGATGGATATATAGAAGTGGTAAATAGAAGTTTGGGAAATTTGCTAAGGTCTTTAGTGGGAGATAAGCCAAAAGGGATGGGATTTGATTCTACCACAGGCAGAATTTTCTTATAATAATTCTATAAGTTGAAACATTGGTAGATCACCATTTCAAATTGTGTATGGTAGTAGCCTAAGGATTGCACCAGAATTAAGGAAGATGGAGCAAGGAGAGAGGAAAAGTGCCAAAGCAAAAGAATTTTTTGGACATGCCAAGAGCTTACATGAGGAGGTCCATGCAAACATTACCAAGATGAATCAACAGTATAAAGGTAGGGCAGATCAAAGGAGGAGACATAAGAAATTCCAAGTAGGGGATCTGGTTATGGTACACTTATGAAAGGAAGAGTTTCCAGTGGGTACTTACAACAAGTTGAAGATGAATAAATTTGGCCCCTACAAAATTTTGAAGAAACACAACTCGAGAAATGCATATGAGGTGGAGCTGCAAGATGGGATTCACATTTCTCCTATCTTCAACATTGCAGAATAAATAAAATATCATGATGATGGTATAGATGAGGGGTTGATGTTGGAGTCATGTCCAATTCCTACTTCTAAGAAGGAGGAGATAGAAGAGATTCTTGATAGTCATGTGGGTAGGGGTACCAAAAATAGGCAGTATGAAGTGTACCTGGTGAAGTGGAAGGGATGACCAATAGAGGACTCAACTTAGATATCAGCATTGGAAGTTGCCCATTTGGGTTTTCCTCTACCATAAAGTGACAGGGTCACTTTTTAATCTACCCTGGGTGTCTCATGCAGGAGCATTCAATGGTGTAAGGGAAATCCTGTATCACCCAAAAATATGCTAGAGATAGTTTCTATTTAATGTATTTTTATTTTTGGATACCCATTTGTGTCAAATAAAGGTTCCAACTCTCATAGTTCCACTATTAGTTTTATGGGTTAGAGTTTTTAAGTACTAAGCACCTTGGGAAATGTGTAAATGTAGAAAATGAGTTATTTTGTAATTGAGCCAAAATTTTGATGAATTAGAGGGTGTAAATTAGAGGAATGATTATACTTGTAATTTGAAATGCTCTAGAAAAATAATTAGGTCAGAAGGCTTTACGGTTGGAAAGTTATTGTAGTTTTAATTTTCTTGGAGAGCTCCTAAGAGTGCTTCAAAGTTAGATTTAGGGCACTAAATGGTCTTGTACGGGGCCAAAAAATGGAGCATGAGCAAAGCTAGTCCATAGGGTTGTAGAGCACTTCAAGAGCTTTTTGGAAATGTAAATACTTCATCAATTAGAGTCACGGTTCAAAAGTTATGCCTCCCAAAAGTTGGACTATCGTTTGTGGATTCTTCTAACTCTACACCAACTTCTAATGTGACTTTTGCAACCTTCTATTTTGGCGGTGGATGCCAACTAGCATATTCTAGAATTTATTCCTAACCCTAAACCATTTGGGGTTATTTAAGAACACTTCTAGCATTGTAAAGGCAGTTCGCGATGGAGTTTGAGGGAAGGTACTGTGTGGAGGATTTCTTCCTCCAAAATCATACTATTGTAAGCCCATAGGGAATTTTTCATTGATAATAATATTTTCCCTTTTCCTATGTATTATTCTAGTATTTGGTTGTGTCTCCATCACATTCAATAGTAATAAAAAATTTCAAAACTTGGTAATATTAGGATGGGTCATGTGGCTAGCTTTTTCTTCAAGGTCTCAAAACCATTAGTGGGTTGTCTTGGCTATTTTTTCCCCCATTCATCCTATCAGAGATAACCAATTAGAGAAAGCTTCAACGGGTTAGATTCTTCAACAATGGGTCAGCATGCCATAAAATTGTAGATAACGTTTTGTGTTGTCTGTGTTTACTATTTCATAGTGTCACTTTCATGCCCTTTGAGAAATAGTGAAGTCGTCTGTTTAGCAAAGCATGTTTTCTCTTTTTAAAATAGTGACATCAGTTGAGTTTGAATGTTCCATGTGTTCTCCTTTTGTTGGACTGGCAGATTGTGCCATGTGGTGGAAGGTTAACCTTCATGTTATCTCATTGCACTATTTCATAGGACTTATTTTGGGCTACCTAAGAAATAGAAAAATCCTTTGTTGGTTTTCCCACCATTCATTGAGAAATGTGCTAATTTTTTATATTTCAACAGTTTTTAATCTATGGTTTTTTTAATCACTCATTGAGGATTTTTTTGCAACATTTAAACTGTCCATTTCAAAATGAGAGATCTTCATCAATGTTTATCACTTTTTATGGGAAAGAATTGATCTTTTCTATGTGGATCAACTCTAAAGTTTATGTCGATTGGTTAACCCTGCATGGTATCTTGCAACCACCACACTCTTCCAAGGTTGGTTCTTTATTGTTGGGTGACTTTTGGGGCCTTTTTCTATGATGCTAATGTACTTCATGCCTCTTTATTTCTTGTAATGATAAAATCTCTTGGATTTGATATTTCCAATAGCTGGGTGCATTTCTTTATGGTCTTTTATGTTACTTTCATGAGAAAGTAGTGTTCATGATTTGATTTATCTCTGATATTTCTTTATTGCTCACCTCTACAACTTAACTCCACCATGTTTGGGGTTAAAACTTCATGAAAACATTTGAGTTATTCATGAACTCTTTAAAAAGAAAGCTTGTCAATATTTTTAAAGGTTTTTCTCTAGTTCATGATAGCAGCATTATACTTTGTTACTATAACTTCCTTTTGGCTTACATGAATTGAAATTCCAATTTACCTTTTCTCACATTTATTTGTATATGCATATTTCTTGCCTTATATTGAACCATTTCCTTTTGTCTTCCTAGTTATGTGTTGGGTCAATTTGCTAATGAATGCTACATTGAGAAAAAAAAATTTCCTTGTATTAGCTCATGATTTCTTACCTATGTGTGAGTTTTGGGAGAGAAAAAGAGTTGAGATCTATGTATTTGGGATTTTTATTCATGTTTTGTGCATCTATAGGCAGAGAGTGTTACCAAGTTCAATCATTTGCATCACCGTCCTTTCATTTTAGTAATTTACATTTATGTATTTCTTTCTCCCTTTTCCTCTCAAGTTTTAGCTTAACTGCATCCTAATTGTAAGAAAGTCATAATTCTCTGGATATTCAACCTCAAAGTTCAACTGTTAGGATTAACCATGGATAGAAATAATAATTACATGCAAATATAAGTAATATTAGAAAATAATAAATTACACAAAAGAGAGCACAAGACACCAAGATTTAACATGGTTCACCCAAACCCTAGGTTACATCCACTTAACAACAAGTCCAATATTATTACGATCTAGTGATTATAAACTAATACAATCCATAATCCCTTACATCTTGATACCAATGCAAGAAGAAACTTTTGCATCACACATAATGAAAGATACCTAACCCTAAGCCCTTTTATACAAGTATTTTTTCCATTTTAGGGTTATAATTAATTACAATGTGTCAGCCCAAAATTCTAGATAAAATAGGACCTTAATAATTATGAAGCATGTATAGTACTTCCCTAATCAGTCACCACAAACTAAGAATCTTCCACTTGGAGACTAATGAAGTTCCACACTAAACAACAATCTCTCACTTGGAGGCTGGTTCTATAGTAATATTGCTACCACATGGGGCTCCACTAGATCAAACCAGCTTGGACTCATTTATTCCTTTATTTTGTTTAGTTTAGAAAACCAATCAAAGCTAAAGAGGAGTTCAGCTTCTCCCTTCTCACAACCTTGGTAAATATATCTGTTGGATTATTATCTGTATGTATCTTGTCCAGCTTTAACTATCCATCATCCAAAAGTGATTGAATGAAATCATACCACAACTATTTTTGTTTTGTCTTTGAATGAAAAGTAGAATTATTTTCAAGATTAATGGAACTTTTACTATCTATAAACAAATAATTATCCATTTGAGGGTGTTCCAATTCTTCTAGGAAGAACTAAAGCCATACCATCTCCTTGGCTGCCTATGTAGCAGTAACATACTCTACCTCTATAGTGGATAAAGTTGTTAGAAACAATAGCCCACCAAGATAACTAGTGGGGGGTGAATCAATTATCCAACAATTAAAACATTTATTTTCTTTAAAAAAACTTAACCATTCAACCAAAGTAAATAGAAACCATAATAAAATGCACATAGACAATTACATCAGATATATTAACTAAGGAAACCCTTGATCAAAGGGAAAACCCTAGTATGAATGATGCCTACAGGATGACGTACAAATATAAATATTCCTTGTTAGAGGATGGACCCTATTAGGAGTCTATTATAATATTTAGTCCTTATTTGGAGACTTTAATTCCCTATTAAGAGATTCTAACCCTATTAGGAGTTGTGGTACAATATATGTAAGTTGAGCCCACTACCCAAACATAAAATTTCAACTACAAGAAGAGCTCACTGCTCAAACATGTAATTTACTATTATTTTCTTCTTTTGTTTGTTCTATCAACCAAACCAATAACTTACATACCTTTTAGACTAGGTCATGAACCTTGGATCCAAATATCAAACCTCAGATCACTTAGCAAAACCTCAATAATGAAGTTTCATTCACTTCTGCACTACTCTCTCTCTCTCTCTCTCTCTCTCTCTCTCTCTCTCTCTCTCTCTACTTACAATTACTTTGCATCAATATAATTCATGTCATCCTTGATAAAGGAAAATTTCCTTCCTTTATATCAAGTCCATAAAACAATTCCCTGATTTGGTTGTTAGACCTTCTCAATTAATTATTATATGAAAACATTAAGAAAAAGTTATACTTAGTGATAACATTAATCTTCCAACTTGCAACTTGCAACTTGAATATATTTTTGTACACATAATATTATGATGACCTCTTCATCATTATGATGAGCACATAATATAAGGTTGTTCCTCTTCATCAATCATTCTCCCCCATTGATATACCTCAATGTGCTTTCTATCAAACTATCATTCCATGTACTCCTTCCAAACATATTTTACTCATGCTAAACTTATCCAACTGTCATGCATACTATTTTTCATGCCAAACTTCTACCCCATTGACATCAATTTCAAAGGTTTCAACAACCAACTTTATTGCATCAAACTCAACAACAACTAATTCTTACTAGTTGAAGTGTCCAAAGACAATATTAAAAATAGCATCCAACAAGTGTCCTAGATGACTCTGTTCATCACAGATACTCCCCTATACAAGAAATATCAGCATTCAATCTAGATAATAATGGTGCTCTATTACACTAGATTGATACACTCTTGCATCTTCTACTCTAATCTAGGAAGGGGCATAGCCCCAAGTATACCTTGAAAATACTCAAAAGTCTCTTTGGAAAGAGGCTTAGTGAATATATCTGCAATCTACTCTTTAGTTATTACATTCTCCAATCTAAATTCCTCTTCTACAACTTTCTCTCTCAACATGTGATACTTAATAGAAATATGCTTAGTCCTCAAATGCAACACTGGATTCTTAGACATATTTACTATGCTTGCATTGCTTCAATGTATAACAACAAGTTCACTAATCTTTATCCTTATATCCTTTAGCATCCACTTCATCCAAATAACTTGATTACAATTATTTGATGCTACAATATATTTTGCTTCTATTGTACTTTGTGATGTACAATCCTACTTCTTTCTTAACCAAGAAACCAATCTTCCTTCAAGAAAGAAGGCACCACTGTTGGTGCTCTTTCTGTCATCCATATTGCCTGCACAATCTACATTAGTATAAGAACTTATAGTAAAATCATTAGATATGTCATACCACAATATGCACTCAAATATTCCTTTCAAATATCTAAATATCCTTTTGACTGCTGCATAATGTGCTTCTCTAGGATCAGCTTGGAATCTTGCAACAATTCCAACTATATTTTCTACATCCAACCTTGTGTGATTTAGATATTATAATCCTCTAATCATAGATCTATACTTCTACTCAATAGTAGGTGTCTTATCCTTTGTAGTTAGCTTGTGTCCAATTACCATAGGTATTCCAATGGGTTTGCATGTTTCCAAACCAAACCTTTTCAATAAATCTTTCAAGTACATAGTCTGATAAATAAAGATTCCTTCTTTATTCTGTATAATCTAAAATTCTAAAAAATATTTTATTTCTCTTATCATACTCATCTCAAATTCTTTCTTCATCTCTTTAGCAAATTTGTCACTTTCTTCAACGTTTCCTCCAAATATGATATCATCAACAAATATTACCAAAATCATTAAACCATCATTAGTTTATTTCCAATACAAATTACTATCTTCCATACCTTTTCTATATCCAAGCTTTATCAAATGCTTGTCCAACCTTGCATACCTAGTTCTAGGTACTTTCTTCAAGCCATACAATGCTTTCCTCAATTTGCTTACTATGTCCTTGTCATCTGTCAAAGGACAACCTTGAGGCTACTTAATGTACACTTCTTCTTCAAGTTCTCTATTCAAATATGATGACTTAAAATCCATATAATAAACTTTGAATTTCTTCTATTCTATATAGGCTAAGAATAATCTTACTAGTTTATTCTAGCCAGTAGAGCATAGGTCTCATCATAGTCTATTCCTTCTTGTTGTGAGTAACCTTTACATAAAATTCTTGCTTTTTTTCTTGCAATTTCACCTTGTTCATTCATCTTGTTTCTAAATACCCATTTAGTTCCTATCACATTCTTGTCTGTCAGTTTAGGGACTGTTAAAATAGGGATTACTAGGAGTGAAGGGTGAATTAGTAATCTAAAAACATTAGCCACCAACTGGATATCATTTCTTACTTTAAACCATGCATAATAAAGAAATAAAGTAATACTAAATAGTAATAGTAGCAGTGTACAAAGATAACTCATAGCACCATATTTTTTTAACTAGGGAAACCCTGGCCAAGGGAAAACCCCGACGGGGATGATACCCACTAGATAGTATACTAATATTTAAGTTCCTTGTTAGAGGATGGACCCTGTTAGGAGTCAATGAGAAAATTCAATATAAGTAATCCTTGTTAGGAGACTTTAAATATCTATTAAGAGATTCCAACCCTATTAGGAGTTGAGGTACAGTAAATGCAAGCTGAACTCACTACCCAAAAATGCACTTCTAATTACAAGAAGAGCTCACTGCCCAAACAAGTAATTAGACTTCTAAAATATAGGTAGTGTATCTTCTTCTTTGTATGATCTTTGATCTTTAGCTCAATCTTAGATCACAAAATAGCTCATATAAAACTTTGCATATGTTTCTTTCACAAAAGTTTGCATACAATCACAATTACAACATAGAACTTGTAATCATACTTCTCATTGCAAGATGTCCTTTCCATATATACCATACCTTTACATAAATTTATGTTGGGTCAGCTCAGACCATAATCCACTTTTCCAACTTAGAGTAAACATCTAGGATGTTAGCCCTAATTGGACAAGTAATTATCTTGTAAACAAAATAATTATTTCCTTCAGTTCCACTATCTTGTTTCACTTCAAACATGGTTATCTATGTTTTGTATAATTCATACTAACATTTTAAGGTAAACACATCATCACCACATGTATACTATCTCCATCTAAATTTTCTAGTCATAATATGATGTCAACAACAAGTTATAAACAAAATAATATACTAATGTAAACCAAATTCTATACTTAGACAATTTTTTGATTACCAAACACTAAGTATCTTTATTTCTGAGGTTTCCTATGAGCATGTACATCATGTGTTACCATAAATGAAAAAAATTACATATCTTCATTAGCCAATTTTCAACAGTCTCCCCCTTTGGCATTGATGGAAAAAAAAATAGAAAAAATTGGCTAAGTGACAAAAAATTAACACAACAAAAATAAACATATAACATTACATCTATCACAATTGGTCCAACTTTACATATGCTCCACCTTACAATATGTTTCACATTATTTACTTATAATATTCTCCCCTTTTTGACAATTCAAGTATTTCTAATTTTCTACTTTCCAATTTTTTTTAAGTACTCCCCCTTTAACATCAATGACAAAGGTCAAAATGTCATAAATCTATTCAAAACTGTCAAAAATGTTATCCTTCCTTATGTCGATGGGATCTTCATGCAATCATCAAAGTTTTCCTTCAGACTATCCATACCCTTAGTCCATGTCTCCTTGGTGGATTCAGCTAAGGTGAAAATTACACATAGAGCATATGATGCAATCTCAACTGCATTAAGATCTAAATACACAAGGTTAGAATATGTGTCATTGGCCTTGACACATTCCTCCAATTGTTTCAAGGACCAATTCCCATGTCTCATTCTTTACTATCCAATCCAATTTCTCTTTCATAACTAGTTTCCAATAATCATCTTTACATGCTTCATTTGCATTTTTAGGTTTAACTTGAGATATCAAACATAGTTCTTCATTGAATTTTCTTATTATCATCACACCTTTGTCTTCACTCTTGATGATCTACACAAATGGATGATTTTTTATCATATTATTTTCTGAAGTAGGAGTTTCTATCTCAACTCTTTGCTCTATAGATGGTTCTGAGCTTTGTTCCTACCTTGGCTCTCCTTCATTCTCTAAATCATTGTTAGTCTCAAGAAATACTTCATCATTTCTTGGCTTAGTAATAACATCGTCATCTGAATTGTAATCAATTATTCTCTCTTGTATCCTTAATTTCTCATCAATTCTCACGTTTTCACTTTTCATAATAGTCTTAGTTCTCTAATATAACATCTATAGGCCTTTATTTTTAATGGATAACCAAGAAACATAACTTCATCACTTCTAGCATGAAACTTACCAATATCATCATCTCTTTTGATATAACACTTACTCCTAAAAATTCTAAAATACTTATATGTAAGTGAGTGACCAAACCACGGTTTATAAGGGGTCGTGTTTGTGGCTTTCTTAAATTGCATTATATTTATAGTATAGATTGGTGTATTGACAACTTCCCTCTAGAATATCTTGGATACATCATTTTCACCTAACATAGCTCTTGCAGCTTCTATAACTGACTAGTTCCTTCTCTCTGCAATGTCATTTTGTTCAGGGGTTCTTGGAGCTGATAACTATCTTTTGATTCCATTTTCTTCACAAAACATGTTAAACTCATTTGAAGTAAATTCTCCTCCTCTATTTGATCTTAAACATTTAATCTTCATACCATATTTATTCTCAACTCTATTCTTGAATATCTTAAACTTATCAAATGTCTCAGATTTCTCTTTAAGAAATGCAACTCAAATCATTCTATAAAATACATCAACTAGAATCATAAAATAAATTTCACCATAGAATCCTTTTAGTCTTTGTAGGACTGTTGAGATCTGTGTGCATAATCTCCAACTTCACTATGATAGTAAACTTCTATTGACATTACAGTCAGGTTTGTTATTAATGACATACACTTATTTAGATTGTAAGTATCTATCAGGCTTAGTGTATAGTTAATAGTGTTAACCAAGCATTTTAGTTGTTACCAAGTTCTACAGTTGCTACTAAGTCCTTTGGATAGATTTCAGATTATGCTGAGCAATTACTACTATGATAATGATCAGCAGTCTAAATTAAGCATCTTAGTGTATGTCGAGTTTACTAGTACAAACCAAGTTGAGTTGTGCTTACTGAGTTCATAGTTGATGTGATGTGAATCTAGTGTTGACCAAGCCACTTAGTGTTAATCAAGTGATTCACTTTATACTGAGATCATAGTAAAAGCATTGACCAAGTTATACAGTGTGAATCAAGTGATTTAGTTTATATGTTGAGTTTCACAATATTTATGGAGTCACTAGTGCAGACCAAGTTCAAGACTACTTTGAAGTGATCAATATGGATCGATCTTCTATGCCTACTGAGTACATGACAATGCCAAGCGTTGACAGTGGATGTTGAGTATCAAAACCTCACTAAGTCATTCTTTGGAACCTGAGTTCCTGTAGTTTGAGCCAACTTTGTAATATTTGTGTAAACTTGTATTGTGGTTGACCTTAAAATTTTGTAATTGGATTGGTATATATGTAATGTATTGTATCCAAAGTATATGTATGTGTGTAATTATAATTGAATGGAAGGAATGTAATTAGTGAAAAGAAGAGATAATTACAAAGAATATAGTAGTATAAGGGCCAGCAAAGATTCATCTATCACAGTAAGGTGATTTGTACACTCAGTGGAATATCATTCAATAAATCTAATTATAGATTAGAGATTAGCTACTACTTCATCCTAATAGGTGGATCAATCAAATCCTTTAACAAGTTAGACCTAACAGTCTTATTTAAATCTCTTTATCAGGTGCATACTTCATTGTATGTTTGTTAATCCTTTAACAAGGTGGACCTAGCAGTTCTTATTGCTCCTAACAAGGCAAATCATTAGAAGTGATCAATGTAAGTCTTAACTAGCCAACTTTATATTGCAGTACAAAAGCTAGTTGGTATCATCCCCACCCTAGTTTTAATTTATATTTGGAAGGTTTTTAGGTCACCAAATCTTATGTTAAAGTGTTATGTATGCTTTCTTATTTTTAGTTTCTCATGCATGCAATTAGATTAGAATATGTAAAAAGGAATCAAGTGGTAAATTAAGATGAATTTTTATCTATTACTGATTCACCCCTCCCCTCTCAGTAACTTAGCCTTTCATAATATATCCAACAATTTGCATGGAAAAAAAGTTTTGTTATGCTTTTCCAACACATATTCCTTAAAAATTGTGTTAGTAGGCTTTACAGTCTTTGGTAAATCTCTAACTGCAAACATACTACTAGTCTTCACAATACTGTCAAAGCTTATATGATGAAATCTCTTATTCCATAACCAACTTCCATCTACCTTTACAACCAAACATTTCATTTCAGTAGGATTCAATTGAAATACATTACCTCTAGATATGGTTCATGTTCTAATTACCTTTCCATCTTTGTCTCTAATCATACACATCTTCTTTATGAAGTGTAACTGATAACCTTTGTCCACTAGTTATCCAACACTCAAAATTTTGTTTTTTAAACCATCAACAAAGTATACATCCTCAGTGTTAATCTCACCATCAAGAGTTATAGATCCAATACCTTTAACTTGACATGTTGCATTGTTTCCAACTCTGACGATGCCTCCATCCTGACTTTTGAAGTCAACAAACTTGTTCATATCACCAGTCATATGATGTGAACAACCACTATCAATTATCCAATAAAATTTCTTCTCAACCTATGATACCAAAGCTACTTTCTCTAGAATTTCTTCTATAATTGACACAAATCCTATTTCATCATCACTAGCACTCACTGCTTGTTCATTAGAATCATTATCTTCATTGCATACAAACACTCTCTATCTTTTCTAGGTTTGTAATTTTCTTTATACTATTTCTCTCTTTTAGGATACTTAGATGCATAATGACCATATTCATCTCAAGTCCAACATTTAGAGATTTTCTTAGCTCCTTTTTCTCTTTTTTTCCAAAAGGGATAGTCCTCCTTCAATCTTTCTATCCTCCTCAGATCTATTGTTGCTAGAAAAATATTCTCTAGCACATGTTCTCCTTGATAAATTAGGTTGAATATTCAAGGCACTGAAAGTTATCTTTATTCTAGTCAATTCTCTAGACTACCTAGACTCATTCTCAACTACTTCAAGCCCTCCAAGAAATGACTCCTTTGTGAATTTTTTGGTACAAGATATCAACAATTGTATCATTTGAACTATTGACCTAAATGGTGGTTTTAAAGTCTTTAATATCTTCTATATAACCTCATCATATTCTTTGGTTTCTCTTTGAGATTTAATACCTACAATAATTTTTGATATCCTACCCATATATGTTCTTATAGATTCATCTTCCATCATTTTGGCATCTTAAAATGCACAAATCCAACTTTGTAGCCTCAACTTCTTAGAAAATGTATCACCTTCAAAAATATTTTTCAAAGCTTTCCAAATCAAATGTGAAGTAGAAAGTGATTTTACCTTATTGTACTCAATTTCAAGAAGTGTAGTCAATAATGCTTCTCTAGCTCTCATGTCACACATAAAAAGATCTCTTTCTACCTCAGTACAAGTTTTCAAATCTTTTTCAGCAATAATTGTCTTTGATGCTTTTGTCAAGATCCAATATCCTAGACCCATAGACAAAAAATATGTCTTCATCTTTTCTTTCCAGATGTCATAATTTGTTTCATCAAACCTTAGACTATCTTTATTAAACATGCTCACCATGGATCTCCTAAAGTTGTTAAACTTTATCTTCAAGGACTTGATGCTCTAATACTAATTGTTAGAAATAATAGCCCACCAAGATAACTGAGAGGAGGGTGAATCAATTATCCAACAATTAAAACATTTATCTTCTTTAAACAAACTTAACCATTCAACCAAAGTAAACAACAACCATAATAAGATGTACATAGACAATTACACCAGATATGTTAATGAGGGAAACCCTTGATCAAAGGGAAAACTCTAGTGAGAATGGTGCCCACAAGATGATGTACTAATATAAATATTCCTTGTTAGAGGATGGACTCTATTATGATTCTATTAAAACATTCAATACATATGAGCCCCTATTAGGAGACTTTGAATCCATGTTAGGATATTCTAACCCTATTAAAAGTTGTGCCAACCCTTTTAGGAATTGTGCCAACTTTATTAGGAGTTATGGTGCAATGTATGCAAGATGAGCCCATTGCCCAAACATGCAATTTCAACTACAAGAAGAGCTCACTACTCAAACATGCAATTTGCTGTTATGTTTTTCTTTTCTTTATTCTATCAAACAAACCAATCACTTTCAGACCTTAGAGACTAGGTCATGAACCTTGAATCCAAATATCAAACCTTCGATCACTTGGCAATGAAGTTTCATTCACTTTTGCACTATTTAGCTCAACTTTGCATTTAGCTCTCTCTCTTCTTATAATTACTTTACATCAATACAATTCATTTCATCCTTGATAAGGAAAATGTCCTTCTTTCATACCCACTCTATAAAATAATTCCCTGAGTTGGTTGTTAGACCTTCTCAATTAATTATTATAGGACCACATTAAGAACATGTTACACTTAGTGATAACATTAATCTTTCACATTGAAACTTGAATATCTTTCTATACACATAATATTATGATGAGAAAACTTAGCCACATCATCATCAACATGTCTTCTTCATATCCTCAACCTTGATTCTTAGAATAACAATTTTTCTAGGAGATACAACAAGTTTACTAAAATATGCCTCTGTAAACTCTATCTCAAAATTGACATCACCAAAAATTACATAACTTCTTCTAGACTTATCATTTCTTCTTCTGATGTTAACTACATATACCAGATACTCAGAAGTATCTCCCATAACCTTAGATAGTTAGAATACTCAACTAGTCATTCATACCAACCTAATCTTTTTGTTTTTCATCTATCAAATACCACAGAAAACTTTTATGTTGACATCAATGACAAACTCAGTCATGAATGTAACATATCATCATAGTAATATATTTTCAATACTCTCCCATAGGAATATTATTAGTATTCATTCTTGCAACAAAAGCATTCACCTTCTTTAACCTAGAAACCCAACTCACTATTGCCCTACCAATAGTAAATACATAACTTGTAGTACTTCACCTAGTATCAATATCCCTTGCCAAATCTAAGTTAACATATCTATATAAATTAGTAGTATATCCCCCAAAATGTGGACACTTAGTGGATGTTCCTTTCAAATATCTAAGAATCCATTTTACTACATTCCAATGCTCAAGCCCTTGATGAATCATATATCTACTAATGCCTCCCACTGCATGTGCAATATCTGGTATTTTACATACCATAACATACATCAAGCATCCTATAGTGGAAGCATAAGGTACCTTAGACATCTTATCCTCCTCTTCTTGTGCCTTTGGACACATCTCCTTAGTCAACTTCAAGTGACCAGGTAAAGGTGTGGTGATAGCTTTAGCATTCTTCATAGAGAAATGTTGCAACACGTTCACAATATAATCAGCCTAAGATAATGTCAACTTCATCTTCTTCCTATCTTTGCAAATCTTCACACCAAGGATTTTTTTTGCTATCCTTCATAGAAAATGCATGTGCTAACTAGTGTTTTAGCCTCTTAATGTGATCCAGGTTTGACCAACTACAAGCATATCATCAACATATAAACATAAAATAATGTAGCTATCATAATCCAACCTCTTAAAATAAACATAATGATCTAAATGACACCTACTATATCAATGCTCATACATAAAACTGTCAAATTTTAGATACCATTGCTAAGGTGCTTGCTTCAAGCCATATAAACTCTTCTTCAATCTACGCACTAAGTTCTCCTTATCTTTGACCTCAAATCCCTGTGGTTGTGCCATATATATCTCTTCATCTAAATCACCATGAAGGAAGGTTGTTTTAACATCAAGCTACTCCAAATGTAAATCTTTAGTAGTGACAATATTTAAAATAGTACTTATAGAAGTCATTTTTATAATAGGAGAGAATGCCTCATAAAAATCAATGCCCTTTTTTTGTGCAAATCCTTTTACAACTAACCTAGATTTAAAAAATTTCTTATCCATCCTCCTCTTTCAAATTGTAAACCAATTTATTCTATAAAGCCTGTTTACCTGCAGGCAACTTGCATAAATCATAAGTCTTATTTTTTAGCAAGGAGTCATTTTCATCTACCATTGAAGACTCTCACTAGATCTTAGTATCTACCTGCACATCTTTCAAATTCACTAGTATTTGTTAGTAAAATAAAGTAAAAGGAGGGAGAAAATCTTTTTAGAGATCTACTTAGCATTGTGGATCATCTAGCATTTACTGGGGTGTGTAGTATTCATTGTTGTGGTTGTTGTAGATCATGAGAAATTTTTGGAACATCATCTTTTGGAGTATCAACCAGCACTACATAATCATCTTCCTTCTTCTCATGCTACTACAACAAATCTTTGTACAACACTTTCTCAATGAATATGACATCTTTGCTTCTTATAATTTTACAATTTTCAAAATCCAAATCCTATAACTAAATTCATCAATGTCATATCCAAAAAATACATATTTCTTTGACTTAGTTTCCAGCTTGGTTCTATTTTCATAATCTATATGAGCAAATGCTTCACAACTGAAAGATTTGTGAAAAGAATAAGTTGCCTTCTTACAATTCATGCTTTCTCTTGAATATCATAGCCCAAAGGAGTAGAGGGACCTCTCTTAATCAGATATATAGTAGTATTGATAGACTCTACCCACATGTTTAAGTGAAACCCTATATGCAACCTCATGCTCCTTGCACGCTCCATTATAGTCCTATTTATGTGTTCAGCCACTCCATTTTCATGTGGAGTCCTTGGAAAAAAAATTTATCTATGAATACCATTAGTGGAGAAATAATCTTCAAATTTATAGATACAATACTCACCACCATTATCAAATCTGAGACATTTGAATTTCATACCAATCTCATTTTCAACTAAGCATTTCCATTTCTTAAAAGTTTGAAATACATCAAATTTTTGTCTAAGAAAATAATCCCATACTTTTCTAGTTGTATCATCAATAAATATAATATAATAATGATATCCACTAAGGGAAGATACCTAAACTGGTCTCCATACATCTGTATGCACAAGCTCTAATCTCTCACTTTTCTTTTCCTTCCCAGCCTTCACAAAACTCACCATCTTTTATTTTTCATACACAAAAATTTCACAAAAATCCATATTGACACATTTCAGACCTGGTAAAACTTTCTTTGAATGAAGTAAATTCATATCTTTCTCACTCATGTGCCCAAGTCTCTTGTACCAGAGTGTTGTATCAGAATCTATAGCAATTGTTTATTCTCTGTGCTCAACTGTAGCAATTGTTCATGAATATTCATTTTTCTCTAAAATAACTAAACTAGAAGGAATAGTATGACTTGTTGACGCAAGCAAAAGGAGTGAATAACTAGGGCCAAAGGCTCACCCATCTATCCAAACCACCCTACAAGAATTAACACAATAGAAGCAAACACAAGGAACAACAACCAAAGGAGGAAGGAGAGCGAAAAACTCTTATTGATTCATGAAAATATCAACATACATGCCCAGCTATAAGGCCTTATGGGTTATGGCCAATTACAAATACATTCAAATCTAGATCTATGATCCAACTTTAAGTTCTCATCTTCTACTTGATTCTTTAAGTTCTCTTCTAAGTTATGCTACCTAATCTAAGCCTAAGCACTCTATTTATACTTGCCAAAATGGCTTATAGATTATTCTAGAACATTACACAATAGAAAGGCTAAAAGTCGGCCCAAAGAAGATATTAACTACCTATACCAAAATTAAATGAAAGAAAAGTTAGCCCAAATTGGAACTAGACATAGATAACTCAAAAAATGAAGATTTCACAAAAATTGTGTAAGGAAACTTGGCAATAAAGAATATAACCATTTCCACATAACCCATAATAGATCTAAAATAAATACGGAATTAAAATCCACATGCAAGAGAATAGACAACATACCCACAAAATTGTGACACAAGATATACCCTGGGAAACCCTCATTGAGGGAAAAAACCCAGCCTCCAAAAGCATCCCTCACCATGTATTATTTAGCAAAAAATACCATTGCCATACAACCATGGAAGCCTTCATGGCCATAGCCATAACCAAGCAAACTATGTGAACAAGCATGAATCCACACATCCCATGCCATGCTTTCAACCTTCACAAATGCTCCCTTGGCTAACCTGTCAAGCCTTGTCCTGCTTGACTCTTGCCTTTTGTCTTCTCCTTGTCACTCTCTCTCACTCTCTACAACAACTACCCTTGTGGCTGCTTATATAGTAGCAAGTCCCACAAAATCACCAAGTGGTATTACATAAACCATGTGCTAAAACCATGTGCTACCTAACCCACTGACCCCACATTTAATATTGGGCATTTAATTCTTTTCCCCAATATTAAATAATTACATAAAATATTTTTACAATGTTACAATACAACTCATCAAGAATATTCCATGAGAATCTTTACATGTTGCACGTCCATCTAGGCACAACATTACATAATAAAATAAAATAATAAAATAACAATATTATGCAATGTGTGCAACACCCATTATCTCAACAATCTCCCACTTGTTGTATACATTGCATAGGGTCAATCCGTAGCCACATAAATGAACAAGGGAACAATCCCTCCCAGCACATCCACCATCATGGATCAAAATACCCCAAGTGCTCCATCCCGGTACCCACAACAAAATCAAAGTATCCAGCATCTCAAACATGAATGATCTCACCTCCTATTATGCCACTCCTACTGGATATACATAGAAGCCATCCAAAGAGAAAGCCACCCAACTTGTCGCATTAGAAGATCATAAAATTCTATACCAACTAAAATTCCAAGCACAAAAACCTGATCCAAAGGTAATCACATGTATCCGTAGTTGTTAAAATATCCATAGCTGAAATAGCACCCACAGCAAAGTGCCAAACCCATCCAACTATCCATACCTCAAAGGTATAACAAGTGAATCTCATATCACTGACATATCCAATCTACAACCTGCAATCACAAGCCTCAAGAGCAATACCTGCCACATATATACCAAGAAGCTCCCACTGCAAAAGATAATGTCAAATCTATAACCAATCCACTCAACACATCTCAAAGAAGTGAATCCATGTAGTATCAAGGACATCCACAATACATAAACCAATATCCTACAAGAAAAACTCTCATAACAAGTCTCCAATAGTCTCCCTAATTCTCCACAACTAACAGAGGAAAGAGATAAAGTAATAACCATGTCATCTCTCACATGACATACATGAGCACAAACTAGTGATCACAATCTCCAACCAATCTCAAATCCAATGTAAGCAAAACTGAACATCCAGCAAGATAACCAAGACTAGAGAAACCATGCAAATCATAACCTATATCATGTCCTTCTACACACACCTCTAGATGTAAACTGTGCAAGAATGATCTCCTCCATAAAACCCCAACAAGAAGCCTCAACAATACCCAAACCATACCATATAACTCATCATGGATGTAAGCCTCTCACAAGAAGATCAAACTCAATAAAACCATTCCTAAACCAAGGAATAACCATTCCTAATCCAAGGAATATGCCCAATATAAAACCATCTCCCAAACTCAACCAGCATAACAACATATGTACATGGAGATAACCAATGCTAAACCATCTATCAAATGAACCCTCCAGAACTAACTCATGTACCATAGCTCAAGATCCATATCCATGAAAGACAAGCATAAATATAATGCAACTGAGAGAAACAATGGGCTATACCTCTCAAGTAGCAAACTGCCAAGTAGACCAAGAGTGGGGAATGAGAATGCTCATCAAGATACCTAGTCTCCAACCAAGACTTATCTAAGAACAATCTCCTATCAAGTCCATATCAGGTGACTGCCCCTCGGACTTCCTGCTAAAACCATCAACCGTCTCAACAAATACTTCTCTAATCCAAGAGAAATCAGCATCACCACCGTCTCTAAGTATCCATGAGCACCTGTAACCAATCAATCCATGCCAACTCCAAATGCAACATAGCAATATCATGAAATATCCAGCTTATGATCAGTGTACTCAATACCAAGAAACTAAACCAAGATCAATGTCCAAGTTCCAACCATGGCCTCAGGAACATAAACATGACAACATGATCTTACCATCTCAACTAAAGAGATAACATGCTCCATATGAATACACCATAATATGTCACAACTCTAAACGTGTATCAAGAGTATACCGTGACATAATAATAAAACCATCCTCACACCAAGGATAACATGCCAAATAAAAGCATAAACCACACCTTTGCCAAGAACCCTATGATTTCTCAAGATACAACCATCTCCACACACCATGAAGAAAAAACATCTCCACATACTAGGAAGAACCATCTCCATACACCATGAAGATAACCAAGAACTCCATGAGTCCTCAAGATCTAACCATCTTCAAACACCATGAAGATAACAAGTGCACCATGCAAATGTCAAAGATGCTTCTGCAGCAATAGGATCTAAGACAAACCTCCAACATTTGCAAACACTCAATAAATATATCAATGCCAACAACTTCCACTCAATCGTGGTACCAAGTCACCTATGGCATCATAAAATCCATCCTCTCCAAACCAAGAAGATATAAACCAAACCAGGAACTAATCCTGCACTGTCACCCCATCACTGTCACAAGCTCCCACTAAATCGTGTATCCAAGCTATCCATGACATATGATGAACAAATCCATCCTCTAACCATGAGAATCAACCAAGGCATCAAACCATCAAAGAACTCAAAGTGCACATCATGAGCTCCTCAAAAGAAACTAAATAACCATGATCCTCAACCAAGAAGATATACCACCATAACTAAATCAAAAATCCAAGCTAATGAACATCAAGGATGTACCTGTGTATCCAATCATGTCATGCCAAAATCCATGACACCATGATCACATCCATGAACTGAGCATCTGGCTCTCAAAGTGTCCAACCTGTCAGCATAAAATAGTCAACCAAAATCCTCCACCATGACTGTACCTGGTAACAACATCTCATCCCTTCTACATGAAGAAAATAGTAGATCATGTGACTTAGGGCATAGAAAACCCAAATCCAAGCATCAATAATGAAAGATCAATGGGCAAAGACAACCCATAACCAAGCTATAAATGCAACCTGTAAGTATAGACTGCTTACAACAGTGCACAACTTGTAGACCCAACAAGTCATCATGCATATCCAAACCAAACACTGATAACCATATCATCATGAGACCAATCTGAATATGAACTCAGTATACAATCACATCAAATCTTAAATCTCCAATGCCATAAACTCACAATGTTACCATAGTCAAAATATATCTATAAACTATTCAGATCAATATATCATCAAATAAATCATGCCAAACCTACACCAAATCTAAACCAATGTGTAGAGCTCTCCAAGAGCTTTCCGTTGACTACTCGAAGTCCAAAATCCGACTCCGTATGCCCAAGTTATGCCCCAATCCATGCTCAAAATAAACAACATCTGAATTTAGGGCTCTTAAAACCTAACAAAATTTCAAAATCATAGAACCAAACCTACACCATCTTGTAGTGCTCTAAATTAGCTTTCCAAAGCCTGTAAGAACTTTGAAATCCGATATTCTGAGAGAAAGTTATGGCTGTTTTACTAAAACTGTCTTTTTACCATTTTCAGTACGATTTTTCATTTTTTAGTGACGAAAATTCCGATGGGATTAAATTTGACGGCCATCATGGGCTGAAACAAAAAAAATCTTTCATTTCCTCTTCACATGGCCAAACTAGGGCATATTATATATCAAAATTTATGGAAATGTCGACCCGGATCCAATGGTGAGGTCTGTTTTTACCCAGGAGGTCATTTCTGCAAGCTACCCCCCAAAACCCTCATTTTAAATGAAACATCCAAAAAAATATTTTTGTCCAACAATTTTACATGCCCAAATCTTTTAACATCCCATCATAACAGCAAATCCAAAGTCCTCAGATCTGCAATAAATCATTCATATATCTTGCCCTTTCTTTTATCCTCTCATGCATTCCCATGGATTCAATCTAGGATTACAAACAATAAAACCATAGCTCTGATACCACTTGTAAGGAAACTTGGCAATAAAGAATATAACCATTTCCACATAACCCATAATAGATCTAAAATAAATACGGAATTAAAATCCACATGCAAGAGAATAGACAACATACCCACAAAATTGTGACACAAGATATACCCTGGGAAACCCTCATTGAGGAAAAAAACTCAGCCTCCAAAAGAATCCATCACCATGTATTATTCAGCAAAAAATACCATTGCCATACAACCATGGAAGCCTTCATGGCCATAGCCATAACCGAGCAAACTATGTGAACAAGCATGAATCCACACATCTCATGCCATGCTTTCAACCTTCACAAATGCTCCCTTGGCTAACCTGTCAAGCCTTGTCCCGCTCGACTCTTGCCTTTTGTCTTCTCCTTGTCACTCTCTCCCACTCTCTACAACAACTACCCTTGTGGTTGCTTATATAGTAGCAAGTCCCACAAAACCACCAAGTGGTATTACATAAACCATGTGCTTAAACCATGTGCTACCTAACCCACTGACCCCACATTTAATATTGGGCATTTAATTCTTTTCCCCAATATTAAATAATTACATAAAATATTTTTACAATGTTACAATACAACTCATCAAGAATATTCCATGAGAATCTTTACATGTTGCACGTCCATCTAGGCACAACATTACATAATAAAATAAAATAATAAAATAACAATATTATGCAATGTGTGCAACACCCATTATCTCAACAAATTGGCACTCGATATCCATACAAACTCGGCACCCAAAGGATCACTCAACACCAATAGGAACTCGGCACCCAAAGGATCACTTAGCATGAATAGGAACTTGGCACCCAAAGGATCACTCCACACCAACAAGAACTTGGCACACAAAGGATCACTCATCACCAATAGGAACTCGGCACCCAAAGGATCACTCAGCACCCAAAGTATCACTCAGCACCAACAGGCAAGAAGAACAAAAGTGTAAAATTGCAAAGAAACCTAGGATGCTCCTGCATTAGACAACCAAGGTTGGAGAAATGATTCTCCTGAATCATTGAGATGTCACAACTTGAGCTGAATCCAACTTAGATTAAAAAATCCATGTAGCATCTTCAACTAGTCTATTCTTCCACTTCACCAAATAATAATAGTAATATTTTCTCTTGTGCTCTTACCAACTCTTTGATCCAATACTTTTTCAACTTCTTCAATCTACTTCTTAGGATAATCATCAGGTACAACCACTTAATCATCTGACTCATGATACTTATATAAATCAACAATGTTGAATATAGGAGATATATCCATGTCATTAGGTAACTCAACTTCATATGCATTACCACTATCAAACTTCTTCAAGATATTACTAGGTCCAAACTTCTTCATCTTCAGCTTACTATATGTTCCAATAGGAAATCTTCTTTTCTTCAAATGAACCATTGCCTCATCACCAACTTGAAAATCATGGTGTATTCTAGACTGATCAGAATTCTCCTTATATTTTTGATTACTTTGTTCCAACCTGACCTTCACTTCCTTATGCAAAGACTCAATAAAATCAGAAAATTCTTCTCCTGTAGTGCTTCTCTTTCTTTCACCAGCAACATCTCTCAAATCTGATATACCTCTAGGATGTATTCCAATAACAATTTCAAAAGGTGTCTTCCTTGTACTCCTATTCATAGAATTGTTATATGAAAATTCAGCTTGTGCCATACCATCTCCCAATTACTTGGCTTATTCCCAACTAAACATCTCAATAAATTACCCAAGCTTTCATTCACAACCTCTGTCTATCCATCTATGTGGATGGAATGTAGAACTAAACTTCATCTTAGTACCCATCTTCTTCTACAAAGTCTTCCAAAAATAACCAACAAACTTACTATCTCTATCAAAAATAATACTTCTTGGTAATCCATGCAATCTCACAATCTCTTTAAAGAAAATTTCAGCAACATGCTCAGCATTTGATGTCTTCTTATATGGTATAAAATGAATCATCTTAAAAAATCTATCCACTACAACAAATATAGAATCATACCCCTTCATTGTCTTAGGCAATCCAAGAACAAAATCCATACTGATGTTAGTCCAAGGTTTCTCAGAAACAGTAATTGGTGTATACAAACTAGTATTTTGACTTACCCATTTTGCAACTTGACAAACTCCACAACTCTTTACAAATTTTTAAACATCCTTATACATTTGTGGCTAATAATACTTCTCTTTCAACAAACTCAATGTCTTATCAATTCCAAAATGTCTAGTCAATCCACCACTATGCTTTTCCTTAATTAGATTCAACCTCATGTAACTTCTAAGAATACACAATTAAATACCTTTGAATAACATACCTTCTTGAATGAAATACTAATCATACTTACTTATGTGATCAATCAAATTTGGTGCTCTGCACTCTCTCCATGCCTTAGAAAAATCAAGATCAGCATCATACAACTCTTTCATTTCATCAAAACCAAGAACTTCAACCTTCATTTCTACCAACAAGGAACATCTCTTAGTCAATGCATTAGCAACTCTGTTAGTAACTCTGCTCTTATGCTTAATGACAAATGTAAAACTCTGCCAATACTCAACCCACTTCATATGTCTCTAATTCAATTTATGTTGACTTCCCAAGTATTGTAAAGCTTTATGATTAGTATACAACACAAACTCCTTAAGAATCAAATAATGTCTCCACTTCTTCAATGCTTGAACAATGGCATAAAATTCTTGATCAAACATAGAATACTTTTTTTTAGCATCATTCAAATTTTCACTAAAGAAAGCAATAGGCTTACCTTCTTAACTTAATACAGCTCCTATTGCATTACCACTTGCATCACATTCAACTTGAAATACATTGTTGAAATCAAGTAAAGCCAATACAAGTAATTCAATAACCTTTTGTTTCAAAGTCTCAAAACTCTTATCAATGCCATGTGTCCACTTGAATTCTTTTTTATCTCCTCTCATTGTCTCAGTCATAGCATTACCAAAAACACTAAAATTCTTTATAAACTTTTTGTAAAAACTAGCCAAACCATGAAATGATCTTACCTCACCCACATTCTCAGGTGTAGGCCATTCCAAAATTGCTTTAACCTTCTTAGGATCCATCTTCAATCCATCAGCTGAAATCACAAATCCCAAATACACAATCTCCTCTTGCATAAAAGAACACTTTTTTAGATTAATCAACAACTTTTCCTCTTTCAACCTCTGCAATACTTGTCTAATATGTTCAAGACGTTCTTCCTTAGTCTTACTAAATATCCAAATAAACAATCACAAAGTTACCCAAAAATCTTTTCAGAACTTATTCATCAACCTCATGAAAGTACTAGGTGCATTAGTCAAACCAAAAGGCATAACCAACCATTCATACAAACCATCTTTTGTCTTGAAAGTAGTCTTTCATTCATCACCTTCTTTGATTTTGATCTAATGATAGCCACTCTTCAAATCAATCTCGATAAAATACTTTTCTCCACTCAAACAATCCATTATGTCATCCATCCTCAGCATAGGAAACCTATATTTCATTGTTATCTCATTAATGGCTCTAGAATTAGTACACATTCTCCATTCTTTTTGGGTGCTAATATAGTAGGCACAACACATGGACTCAAGCTTTCTCTGATCAAACCTTTCTACAACAACTCATGCAGTTGTCTATTAAGTTCTTCATTCTCTGCAGGTGTCAATCTATATGGTGCTTTGTTTGGAAAACTAGGTCCAGGAATCAAATCCATACAATGACTCATGATTCTTACTGGAGGTAAACCATCAAGAATATCATCAGCAATAATGTCTTTATACTCATTTAGGAGTTCTATAATTTCTACTCGTACTCGGCTGTCACTGTCTGTTGTCACTTGGTCACTACTAGCTTCTATTGCTTGGCCATTACTACCAACACTCGGTCCTCTAAGAACTATGGCAAAACAAACTTGATTCCTTTTCATTTCCTTTTCAATTTTTTTCCCATTAATAATGCAAATTTTTATAGTAGTACAATTAACCTCATTTGGACTTTCAATCAAAGGCAATAATGTTTATTTCTTCCCATTTACCCAAAGAGTATATTGATTCAATCTTCCATCATGTACAACATATCTATCATATTGCCAAGGTCTACCTAACAGAATATGACAACAATCCATGGGCATAATATCACACAAAACTTCATCAAAGTAATGTCCAATTTTAAATTTCACAAGGCATTGCTCACTTACCAATATCTTATGCTCATCTTTGATCCATAAAATGTGATAAGGTTTGGATGTTTCAACCTCTGCAAATGTAACTTGGTAACTATCTCTTCTAATGCTAGATTTGTAGAACTTCCACTATCAATGATCACTTTGTAGCATTTTCCAACCATCTTACACCTTGTCTTGAAAAGACTTTTCCTTAAATAGGTTCCTCATCACTTCCGTTATTACATAAGGTTCTTCTCACCATCAGATTTTTTCCAGCCTCAAGTCCACCTGGTGAACCCTCATCGTCTCCTTGAATCACAATATTTCTATTACTTTGCCTATTTTTAGAGGATTTATAAAGGGAGTGAATAACTAGGGCCAAAGGCTCACCTAGCTATCCAAACCACCCTGAAAGAGTTAACACAATGGAAGCAAACACAAAGAACAACAACCAAAGGAGGAAGGAGAGAAAAAAACTCTTATTGATTCATGAAAATATCAGCATACATGCCCAACTATAAGGTCTTCTAGGTTATGGCCAATTACAAATACATTCAAATCTAGATCCACGATCCAACTTTAAGTTTGCATCTTCTACTTGATTCTCTAAGTTCTCTTCTAAGTTCTACTACTTAATCTAAGCCTAAGCACTCTATTTATACTTGCCAAAATGGCTTATAGATTATTCTAGAACATTACATAATAGAAAGGCCACAAGTCAGCCCAAAGTAAATATTAACTACCTATACCAAAATTAAATGCAAGTGAAGTTGGCCCAAACTAGAACCAGACATAGATAACTCGGCAAATGAAAGCTTCAAAAAAATTGGCACTTGGCATCCATAAAAACTTAGCACCCAAAAGGATCACTCAGCACTAATAGAAACTCAAAACCCAAAGGATCACTTGGCACCCAAAGGATCACTTAGCACCAATAAGAACTCTGCACATAAAGGATCACTTGGTACCAACAGGAACTCGGCACCCAAAGGATCACTCAGCACCAATAGGAACTAAGCACCCAAAGGATCACTTGGCACCAATAGGAACTTGGCACCCAAAGGATCACTCGGCACCAACAGGCAAGAAGAACAAAAGTGGAGGATTGCAAGGAAACCCAGGATGCTCCTACATCAACTGTACTAAGATATAAGGTGCCTACTTTCACACCTTTTGCTATTACAAGGGAACCTTTTGAAACTGTCCAATTTTTATCATTAAAAGTAACTACACAACCCTCATCACCGAGTTTGCTTATTGAAAATTTCTACTCATCTTTGGAACATGTCTTACCTCATGTAGTAGCCAATGATTCTCATTTTGTAACTTAATCTTAACTTTTCCCTTTCCAACAATCTGACCAGGTTCATTGTCCCCCAAATAAATAAGCTCAAAATCCCCTTGGACATAATCAATAAAATAATGTCTATGGGGTGTAGCATGAAATGAAGCACCAGAATCTGAAACCCATGAATGATCATTGCTTTCTAAATAAAGAAGCAATTAAGCATCCCCTTCGGATTTGTTACTTACCACATTTTTCTCCTTGCTCCCTTCTAGTTTATCTCCTTCATTTTTCTTTTGAGTCCAACAATCTTTCTTCTTATGCCCTGGTTTACCATAGTACTAGCAATCTCTTGGTCCTCTAGATTGAGACCTCTTCCCCTTTGACTTTCCTCTTGATTTCCCACGATTTTCAAAATTATTTCCTCTCTCAGTCATTATACCTTTACTTTGTGTGTTCAAAGCACTTCCTAATGTAGATCTAGTTGATGTTTTTTGATGATTTTTCTCACACAAAATAACACCAATCATGTCATTATATTTTAGGTTATTAGATCTAGAAACATAATTACTCGCAGTCATTACCAAGCCATTCCATCTTTTAGGCAAAGAACACAAAATCAAGAGAGCCCTAATTTCTTCATCAAAATTAATACCCACACAAGATAACTAATTGGAAATTTTATTAAACTCATTTAAATGATCTATAATAGATCCACCTTCTACCATCTTCATATTAAATAAATACTTCATGATAAATACATTATTTGAAGCGGAGGACTTTTCATACAGTGTTTCTAGGGTTTGCAACAACTCTTACATCATCTTTTCTTTTGTAATGCTAAATTATATTGATGGTGATAATTATACTCAAATTCTTCCAAGTGTCTTTCTATCTAAAATCTCCTAGTCCTCATTTGTCAAAGTTTCTTGTTTCTTGGATTTTCCTTCCAACAGTTTCCATAAATCCTTCTAATAAAGATAGTCTTTCATTTGTATTTTCCATAGCTGAAAGTTTTGTCCATTAAACTTTTCAACCTTCAGTTTACCCACATCTACCATCACTTCCACTCAATCATGAGATTCCCACTTAACCATGAGACTTTCCTATAGGGGATAACTGAATAAACAACTAGGCCAGGATACCACTTGTTAGGATTCACCACAGACAAAAATAATAATTACATGCAAATATAACCAATATTAGAAAATAATAAATCACAAAGAAAAGAACACAAGACACCAAGATTTAACATGGTTTACCAAAACCCTAGGCTACATCCACCAAATAGCAAGTCCAATATTATTACAATCTAGTCATTACAACCTTATTACAATCTATAATCCCTTACAACTCAATATCGCCACAAGAAGCAATTTTTGCATCACACATAATGAAATATACTTAACCCTAAGCCCTTTTATACAAGTATTTTTTCCACTTTAGGGTTATAATTAATTACAAAATGTATGAAGTATGTATAGTACTTCCCTGATCACTCACCACAAACTAACAGCAAGTCCCACACTTGGAGGTTATTTCCATGTTACACAAGGTCACTTAGGGATAACACATTGAGAAATCGTACACACTTTTGTGTCTAAAGTTTATTTATTCCATTTAAACTTTTCTTGCATTCCTCCCTTAATGGTGTGTAGGACTAGTGCACATATCTTTTTAAACTTCCTAATGAACTTTCTATAAAATTGTGTCAGACCATGAAAACTTCTCACCACTCTAGAAGTCTTAGGTATAGGTTAGTTCTTTATTTCATCCAACTTATTGGGATTCATTTTCAAATCCCCTTATGATATGACAAGGCCAAGATAAATCAACTCTTTTTTTATAAACTCACATTTATCCCACTTTATAGTTATCTTTTCCTCATATAATATTTATAAAAGAATTTGCATATGTTTAAGATGGTTAGCCTTAGTTTTACTAAAAACCAAAATTTCATTAAGATAGACAACAAATAACTTACCTATGAATTCCTTCAACACCTCATTCATTAACCTCATAAATGTACTAGGGGCATTAGTCAACCCAAATGGCATTACAAGCCACTCATATAAGCCCTATGTGGTCTTAAAAGAAGTTTTCAACTTACCTCCCTCCTTGATTCTTATCGGATCGTAACCACCATTGAGGTCAATTTTTGTAATATAATTGGCTCCACCTAACAAACCATCAAATATTAGATCCTTTGGAACCTATATCTTATAGTAATCCTATTGGTTTCTCTAGTGTTGGTACATAATCTCCAAGTACCTCCTTTCATTGGGATGATACATTAGGGACTATACTAGGATTGATTCTCTTTCTAACTAGGCCATGGTCCAAAAAATCTTGCACCTACTTTTCTATCTCTTCATTTTTTTGTGGAGTCATTTTATATGTAGCATTGTTAGGTAGTGAGGTTCCTAGAATGAAATCTATTTGATGACAGATGTCTTTTTTGGGTGGAAATGTATTAGATTTTCCATCACTAATTATCTCCTTATATTGATCCAATAAATCTTGAACCTCTACTTATATATCAAGTTTCTTATCAACCTTCTCTTATTTTGGTTTTAAGACTAGGGCATGTTTTACCCTTTCACCTTCTTCTAGGGTACTAAGGAACTCTTTCTTTGTGGTAATTATTTTTAAGTGGTATTTTCACTGTTGGTAAAAAGATGCTAAAATATTAATAAAATGATTAAAGAAGATAAGTATGTTATACAATCAAAAGTCAAAATTTTATCATAACCCTATAAGGCTTAGCTAATTAGAGATGATAAGATGTTATCAGTATAATGAAGAAGAAAAGTCAAACATGGTTTATAGAAGGATCTATAAAACCTAAATAGGTTAAGAAGTGGAAAAATGAGGTGAGAAAAAGAGATGATAATAACTATAAGAGAGGTAGAGAGAGAAAGAAGTTGATGTTGAGAGAGTCATATTCAACATTAAGGAGATTATCAAAATAGTGAAGTGATTATCAGCTAAGGAACAGTGTAGGAACCTATGTAAAGGAAGGATAGTCAATGAAGACTAAAATATACTTATCAAGTCAAAGGAAAGGAAAAAGTATAGGTTAATTTTTTTTTTTTTTTTACCTAATAATATTATCGACAAGATTGTAAAACCCTTTCATAGGGTGGTCTTTAACAGGACTTAGAAGTTCTTATTTTGAACTTATTGTAAATCCTTTACTCGAATGAACATTGTATAAGTGGGATTAAATCTCTTAGCATAGTAGTTTCTAATAGGAATTTTGATAATATTAGTAGGGTATTAGACACTTTTGACATAGTGTAGTCAATCAAAAGATGGCACTATTGTAATCTTTTAACCGAGCACCTTGTTACTATAGTGATGACTTGTGGGTGTCATCCCCACTACAACTTTTCCCTCTAACCAAGGGTTTTCTGTGATACAATCAGTATGTTATGTGTTTATGAGTTTATGGTTTGTGTGGTTACTTTATAGTACTATTTTTTTTAATGAATGCATTAACTATCAGTAATGTTATCAGTTACAAAGAGGAACTATTGGTTTAAGTATTTTAACAAACTATTAGTTAGTGTGAATGAAGTGTTTGAAACTTTGAATTATTAAGTATTGATCCACCCCCATCCCTCTCTATGTACCTCACTTGTATGTTACCAACATACTCACATATTCTTGGATCTTCAATTTTTCTCAAAAACTACTCTTCTGTTATGATCAAGAATCTAATTATTTATTCTTCAATGTTCTTTATTGCACATCAAATTCCTATAACTCTATCCATGTAACACCAATCAATTTTTGGTTGCAAATGAACCTTAATAACATCATAGAGATCAAATACCACCAACCAAAAAATTAGACTCTATCCCTATAGACCATACCAATTTGATCTTTTTTTTTGTTTGTCTTCTTATTCTTATTCATATACTATGAAACAATTTTCTAGTTACGCTAAACTAAATGTGACTTGAACCACACTTATCATGAAAATTTTCAATCATAAAAATAGTATAATAAACATCCCTACAAACTATGTACACAAATGCACACCATAAATAATAAGATAACTCTCACTTCACATATTCCATCATGACTTAGTATATCAAGAACATAGTCAACCAAGTACACAAAGTTGATATCTAACAACAACATAACAGATAGAATACATCTTCAAACTATCACTATACTTCTTATTTTCATCAAAATCAATTGTACTGACATGATTTCCTAATATGGTTCATTATGCAACATTTTCTCTAGATTTACCTTGCTCCATTCATAGTGGAATAATGTTCTATCTAGTTCTTAGCATTGACCTATAGTCAATAATCAAATTTCTATATGGTCTAATTTCTAAAGTTTAATGCAATAATAGTAATATGATTTTATTCTATTCAAAATACAAATTCATCCTTCAAGATGTTCATCATATAACTTTTTCTAATTAATTTAAGGTGGGGCATTGTCTTGATAATTGCAGTACCAATTTCTATCATATGTGACATATCTATAGCATTCAACAACTGCAGAAAGTTAAAAAGTTACAAGATTGAATTAGAACATTTCTTAATGAACCTTTATTAACTTTCTTATTTTTTTAGGTCTACTCACTAACAGTGAAAATGAGAGGGGCATATCAACCAATATGACTAGCAAGTGTGAGATTAATATGGCAATTGTACATGATGGTTTATGTGTTAAATTTGTTTACTTGTTATGTACATCCATTTTCTACAAATCACAAATAATTATAGAACAAGTGGAATGAATTCTTTGCCTAATTGATATAAATGGGGTAACTTATTCTTCTTTGTTAAATGAGGGAGATTTAAAGAGATGAA
This sequence comes from Cupressus sempervirens, assembly GCA_028749045.1. Taxonomy (NCBI): domain Eukaryota; kingdom Viridiplantae; phylum Streptophyta; class Pinopsida; order Cupressales; family Cupressaceae; genus Cupressus; species Cupressus sempervirens. The sequence continues at coordinate 788,971,631 of CM053791.1, read as the reverse complement.
CCCAAACACAATATAGAAAGCAAGTGTAAAACTGAATTGGTGAAGATGAGTAGCTTGATATTTTCTCATTAGAAGTAGTTTACTAATTTCAATGGTGAAAAGTCTCAATTCATATTTTCACATATTACAAATAATGACTCAATTTATTAATTACTAAATTAGAGCTCTTCCCCTAAACAAAAAGCTAATAATACTAAACAATAATGGGTAGACATAGAGAATAGTAAATAAACATGAATGTAACTTTGGGAATATGATAAAGTTAGGTATTTTAAGGTTGAAAATAAATTATATTTACTATCAAATTATATATGAAAGTGGATAAAATTAGGTGGATGTTAAGTCATAATTTGGAGATTAGGAATCACTTTAAAGATTTCATGTACTCTTGTTTTTAAACTTTTCTATTGTGATTTGAATGCTCTCTAAACTTCTTGCTATTTTGTTATGAATGTGTGAGACATTGTTATGGTATAGGAGGGTTTTTAAACCCTAAAGGATCAAGGAACTTTGATCATTTTATAGGCAAAAAAATTAGGATAGTTCAACTTAATAAAGATGTAGGGAGATACATCCTACAAGTTTTCTTGGCCCCAAAACATATTCTTGCTATTAAAAATTATATGCAGACAAACAGGTTTTGAATATTTCTTATTGATATTTTTAAAACTTAGGATATACATTGATTATTGGGGATGTGTATTGATTATGGATAAATTTATACATAATTCATAGCATGCACATAAGATGGAAATGTCAATGATATACCATATTAATGGGTGCATTTTTTTTGTCCATGTAATGTAGTCTTTTTTATAGTCATTTTTTTTTGTGCATCTTGTAGTATATTCCTAGATGACTATTTTGAAAAAGATGGATGGAAATAAGTGTGATTTAGAGAAAATCAGACAAGTACTAGCTGGGGGCAGTAAGGCATTATTTGAAGAAGAGTTGGAGGCTTCTACAATGAATGAAAATTATGCTTTTCAAATTGAAATTAGGTAGATTTACAATTACATGTCTAAATTTTTTATCAAATTCTTATAATTTGAGGCTTCATTAGATAGTAGTTGTGTGCTAAATTGTTGACACACTTCTATGAATCATTATATCAAAAAGTGCTCAAGAATGAGATCTGAAATGGCTATACATAGCTCTCTATTCATGGAGTGCAAGGGTTAGTAATGGAGGCCCTCAGTTTCACCTAGTTTGTGCCCATGCAAGTACACCATAAAATGAGAGATTCAAAGAGGAAAAGAAAGAGTGCTAGTCTCCATGATCATCAAATATGTATCCAATTGAAGATGCAAGCTAATCTAAATGATAACAATGCAAAGCAATATGAGAAAGGAAATCTATTATATGAAAGGAAATAACAATGCAATATTAATCTATGAAAATAAATATGACTCTAAGGTAATATGAAAATGCAAGGATGAAACCTAATGATGGAAGCCATGGAGGCAAGAGAGAAGAAGTCAAGAAGAGAGAAGTTGCAATGAAGCTCCAATGTCCAAATCCTAAGGCTCAAACCCTAATGCTTAAACTCCTTCTCCAAAATCACTCTCCAAACCTGTAGCATAATAATAAAATCTTGATATCTATATCTCTCTCTACATTTCTCTATATCTTTCTCTTTACATAAAAATGAGAGGGAGAGAGCTCCTTATAAAGGAAATAATGGACGTGGGAGGCTTCTCACAACCAATATGGGATAATAGAGTTTGATCTATGTGATAAAATATTTCATCGATGAGAAAAGAAGAGTTTTCGAGAAGAAAGTGGAAAGAGGAAAAAAGGGAATCTCACTTAGAAATATGTGCATTCAAGTGTAGAGAATAAGAATTTATTTATTTATTTTGATTTAATTTATTTCCCTTTTCATCACAAAGAGATATTCAAGTAGAGATTTTACTTATTTAATTAAAAGAGGGTTTTTCTTTTATTTAAAAGGGGATTTATTTTATTTAATTAAAAGGGAGATTTGTTTTTAATTAAATGAGATTATTTTATTTAATTAAAAGAGAAGATTTCTTTTAATTAAATAGGACTTATCATAAAATGATCAAACCTTAGGAAGTATTGAAATAATTGAATTAATTTTGATTTGATCTAGGTAATTGATTGAATTGATTTAATAAAATATTGCAATGCATTGATTCAAAAAATTGATAAATGGGGGCCCATAATCTAGGAGACCATTTTAGGGTGCATACATTTTGCCATCTTTGACTAATGTGTGATCATTTTGGGAACACATGTAGTCAAAGAATGCAGTTGAAGTGTGAGGTCAATTTGTAATCACAAAAGAACACAAATGTGTGATCATCTTAGGAACACATTAGAACAAAGAATACAAATTTTGATAACAATTTTGACTTAACAAAGAGAAGGTTGTCCCAGGTGGAACAAAGATTGATAAAGCTAAATCAAGGATTAAATTTTGATAGGTACTATCCTCTTGTGAACGAAATCAGAATGAAATAGAGGAGAAATAGAAAATTGATAAATTTGATCAAATCAAACTAAAGATAAGGTTCTTGATGTAAAATGAAAAATATAAGGATCACATAACCAAGGTAGATCATCAAGCATGAAAGATTATGCCCCAAATTTGAATTAGAAGAAAAGAAGTGGTGACATTAAATGAAAGATAGAAGTTTGGAAGAGGTGGAAAGAAATGGAAACAAGAAAGAGAATACCTCAAAACCAATCAATTATTTAAGAGAGAAAATATCGATTGAGATCACAAAAGAAGATAAGGAAATGAAAATCAAACATGACCATAGTTGATTAAAATTCCATTAGAAAGAAGAAGTAAAACCCTCTCAAACTCATAATGCAACCTAAAAATGCAAATTAACATGAAGTCTAACAATGCGAGCTACATGAAAATGCAAAGATGTACTTGCAATAGAGAAACTATAACATAAGATTCTGTGTTCATCATTCATTAGAGAATGTTGAGGAACTTATTTTCATCATTGGGCCATTATTAACGGACATCAAAAAATCATACAATCATCACTAATCACAAGCGCAACTATGAAAATATGAATGTGATTTATATCAGATTGGAATGTGGAAAGATTCTTACATAAGCATCAAAGACATAAAGTCCAAGATGAATTTGATGTTAGCTTACCCAATTTAATGTAACAAGACCATGCTCACATCAGGGCATAGATGTCTGGATGACCATAAGAATGGTTGTGTAAAAATAGTCAAGGATGATGCCTCAAATCTCCTAAATGTTTCAAGGGGACAACAAGAGACACTCTAGAGTTTTAAGACCATATCTACAAGTAGAAAGAAAAGGAAAATATGCCCCATGCCCCAAGTCCTCTAGTCCACAAAATCCTTTAGAGACTATTAGGGAGGTAACACTCAACAAATAAATCATCGTAGACAACACACAAAAGAAAAATAAGCCAATAAGTCTCAGTCAGTTTCAAGTGTGTCTATGTGTGTAAGTCACATGACTATTTTTCTTAGGACATCAAATCTGCTAGTGAGAATCATCGCGACATCCTAGCCTATAGAAAAGGTACCCAACAAGTATTGAAAAACACTATTTTCAAGTCACCAAAGAAATGCCACTGTAACAAAGAGACCCTAGATAAAGCAAAAGACCACCTATACCCCCTAGACCTAGACTAGGATCAACTCCAAAACCAAGAATACCAAAAGGACATATGAAGTGAAATGGATTAAGCTCAAAGTGCAAAGTGATATGCTGATAGAAATAAGTACAAGGGTCTCAAGTAGTGCTTGTTTCTAGGTTTTTACCACCTGGCAAGAACTTTTTTTATTTTTTCTTTCTAGGACTTTTTATAATCTTTTTTGTATTTTTGAGATATTTGATTTTTTTTTTGGTGATACATTAAAGCTCCTATTTCTAAGATTGTCACTGAGGTGATCATTTTTTCAAGGTATTTTATGCTTTTTAGGAATTTTTTCAACATCATATATGATTTTTTTGGGGATTTTTTAGAATGACTTAGAGAATGCTCGCTCTGAAGAAAGTTCACATCATTTTGTTCCATTGTCTAGCAAGGTGTAAGACATGATGGAGCAACAAGATGATGGATATGATAGGTAAGAAAGAAAGACTAAAGAAAGTGAATGGCAATCCTCAAGAACTAACTCCTCAAGAGTACCCAAGCTAGGGAAAGATAGCCATATGAAGCATGTGTTGGAAGGGACAAGAAATCTAAGAAAGGAGACAACATGTGGGATAAGTAGTGGAAACTAATAAGTGAGAAGCATGAAAGCATGTAGTCCAAAAGAGTAGGCATGTCAAGAGGCCTAAGAACCATTTTTTTCATTGTGTGATCAAGACCAAGCGGTCAAATGGATAGGATAGTGGTAGGATAAAGTAATAAGAATGAAGGTAAATATGTAGTCTATGAGTGAATGAACAAGCACAATAGGGAAGTTTGTGGGTAAGATAGCTAGTATGCAAGGATAGCTCAACATTGTCAAGATCAAAGAGGAAATATGGGATAGATGGATTAGGGATTAATTACACTTGACACTTTTTTGCAAAGTTTTCATCATGGTACTTATCCAAGGTGCCACAAGAAGTGGTTTTTGCCATTGGATGAATTTATTTCTCTTTACTTTTGCTACCAAGGTGCAACAAGAAGTAGTTTTCACCAAGGCACATTTTCTTTCTTCTTCTTTTTTTTTTTTTTACTTTTTTTTTTGAATTTTTTGAATATTTTTTTTCTTATTTAATTTTTAGAAAGAGCTCTATTTGTTTCAATTTAGATAGTGCTCCTATTGGAAGGATGAGTTATGATAAGCCAAGGCCATAGAAAGGTATACTCAAAGATGTTAATAGGGTGATTGAAAGGAGATGGTAGATAATGTATATGGAGGACAAAGTTTTATGCTTTGGAAAGATATAAGGAATATGGATAGGAAGTATGTGTACACTTGAAAATATTGCATAAGGGTAGGTGAGAAAGTAGGAAAGATCAACATCAACACACAACTTGAAGGGTTGTGAAATGATGGGGTAATCATGGAGGAAATAGCTTGAGGTTTAGATGTATGAGGAAGTAAGATACTTTTGGAAGGCAATGGAGTGGAAGTCTTTGGAAGCTTCTTATAAAGATTTTTGGAAGAAGATGGAGTGGAAGCCTTTGGAAGCTTGAATGCCAACTTTGAAGTATTTTCAATATTCAAGTCTTTCAAAAGAGACTTGAGAATCCATATAGCTTTAGATTTTTCCTTTCCTTTGGATGGTTTAGAATGCATTTCTTCAATGATGGATTTAGGAACCCATATTTCCTTTGATATAGCTCTTTGGGTAGTAGACCTTTTGTTGGTAATAGAGATTGAGTAACTGAGAGGGGAGGGGTGAATCAATTACCATAAAAAAAAAAATCCACAGTTCCTTAGATGTCTTAAAATATAGTTGTTTCTAATACTAGGTAACCACACAAATAAATGTTGAAACTTGATAGATGTACTATTAACTTATTAAGCATTTAAAGTGATTAACATACATGCATAAAGAAATAACATGAACATAAGAGACACCAGATTTAATGTGGAAACCCAATTTGGAAAAAACCACCAAGTAACTAGTTACCAATTTTCAATCTTCTGAAGTGAGCCCTGTTAGGAGCCAACCCTGTTAAAGGTTACAAAACACACTGTTAGGTGTGACCCTATTAGAGGATTTAATCACCCTATTAGAACTGGCCTTGTCAGAGGTCTTTAAAAAAATTCAACTAAATTCTCACCTTGTTAGAGGATTTACAAAATGGCTATTAAACCAACTCTGTTAAGAGGTTTTGAATCACTGTTACAATGATTAGAAAGAAAAAATGAAGTGATCTGAAATATATGCAACTTATTTTTGCTGAATACAAATCTCTGTTCTGCTTCACTAGATCCTCACTGATCGAATACAACTTTGTAGCTCCATAAGCATATCTAATCCTTCTTCAACATTTGCTCATATATTCAATATTTTCTCATTCCATATCCATACATTCACACTCTTATGCATCCAAACTCTTAAATCTTTGAATTCACAACTTGACCTTTCATATATACCTTACAAATTGTTAAGTCAGCTTGATTACAAGTTACAACAACTAAAAAACATTAAGTTGGCTGCAAACATTGCACAAAACAATAAAACTTGATTCTTTAGAACCATAAAGTTCTTCGCTGCCCAACCTAGCTCGATGACCACTGCTCCAGAATAGTTTCTCCAGTGTTAACTAAGTGAAGCTCGGTAAACACTGCAAACTTTGCAACTTCCTTCAGAGATCGAGTTAACTCGGTAAACACTGACCTTCCTTCATTTACCGAGTGACCTCGATAAAAGCTAACTTTTTCTTCGATGATCGAGTGAACTCGGTAGTTATTGTCTTTCCCTTTGTAAACCTTGAGAGCTCGGTTAACATTAACTTTCTGCTACAAAATCCTTTGATGCCCAAATGAGCTCAGTAAGAGATAACTTTCTGTGTAATGTTTAGGAACACTTGGTAGTCACTATAAATTGCTTTGTTAACCATCTTAGCTTGGTAGACTCTGTCTGATGACTGATATGACATTTGTGTAACATCAAAGACAATACACAATTAAAAATTGTATCCAACAATCTCCCTCTTTGGCATTGATGGCAACACAACATGTCATAGCAGAAATGAAATTTGAAAACAAGTCTTTCTCTTATATGACAACACAACATGTCAACATAACAATTCTCCCTCTAAGATAGAAAACTCTCCCTCTTACAGTAATCTCCCTTTGTGAAGGAATTACATAGGAAACTCTTTATATTTTGAACAAATTTTTGAGAGATATGACAGTGAAATTATGATAGTAAAACTCTCCCTCTTTGACAACACATGCCAAAGACAGCTCAACTCAAATGAATTTCAATGTACCTTTAGTACTAATTCATATGCAATATTTCCTAGTTATGCTACATCAACTGATAGATCTTAAACTTGGTATGAGTTGATGCATCACTAAAACTTTATCTTAGTGAACTTCAGATAGGGGAGTGACCCCTAACTTACCTCTTAGATACAGGAATGCATCCTTAGGTAACGGTTTTGTAAATATGTCAGCAATTTGTTCCTTTGTATGAACATATTCCAATATGACCTCCTTATCTTGCACCAATTCTCTGACAAAATGATATTTTATTACAATATGCTTGGTTTTGGAATGCATCACTAGATTCTTAGATATGTTGATTGCAATTGTATTATCACAGAACATAAAAATTGGTTCTTTGAATTCTATCTTCATGCCTTCCAACAACTGTTTAAACCAAACAACATTAGAATAGTTTATTGCTGCAACAACATACTCTGCCTCTGCTATAGATTGAGATGTACAATTCTTCTTTTTGCTTGTCCAAGAAACTAACCTCTTTCCAAGAAAGAATGCACCTCCACTTGTACTTTTTCTATCATCAAGGTTTCCTGCCCAATCAGCATCAATAAACACTTTCAAATCCAAATTACCTCCAAACTTATACCATAAACCATACTCTTCAGTTTCTTTCAAATATCTCATTATTCTTTTGATTTCCATCATGTGATTTTCTCTTGGTTTTGCTAAAAATCTTGCTACAATACCAACTACAAGAGCAATATCTAGCTTAGTATGAACTACATACTACAGCTTTCCAATCATAGATCTATACAATATTTGATCTACTTATTTTGATTCATCTTCCTTGGTAAGTTTTAATTAGGTACACATAAGAGTCCCAACTGGTTTACAATCTTCATACCAAACTTTTTCAATATCTCCTTGATGTATTTTGATTGAGTGATATAGATACCATTTTTATTCTGTTGAATTTGAAGACCAACAAAGAATTTGATCTCACCAAACATAGACATTTCAAATTCCTTGTTCATTTGTTCTGAGAATTTTTTGCACAGATCATCATTCCTTGTGAAAACAATATCATCTACAAATATTTCTACCAAGACAATCTTATTATCTGGTCCTTCCTTAATATACAAGCTATTGTTACCATTAGTTCTTTGAAAATCAATCTGAATAAGATAGTTATGCAATCTTTCATACCATGCTCTAGGGGCTTGTTTCAGACCGTGCAATGCCTTGTGTAATTTGCAGACCATGTTCTTCTTATCTGGATCAACAAAACTTTCAGCTTGTTCAATGTAAACTTCTTCATCCAGTATACCATTGAGGAATGCTGACTTGACATCCATCTGATAAACTTTGAATCCTTTGTGAATAGCATATGCTAGTAAGGTTCTAACTCCTTCCAATCTTGCAATAGGAGCAAAATTTTCTCTATAGTCTATTCCTTCTTCTTGAGCATATCCTTTGCATACTAGTCTAGCTTTTTTTCTTGATACCTTACCATCTTCATCCAACTTGTTTCTGAATACCCACTTAGTTCCAATCACATTTTTGTCTTTAGGTCTGGGTACGAGAGTTCATGTCTTGTTTTTCTCTATTTTCTCTATTTCTTCATTCATAGCCTCAATCCAACGATCATTTTCTAAAGCATCTTTGATATTTCTAAGTTTAAAATTAGCAAGTAAACAAGTACTTTTTAACTTGCTTTTTGTCATGGTTCCTTCAGATTTGTCTCCAATGCTTTGATCTGCTGAATGATGTCTCCTGATATATTTAGCTAATATAGGTTCCTTGCCTTTTGAATGGATTTCATTATTATCCTCTTGCATTTCAACTTCAGGTTCTATCTATTCTAGCTCGATAGATGCTAGCTTGGGTCCTTTAGACTCGGTAGACACTGAATTTAACTTGGTTTGTTGTGGCTCGATTTGAACTTCCTGTAACTTAGTTACAGATGACTCGAGAGTAGAAGATTCCTAATTCTCTAATGTAAATAGTATTTTATTAGGTTCAATGATGACAAACCTTCTATAATATTCTAGTTCTATTTTGCTTTCTTCTTCAGTCCTTTCTGCAAACTCATCAACTTTCACATGTGCACTTTCTATGACTTTGTGAGTAGACAATTTAAAACATCTATATGCCTTACTTTTGCATGAGTATCCAAAGAATATGCCTTCATCACCTTTGACATCAAATTTTTTTTTTCTAGATTCTTACAAAATGTAACATTTACTTCCAAATACTTTAAGGTAACTTACATTAGGTTTATAGCCATACCATAACTCATAGGGGGTTTTGAATGATTCTTTCTTCAGCTATACTCGGTTCAAGGTATAAATTGTAGTGCTGATAGATTCCTTCTAGTATTTGATAGAAATGCTCTTTTCAATCATTAAAGTTCTTGCACAATCCATGATGGATCTATTCCTTCTTTCAGCTATTCCATTTTGCTGGGGTGTTCCAGGGGCTGATACCTGTCTTTCGATTCCTCTTTCAATGCAAAATTTATTAAACTCATGTGAAATGAATTCTCCACCTTTGTCTGACCTTAAGCATTTTAATCTTTTCCCTGTTTCCTTTTCTACTCTAGCCAAATACCATTTGAACTTTTCAAATACTTCTGATTTGTTTCTTAGATACATGACTGTCATCATTCTTGAGTAATCATCAACAAAAAGAATGAAGAATTTTTCTCCAGTATAGCTTTCAATTCCAATGAGTCCACATAAATCAGTATGCACAATTTCTAATATATCTTTAGACTAATAGTTTTTACTTTTAAAACTAGTCTTCCCCATTTTACCAATCTGACAATTTTTGCATAGACCGACCTCAGGTTTCTTTATGTTAGGAATGCCTCTTACTTTCTTGAATTTTCTTATCTTTACCAAATTATCAAAGTTCACATGACACAACCTTTTATGCCATAACCAACTTTCTTCTACTTGAGCAATGAAACATGAACATTCACCTAGTTCAAGATAGAACAAGTTACCTTTAGTTTGAGTACCTGATCCAATTAGCTTTCCTTTGCCATCCAGCAGTCTTGCTTTACCATGCATGAATTCTACTCTGAATCCATTATTGAGTAACTGTGCCACACTTAACAAATTATGCTTTAGTCCTTCTATCTAATAGGCATTATCACATATAAGTTCTTGGGTTAGAGAGATTCTTCCTCTTCTTTTTATACAACAAGGTTCATTGTTACCAAATCTTACACTACCACCATCATAGTCTTCAAAGTATTCAAACTTAGTCTTATCGCCAGTCATGTGATGAGAACAACCACTATCTATGATCCATGTATCATTTTTGCTTATATGAGAAATGAGTGCCATTTCTTCATCATTACCAGATTCATCTTTCACAGCAATGTAGACAATTTCATCTTCTTCTTCATCATTAGAATTTTTAGCCATAAAACATGTTTTCTTACCTTTATCCTTGAATGATTTGAAATCTTTCTTGCCATTCCATTTGTGATCTTTCTTCTCATCTTTATTCTGCTTGTTTGGACACCTAGCAGCAATATGACCAACTTCTTCACATGAAAAATAGATTAGGGGTACTTTACCTTTGTGTTTTCCTCTACCTCCAGAATATTTCCTTGCTAGAAGGGCTTCAATTACTTCAAGATCACTGTCTGAACTTTGGTTTGATTCATATTCACTTTCTGACTGAGATTTCCTTTTTCCTTTCTCCTTTAGTGAAAGTTTGGCTTCAAATGTTGATTCAATGTTCTTGGAAGCTGGAACATAGTTATCAAAGTTTTCTAGTTTAAATGCAGTCAATCTTCCAACTATGGCCTCTAGATTTATCTTGTGATTTGCTTCACATCTTCTTTCTTGAATTGCAGAAACTTTGATTGCATAAATGGGAAGTAGAGTTTCAAGAACTTTACTTATAATTGTCTCTTCACTGATATCTCCTCTAGAAGCTTTGATTACACTGACAGATGCTTTAACTCTTTCAACATATTTTGCAATGTTTTCATCCTCTTTCATCCTCATTTGATCAAATTGTCCTCTCAAACTTTCTGCTTTGGCTCTTCTAACATTATCATCTCCTCCATAGATCTCTTTCAGCTTTTCCCACATTTCAAAAGCATATTTGTAGTCCTTGATATCATCAAATTCTTCATAACTTAGAGCAGATGCTATATCTATCATCATAATGTTGTGAGTCTTCTTTTTAGCAATATCATTGGCAGATAGTGTACCAGCTGGTTCTTCATATTTTTTATCAAGGTATTTTAGTCCTGTGTCTCCAATAGAAGCTAGATGAAGTCTCATCAACCCTTCCCACGCTGAGAAGTTATTCTTGTTAAGCCTTGGAATTTCCCTCTTGTAAGACATTCTGATCTTTAGCTTAGATCCTTGAAATCTTTCCTACAAACACCAAAAGCTCTGATACCAATTGTTGGAAATAGAGATGGAGTAACTGAGAGGGGAGGGGTGAATCAGTTACCACAAAAAAAAAATCTGCAATTCCTTAGATGTCTTAAAATATAGTTGTTGCTGATACTAGGTAACCACACAAATAAATGTTGAAACTTGATAGATGTACTGTTAACTTATTAAGCATTTAAAGTAATTAATATGCATAAATAAATAAATAACATGAACACAAGAGACACCAAATTTAACGTGGAAACCCAATTTGGGAAAAACCACCAAGTAACTAGTTACCAATTTTCACTCTTCTGAAGTGAGCCCTATTAGGAGCCAACCCTGTTAAAAGTTACAAAACACACTGTTAGGTGTGACCCTATTAGAGGATTTAATCACCCTGTTAGAAGTGGCCTTGTCAGAGGTCTTTAAAATAATTCAACTGAATTCTCACCTTGTTAGAGGATTTACAAAATGGTTGTTAAACCAACTTTGTTAAGAGGTTTTGAATCACTATTACAATGATTAGAAAGCAACAATGAAGTGATCTGAAATAAATGCAACTTATCTTTGCTGAATACAGATCTCTATTCTGCTTCACTAGATCCTCACTCATCGAATAAAACTTTGCAACTCCATAAGCATATCTAATCCTTCTTCAACATTTGCTCATATATTCAATATTCTCTCATTCCATATCCATACATTCGCACTCTTATGCATCCACACTCTTACATCTTTGAATTCACAACTTGACCTTTCATATATACCTTATAGATTGTTAAGTCAGCTCGATTACAAGTTACAACAACTGAAAAATATTAAGTTGGCTACAAACATTGCACAAAACAATAAAACTTGATTCTTTAGAACCATAAAGTTCTTCGCTGCCCGACCCAGCTCAGTGACCACTGCTCTAGAATAGTTTCCCCAGTGTTAACCAAGTGAAGCTTGGTAAACACTACAAACATTGCAACTTCCTTCGAAGACCAAGTTAACACGGTAAACACTGACCTTCCTTCATTTACCGAGTGAGCTTGGTAAAAGCTAACTTTTTCTTCGATGACCGAGTGAACTCGGTAGTTATTGTCTTTCCTTTTATTAACCTTGGGAGCTCGGTTAACATTAACTTTTTGCTACAAAATTCTTTGATGCCCGAGTGAACTCAATAAGAGCTAACTTTTTGTGTAATGTTCAGGAACACTCGGTAGTCACTATAAATTGCTTTGCTAACCATCTAAGCTCGATAGACTCTGTCTGATGACTGATATGACATTTGTGTAGCATCAAAGACAATACACAATTAACAATTATCCAACACCTTTGTGTTCTCTTGAATAATTGTTGTTTATTTTCATTCACATGTTGATTAGATGCAATATAGTGATATTCATTTTTCAATGGATTCTTGTAATTGTTCTTAAATTGATTGCCAAAATGCTTCCAAAAGAATTGGGATTTGTGGATGAATAAGAATTATATAATTGGTTCATATGGATAGATAAATGATAATTCATCAAGGTTGAGTGTCTTTTTTGATCTTGAGGTATGATAGGAGAGCTAGGAGATGAGATAGGAGTGAAAGTAGGAGGTGAAGGAACACAAGGTCCCAATACAAATGGAAGGTTTTAAGGCTTTAGCTTTAAAAAATGAGGACCAAGGATAGATTTAGGAAATGCAAAGTTATAGTGGATAGGAGTATCAACATCTTTAAAGTGAGAAATGTGACCAAGGCTGTCAATAGACTCATGAGCATCTTTAATAGGAGCAACACCCTTGATAGGATTGTTTGAAGGTTGTGCATAATTTTGAAGTGAATATGGAAAAGTAGAACAAGGGATTCTTTGGATAAAATAGTCATAGAAGTTTGTTTAAAATTTTCAATTGCTTAAGGGAAATAGTGCAAGTAGTGTCTTCATCATACTTAGGAAGTGGATAAGACATAGGATATAGAGGGCTAAAATATTGAAGGAGATGAAGGGGTGCTTGATCTTGATCTTTTCTAACATTTTTATTTTTATCTTTTTGAGACTCTTCTTGACATGGAGCCACTTCTAAGGACAAGGGAGTATATGAGGATTTCATGATAGGATCTTGAAGGGTTAACAAAAGACTAGCTCAAGTGGGCATAGTAGACATAATGTTGCATGAAGGTTGAGGATCTTTAGTCTTATAAGCATAAAAAGGTTTGCAGCCAAGTGTAGATTAGCTTGAGTTTCTTTAGAAGTAGCCCTTGAGGATAACTATAGGAAACTACATGAAAAGCATTAGGACCTTTCTTTGATGGAAGAATGTTTGATAGCTTTGAAGTTTTGGGAGATACATAAATATTGGAATAAGTGGAGGTGTCAAGGAAACAATCACTTGACATAGGTTCATAAACATGATCTTGCTCAAGAGAAGTATCCTCATAATATAAGCTTTTAGGAATTTCAACATCAATGATTCTACCATCAAAAAGATCTTGAATTATCCATATCAATGAAATACAATCTTCAGTTTTATGACCTTTTCTTGTATGGTAGCTACAATATTGATCATCTTTCCACCATGAAGGTTTTGCCTCAAGTTCATAAGGTGTAGAATATTTGTATGGTAAATTAATGATCTTGTTTGCAACTAAGAACTCAAGCACCATGCCATATGAAAATCTTAAAGGAATAAAAGTTATCTAAAAATTATATCTAGGACCATTCTTGTCATTCTCATCTTGGTCAAATTTAGGTCCATGATGAAATATTGGCATATGGTCAAATGAGTTATTACTCACTTTCTCTCTCAAGAGGTCTTTGGATCTAGAAGATGAAAAAAATTGATGTCTTGGAGTAGAAGATGTAGACCTTGAAAAAGATGACTCACATTTATGTAAAGGTCTTAAGGATGATTCATGTAATGATACAATATTTTCCTCTAGCACTTTCTTTGTTTCTATCATGTGTCTAGGGAGACTAGCATATAATTCTTGATACTTTTTAATGACATAGGAGAACTCATGATCATCTAGACTTGACTAAATTTTTGTGTAGTAACCCCGACAGGTCATTGCTTTAAAGGGGTAGACATTCCGTCAAACAGTTATCAATCAAGCTTAATATAGCCTGTATCTAATAATGCCTTTAAATTCACAATTCATGAATGAGGTACTTCACTAATCCAATTGGCATGAAATTCGATGAAATATCCAAATGAGCAAGTTGAATTTGATAGCAGTACAGGTGAATAATACAAATGCTATAATATTAGTAGATATGGACAATTGAAATCCAATCAAGAAATGACACAATAATGGAACTTGGTTTCTCCTCATTGTCTGGGCTGGATGCCTTATTCCTCTATGGCAAAAACCAAAAGCTGCCTTTCAAACAAATGTTTGAAGTTTGCTTGCAAAGAGACTTCTGATTTCTCCAGCGATCGCTAAAGCCAACGTTCCTGACTGCCGCTGCTGGTCTCCTTATCTGACTAATAATGTCGCTGGGTATGACTACAATATAAGCCACAATGTCTGCTGCACGAAGAACAATAGGATAGATGCACAAAGCAATCGATACTCTGCACCCGACTGAGATCGTCACTAATCATAAAGTACAGCATCAATATGGTACCAAAACAATTGAGCAAAGAATAATCACGAAGAAACTTCTAAAAACTCCGCCAAATGAATGACGCCAAATGGCTCATAATAATCCTTCTGATTAGCTGCGGAGTCACTGCCACATCCAAGCTTGCCCTATCTGATGTCGTCCGCTGTGGAACACACAAACTGAGTCCCGATTCTGCCCTTATCCAGACCCGATATTGGTCCGAATGTTCTCCTCCTGTGGTAAGAGACTCTCAACGCCTTGACACAATGTAAATGGTTGTGCCTTCAGCTCGCGAATTAACAAGGATGTATGTGGATCTATCAAATAGAATATCGGATTTGCTCTCTTGTCGCAGCTCCAGTTACTTCTATTCGGGTGTTGCCTTTAACCAGAATTCTTTACTGTTATCCGACTGCCACAAAATGTATCATTTAAATTGGCCTTTGGCCACAAATTAAGCCCTCATGAAATGACTGCCGTGCCACCTCAAATGCGCAACCCTTCGGGGGAATATTTCACCTCCTTAGTTATGCAGATCCAAGGGAGTTTTTCGTTCCCAGAGACCTTATGGAAATCTGCAGACTAATGACTACAAATTGCCTTGGTTGAAGAAGAAATTGAATCCACCAAATCACCTCTTCAAATGGGAGCCCTATGTCCTCTATTTATCCCCTTTGCTGAGAAGTTTCTGGAAATTATCCAGAATCATCTTGCACTACAATTATTAACTTTATAAAATTAAATAAATAACTTTATAAAGTTAGAGTACAACCTTAATTTAATATTAGAACAAGTAGGCCCCACTTACTTAATTGGAAGACAAAATTGACCCCCCCTTTCCATAATCATTTGCCTACGAGAGTCAATGATAGGAAAATCTCCTATTACAATTATGTTGCTAAAAAAGGGACATGACAGTCCGCCCTTCCTGAAATTGCTTGCCCTCAAGCAATCTCAGAGCTGGATGCTGCAAAATGGTCTCATTCTCCCAAGTAGCATCTTCGACTGGTAGATCCTTCCATTTAACCAAATATTCTCTTATTACTCTTCGGCAGAGCTATTTTTCTCTGCTTCCTAAAATGAATTCTGGTACTAGGATCAATTTCCCTTCATCATCCAAAGGCGGTAATACTACAGAAGGTATCACATTCTGTCCCAATGCCTTTTTGAGATGTGATACATGAAACACATTATATACTTTGCTGTCTACTGGAAGCTCAAGTTCATAAGCCAATTCCCCTATTCGCCTGATGATCCTGAAAGGTCCATAATACCTGGGCTTAAGCTTCTCTGACCCACTCTTTTTGAGAGTGGATTTTCGAAATGGTTGAAGCATTAAGTAAACCATGTCGCCCACCTCAAAGCTCCTCTCTGTCCTCTTTTCATCTGCATATTGCTTATATTGATTCTGTGCCCGAGTGATGTTATCACGTAGAGAGCTAATAATATCTTTACTTTCTTGCATCAAATCCCTAGCACGTGGAACCCGAACATCACTCATCAATAAGTCAATGAAATTGGGTGTATCATAGCAGTATAATGCTCGAAAAGGTGTCAATTGGATAGACATGTGGAAAGTGGTATTATAGCAATACTCACACAAATAAATCCATCTTACCCAAGCCTTCTACTGATCAGCTACGTAATTCCTCAAGTAGCCTTCCACCCATTTGTTTACTATCTTCGTCTGTCCATCGGTTTGCGGGTGATAACTAGTACTGGGTGTGAGCTCAGTGCCGCATAATTGAAACACCTCTTGCCAAAAATGACTCATGAATCTACTATCCCTGTCACTGACAATACTGCAGGGTATCCCATGTAACCTGAAAACCTCTCTGAAGAATACTTTAGCTACCTGTACTGTAGTAGAAGTAGTGGTGATGGGAAAGAAATGAGCATATTTTGTTAGCCTATCTACCACCACATAAATGCAATCACGTCCCTGAGCCTTGGGAAACCCAGTAATGAAATCCATGGATATGCATTCCCACTTCTGACACGGAATGGGAAGTGGCTGTAGAAGCCCTGCGGGAAAGGTGTGCTCCTGTTTATTCTGTTGGCAAACGGAACACTCACGAATATACTGCAAAACATCCTTCTTAATTCCTTTCCATGTAAACCGTTCTCGCACCTGTCTATATGTTTTAAAGTATCCGGGGTGACCAGCTATAGGTGAATCATGAAGAGCTCGCATAATGAACTGCTTCACCTTCGATCCTGGGACTAAAAATATCCTGCTCTTGTAAATAATCAATTCATCCACAAGTGTATACCTGGTATCAACAAGTGTCCCATCAACTATCCTAGATGCCCATGAATCTCTGGCATATTCTGCAATAATCAGATGCTTCCAATCCTCAGAGATCTCAATCATTGAACTAAGATGTGGTCTGCATGACAAGGCATCTGCTACCACATTCTGTGTGCCCTTAACATAAGATATATCAAAGTCATATGCCTGTAACTTACTGACCCATTTTTGTTGCCTATCATTGAGATCCCTTTGCCCAAGGAAATGTCTTAAACTATTGTGGTCAGTTTTTATGCAAAATTTGCCACCTACTAAGTACTGCCTGAACTTAGCTAATGCATGCATGATAGCTAACATCTCCTTGTCGTAAATGCTGAATGATCTCTCTGGCCCATGGAGTTTCCTGCTTTCATATGCAATTAGGTGTTTATCCTGCATCAAAACAGCCCCAATACCATCTCCTGAGGCATCACACTGAAGTTCAAATGGTTTTGAGAAATCAGGCAATGCTAGTACCGGACATGAAGTCATGATCTCCTTGAATCTGTCAAAACAAGCCTGTGCCTTTGCTGTCCAAACGAAAGCTCCCCTTTTAAGCAAATCTATTATAGGGGACACGTGTCGTGAATACCTGCAAACAAATCTGCGGTAGAAGCCACATAAACCAAGGAATCCTCTTAACTGAGTTAGGTTCTCAGGAGTAGGCCACTCCACAATAGCATGAATCTTATCAGGATCCATCTGTACTCCTTCTCGGCTAATAATATGACCTAAATATAACAACTCAATCATTCCCAAATTGCATTTGGACTCTTTGGCATACAAGGACTCTTCTTGCAAGGTCTTCAATACTATTTCTAGATGCGCCATGTGCTCCTGCCATGTTCGACTGTATACCAAGATATCATCAAAGAATACCAACACGAATTTTCTCAGCTGATGATGGAAGACCTTATTCATGGTGGACTAGAAAGTAGCTGGTGCATTGGTCAATCCAAATGGCATTACTAAAAACTCAAAATGCCCACAATGACACCTGAATGCAGTCTTCTCAATGTCCTGTTCTCTGACTCTAATCTGGTGGTAATCTGATCTCAAATCAATCTTACTAAAGTAGCATGCCCCATGCAGTTCATCTATTAGCTCATCAATTTGTGGAATAGGATATCTATTCTTAATGGTTTTCTTATTCAGCATCCTGTAATCTATATGCATCCATAACGAATCATCTTTCTTCTTAACCAAAACTACTGAAGAAGAAAAAGGAGACTTACTAGGTCTGATGTGTCCCATCGCGAGAAGCTCCTTGATGGTTTTTTCTATTTCTTCTTTGAGCCTTTTGGGATGCCTATATGGAGTGATCATGACTGGTTTAGCACCTTCTTCTAATTCGATGATGTGCTCAATCCCTCTATTAGGTGGTGTACCAGGTGGAATATCGCTGAATACCTTACTATACTTTTTCCTCAATATCTGTATGTCAGGATGATATTCTGTCTTTTGTTGTTCCTCCTATGTAGGCATGAGAGTACACATGGCTGCCCATTCAAGATCCTCATGTCTCACCAATCTTTCCAATCATCTAAGAGAGATTGTTCGGATATCACTATTCTGAATAGCTCTCAATACATGTTGCCTCCCATCTACTTCGAACTTAATCTCCATGTCCTTGAGTCGAAAGGTAACCTCACCTAATAAATGTAACCATGCCATACCCAAAATGATATCCAAGTCACCCATATTGACCACGTGGTAATCCGCTTTGAACTCATAATTATTCAGGCGTAAAGGCATGTCTCTGACTATCCTATTACACTTAAGAGAGTATCCATCAGCAACCTATACTCGAAGACCTTCAAATTCTTCTGTCTTAATACCATGACGCTCAACCAATCGTGCATCAATGAAGTTATGTGTAGCTCTGGTATCAACCAATGTAATCACCTTCTGTCCTGCTAGAACACCACGTAATCTGAAAGATCCTTCCTGTTGAATGCTAGACAAACGCCCTTGCTGTAGATGCAATTCAAGTTCTTCTTTTTGTTCTAACTTTCCTGTCTCTTCCTCAGATTCTGAACCAGTGTGTTCTTCCTCTTTTGCCGCACTGTCAGAATCCGATTCTTTGTAATATGCCCACATAACCCTATTGGCTTTTCCTTTTGGTCGCAAGGGACAATCATGATCCCTGTCATATGGACCTTTGCAATAGAAGCATAATTTCTTCCTTCGCAAATCATTTAATGCCTCTGTATCTAGGGGTATGGTAGCTTTCCCTTTGGCTTAAATGCTCTTCCCTTTATTTTTATCAAACTTCCTATTGTCTCTGAAAGAGGTAGTACTCCTGGGAGTGAACCTGCTAGAAGGGGCTATAAGTTCCATACTTCGTGCTTTCCTCATGGCTTCCTGCAGTGTTGGTGGGTCAAATGCCTTAATCCATCCCTTGAGGGGTTCAGACAATCCTTCTGTAAATAAGATAACTAACCTCCTTTCCGATACATCTGGTACCATGACTGACAACCTCTGAAATTCACTAATATAAACCTCCAAATTGCCAGTCTGTCTTAACTGTGCAAGGTCGCAAAAATAAATTTTTGGATCCTTCTTATCAAAATGTTCAACTAATCTATCCACAAAGTCTTGATACGTTGTTACCTGGTTGTGTTGCAAAGTAACCATTCCATGTGACCACCAGTCATGAGCTGCGCCTTCCAGATGCAAGGTATCATATCTGATGTCATCTATTTCAGACATAGGCCTTAACGCTAGAAAGGTGTCCAACTTATGAATCCAAACTTGTGCTGTCATCTGACCACTACCATCGAAAAAGGGTAAAGTAAGTTTACTTACAACTCGTTGTAACTCACTATCATAACCTCCTCTAGGTCTCCTACTTTGGCGGTTGTTCCTCATATGTTCCCTTCTTTGGTTTAAATATCGATCAAAGTTTAATAATTCACGCACATGCGGGGGTAATGCCTGCCATTCTGCCGTAGCAGCCCTAAGATCATCCTGGAAATCTTCTGGTACATCGTCTTCTCCCATCTCCTGAGCCTCTTCCCTTAGGAAGGTGGGATGAGTAGGCCTATTTATTGTCCATGATCTGTGCCTAGGAGCACCTTGTGATCCTGCCACACTCCTATCATCGTGATCAGATGTGCCTCTTCCTTGATCCTGAATCCTGGGCTGAATAACTCTTTCCATTATGGTAGTCAAAGCCTGTAGTGTCTGAGTTATTTCTTGTTGTCCGGTAGTCATGATTCTGTAAAATTTTCTGGTTTCATCATCGTCGACTCTGGGAAATCTTGGCAGACTCTGTGTTTGTCTTTTACCCATATCTCTGTCCTTGAATATGGTTCTCTTGCGAATATAACACTGGGAATTAAAGTACTTTTACCCAATCAAGATGGCAGGACTACTGCTCTGATACCACTGTAGTAACCCCGACAGGTCATTGCTTTAAAGGGGTACACATTCCGTCAAACAGTTATCAATCAAGCTTAATATAGCCTGTATCTAATAATGCCTTTAAATTCACAATTCATGAATGAGGTACTTCACTAATCCAATTGGCATGAAATTCCATGAAATATCCAAATGAGCAAGTTGAATTTGACAGCAGTACAGGTGAATAATACAAATGCTATAATATTAGTAGATATGAACAATTGAAATCCAATCAAGAAATGACACAATAATGGAACCTGGTTTCTCCTCACTGTCTGGGCTGGATGCCTTATTCCTCTATGGCAAAAACTGAAAGCTGCCTTTCAAACAAATGTTTGAAGTTTGCTTGCAAAGAGACTTCTGATTTCTCCAGCGATCGCTAAAGCCAACGTTCCTGACTGCCGCTGCTGTTCTCCTTATCTGACTAATAATGTCACTGGGTATGACTACAATATAAGCCACAATGTCTGCTGCATGAAGAACAATAGGATAGATGCACAAAGCAATCGATACTCTGCACC
This sequence comes from Cupressus sempervirens, assembly GCA_028749045.1. Lineage (NCBI taxonomy): Eukaryota > Viridiplantae > Streptophyta > Pinopsida > Cupressales > Cupressaceae > Cupressus > Cupressus sempervirens. The sequence continues at coordinate 788,950,561 of CM053791.1, read as the reverse complement.
CGACTGAGATCGTCACTAATCATAAAGTACAGCATCAATATGGTACCAAAACAATTGATCAAAGAATAATCACGAAGAAACTTCTAAAAACTCTGCCAAATGAATGATGCCAAACGGCTCATAATAATCCTTTCGATTAGCTGCAGAGTCACTGCCACATCCGAGCTTGCCCTATCTGATGTCGTCCGTTGTGGAACACACAAACTGAGTCCCGATTCTGCCCTTATCCAAACTTGATATTGGTCCGAATGTTCTCCTCCTGTGGTAAGAGACTCTCAACACCTTGACGCAATGTAAATGGTTGTGCCTTCAGCTCGCGAATTAACAAGGATGTATGTGGATCTATCAAATAGAATATCGGATTTGCTCTCTTGTCGCAGCTCCAATTACTTCTATTCGGCTGTTGCCTTTAACCGGAATTCTTTACTGTTATCCAACTGCCACAAAATGTATCATTTAAATTGGCCTTTGGCCACAAATTAAGCCCTCATGAAATGACTGCCATGCCACCTCAAATGCGCAACCCTTCGGGGGAATATTTCACCTCCTTAGTTATGCAGATCCAAGGGAGTTTTTCGTTCCCAGAGACCTTATGGAAATCTACAGACTAATGACTACAAATTGCCTTGGTTGAAGAAGAAATTGAATCCACCAAATCGCCTCTTCAAATGGGAGCCCTATGTCCTCTATTTATCCCCTTTGCTGAGAAGTTTCTGGAAATTATCCGAAATCATCTTGCACTACAATTATTAACTTTATAAAATTAAATAAATAACTTTATAAAGTTAGAGTACAACCTTAATTTAATATTAGAACGAGTAGACCCCACTTACTTAATCGGAAGACAAAATTGACCCCCCCTTTCCATAATCATTTGCCTACGAGATTCAATGATAGGCAAATCTCCTGTTACAATTATGTTGCTAAAAAAGGGACATGACATTTTGTTACATGGAGTTTGAAGCCCATAGTGGTTTTGAAAGAATATAAAAAGAAAGAATCTTCAAGGTTCAATTTGATGGATGTGTCCCCTTTTGTTCATAGTAGGGAAGGTTCTAAATATTAAAGCGCATCAAACACACCAACAACCTATTCAGGTATTTATAAGGATGGACAAGCTCAACTAGGGCATGTCCTTGATATATGCAACATACGTGAGGCCCAAATCTGTAGATGAAAGAGAATACTACCAAATAGCTGATAGGAAACAGTAACCCAATCTCCACCTTCACTTCCCAAAGATATAAAGTTCTTTGGGGCTTAGCCAAGATTGATAATATTACTACTTCCAAGAGACCTATCTTTAGATTTAAGACAAGCTATTTATACTCTATCAAAACACAAGAGTTGAGGTCATCACCTAGAGTGATCACTTCTCTAGGCAGGCCCCTTAAAAATACAAAAATCAAGATCCCTTATTTAGAATCCCCTCAAACTTTTTAGCAAGGATGCAAGAAGAGAACATCAATAAAGGATTAAAAGACAAAAGGGGTTTATTTTAAGCCCAAATCCAAATGTGAATGATTCATTTAAGACCACTTTTTCAATGTTGGGAAGGCACACCAAAAAAATTGAGAAAAGAAAGAAAATTATTTTACAATGAAAAAGAACACAATGATCACTTTTTATAATTCAAATGAGGAGGTTTGGAATGTGTGCACCTTGATTTCATGCTTTCTAATTTTTTTCATTTTTTACTCTTTAGACCTCCAAGTCTCCTTCACAAACTTCAATCAAGTGCATAAACTCATAAAGAAATAGCAAAATTTACATGAAAATATATTAAAATATTTGATTCCATGAAAAATGACAACTTATATCATGCATTTAACTATGTAAAAATTAAATGCAAGTTAATCATTAAATGTCCTTTTTTTTAATTATGATTTTTTACTGGGTCAACAAGATTGGACCTATATGCCATGAATTTGGACCCAAAACCTTAAATGCAAAAAAGAGACCCTATTAAAAAAATAGAAACCTTTCCAAAAATGTCATAATTTCATAAAAATATTTTTATTTGTGCCCTAGGGACCCATTTTTTCAAAATAGACCAATTTTTTAAAATCAAGTGTTTGAGCCCTCATATGAGCTCTAAACTCAAAACGCAAAAGAACTAGCCCCATATAGAATTTAGACACCTTTCCAAAAATATAGAAATTTTTTGAAAACTTCACTAATTTATGCCCAAAAATGATTTTGTATTAAAAATAAGGAAAAATTATAAAAATATGAATTACCTCAAGAAAATCTACAATTTTAATTCAAGGTTATCTGATATGTTGCCAACCTACAAAAAATTCAGGCCAAAACACCAAGTTGTTTGAGAGATATGATCATATCTTTAAGATCTAAGCTTTTTTGTCTCCAAACAAATCTGCACAAGGGGATTAGCTCCAAAAAAATCCAAAATTAGCATGTAAAGGTGGGTTGCCCCATGGTGGGTGCCAAAAATGTATGCTAAAATGTTGACACACTTCTATGAATCATTATATCCAAGATTGCTCAAGAATGAGATCTCAAATGGTGATCCATGGCTCCCTATTCATGGAGTGCAAAGATTTGTAATGGAAGCCCTTATTTTGACCTAGTTTGTGCCCATGCAAGTACATCATAAAATGAGAGATTCAAAGAGGAAAAGTAAGAATGTTAGTCTCTCTGATCATCAAATATGCATGCAAATGAAGATGCAAACTACTCTAAATGATAACAATGCAAAGCAATGCGAGAAAGGAAATCTAATCTGTGAAAGGAAATAACAATACAATATTAATCTATCAAAACAAATGAGTCTAAGCTAATATGAAAATGCAAGGATGGAACCCGATGATGGAAGCCATGGATGCAAGAGAGAAGAAGAAAAGAAGTGAGAAGTTGCAATGAAGCTCCAATGTCCAAACCCTAAGGCTCAAACCCTAATGCTCAAACACCTTCTCCAAAATCGCTCTCCAAACCTGTAGCACAATAATAAAATCTTTATATCTATATTATTTCTCTACATTTCTCTATATATTTTTCTATATCTTTCTCTATCTTTCTTTATATCTTTATCTATATCCTTCTCTATATCCTTCTCTATATCTTTCTCTATATATTTCTCTCTATATGAAAATGAGAAGGAGAGGGCTCCTTACAAAGGAAAGTGTGGAGGTGGGAGGCTTCTCACAACCAATATGGGATAATAGAGTTTGATCCATGTGAGACAAAATTCCACCAATGAGAAAAGAGGAGTGTTTGAGAAGAAAGTGGAAAGAGGGAAAAAAAGAATTCCACTCAGAAATATGTGCATTCAAGTGTAGAGAAAATGGATTTATTTATTTATTTTAATTTAACTTATTTCTTTTTTATCACAAAGAGATATTTAAGTGGGGATGTTATTTATTTAATTAAAAGAGGGATTTTCTTTTAATTAAAATGGGATTTATTTTATTTAATTGATATGGAGATTTTCTTTTGATTAAATGAGATTATTTTATTTAATTAAAAGAGAATATTTCTATTAGAAAAATAAGATGAGGATAAAATGATTAAATTAAGAAATATAGAAATAATTGAATTAATTATGATTTGATCAAGGAATTTGATTTGAATTAATTTAATAAAATATTACAATGCATTGATTCGAGAAATTGATAAATTCAAAAATGAGGGCCCATAGTCTAGGTGACCATTTTAGGGTGCAACAGTAGCATCACGCTTTTATGTAATCAAGAGGGTGAAATAGTAAAGGGATTGAAGATGTTGAGATCTGATTGAAAAGATTGTGTTGAAAGAGATTATTGAAAGAGGAAGATTGTTGAAGTAGAAAATGTATTCCGATAAAAATTTTGTCGCTAATGTCAAACTTGTTATTTTTCTAGTAAGACAATTGCTTATAAGATTCAAGTACTATCACTTAGTTGATTAATGAAGAGGATTTGATCAATAAGATGTAACAATAACACCTAGAGGAAAGATTGAGTTATGATTATGTAATGAAGTACAAGGATTAGTTAAGACAATGATGACATGATGTATTGATAATCTACTTAAAGTTGCAAATGTTGGTTACACTTATAAACTTTAGAAGAACAAGTTACTCAAAGACAGGCTACCAAGCTTGACCAAGATGATTAGTAGGTGCCAAGCAAAGTTAGTGCAAGCAGAGTAGAAAATCAGTTAGAGCTGAATAAAAGAAAATTCTAGTGTATGTTGAGTAGAACAATAGATGTCAAGTAAAGTTTAATGGATGTTGAGTAGCAGTAAACTTTAGTTGATGCCAAGAGATTACACAATTGATTCCAAGCAATATAGTATGTGCTAAGTATCAGAAGATTGATAATGTCGATCTACTGCATTATTTAAAAGATCAAAGATTTTCCAAATCTGAGCTAACAAGTTTGTTTTCTTGAATTTTGTGAACCAGGTGGAAGATAAGGATGATGAGCTTGTGGCACAAAATTTGAGGTAAATTGTTTCTAGGTGAATTCAAATGGATTCTACGAGAAGTTTCTAGAAGAGAAAAGATATGGGGTAGATACATTGTATCCTACCTAATCCATCCAAACCCTAAAATAGAAAATGGAGAATAAAGTAGTAAAGTATTCTAATTTTCTATTTAAGGAATTTTTGGTTAAGAAGCCAAAGGAGTCTACGGGAAGATATTGAAAAGGTTAGAAAAGACTAGGAAAGAATAGAGACAGAGAGTCAAGGAATCTTCTTCATCAAGTGACCAAGAGGGTGATTACATTGGCATACTAAGAAAGAAGGCTTGAGGAGACATATGCTTTAAGGGAGAACAACCTGTCAGAGCTAAAAAGAATGAAAGCCGAGCAGAATTAAGGATAGGACTATGATCTGAAATTAGCAAGAGAAGTTGTAAGTCAAATCAGATCAAAAGTTCTACTGTTACTCTCTAACAATTGTATCAGTCTAGAGTAAAATCCTTTGGATTAAGGTTGACATAATAGTCATTGGAAAATCCTTTAACAGGGTGACATTCCAAGTGAATGGCCTAAAGTCCTCTAACAAGGCTCACTTTTAATAGGGTGATTAAAATCCCTTAACTGGGTCACATTTAATAGTGTGTATTGTAACATTTAATAGGGTTGGCCTTTCATAGGTCATCACATCAAAAGATTGAGAAATGTGTAGCATGTTACTGGTGGTTTTTCCCAAATTGGGTTTGCACATTAAATCATTGTGTCAAAAGTGTTGATATTTCATGTTTACATTTCAACATGGTTGATTTAATAGCAAGCTACAAGATTTAGTGATTGCATGCATATGAATATTTTATGGGTTTGTTGAGCTAAGGAGAAAAGTTTTATTAGTACATCTAGACCTTGAATAACTAATCCAACCCCCCCCACCCCCCACCCTCTCAGTTACTCTAAAAAATTTTAACAATTTGTATTAGAGTCATCTACTAAGGAAGACTAGTTCAAGGTACTAGAAGCACAAAGATCAAGATGTCAAAGACAGATGTACCAAAGCTAGATAAAGATAACTTTCCTAAATGGAAAATTTTGATAAAGGTACATCTTGGAGGGATTGGAGATCCTGCACAATCTACCATCATAGTAGAACACATTGACCCTACTAGATCTCCTATGAACACATTGACCCTACTAGATCTCCTACTGCCAAAGATATATATAAAAAGAAGGAACACAATCAGGTAATGTTGGAGTTTGCCTCTGCCCTAAGCTATGCCAAGTTTGATGACATCAAAGGCTATGACATTGCAAAGAAGATAGAGGATGCCCTCCACACCATCTATGGAGGAGACAAGAATGTACAAAGAGCCAAATCTAAGAGTCTTAGAGGCAAGTTTGATGACATGAGAATGGAAGAAGGTGAGAACATTACTCAGTATGTTGCTAGGACAAAAGAAATGGTTAGTGAAATTAAGGGTGCAACTAGTCAAATAGATGATGACACTATTCTAAGTAAAGTCTTAAAAACACTACTACATGTCTATGTTATTAGAGTATCATCAATCCAAGAATTAAGATGCATTCCAAGGAATAACCTTGTTGAAAATATAGATGGAGTAACTGAGAGGGGGGCGTGAATCAGTTACCACAAAAATAAATCCACAAATTCCTTAGATGTCTAAAAAAAACTCAATTACTACTGTTACTCAATAGCCACATAGAAAAATGTTGTAACTTGGCAGATTAACTTGTTACTAATTTTAAGCATTCACAATTATTAACATACATGCAAAAGAAAATAAGATGAACACAAGAGACACCAGATTTAATGTGGAAACCCAATATGGGAAAAACCACCAAGTAGGTAGCTACCAATTTTCACTCTTTTAAAGTGAGCCCTATTAGGAGCCAACCCTATTAAAGGTTACAAAACACACTATTAGATGTGACCTTATTAGAGGATTTAATCACCCTGCTAGGAGTGGCCTTGCTAGAGGACTTTAGAACAATTCAATAGAACTATCCACCTTGTTAGACGATTTACAAAATGGTTGTTAGACCAAGTCTGTTAAGAGATTTTAGAATTACTTCTACAATGGTGAGAAAGTAACAATAAGTGACCTCAAGGAGATGCAACTAAACTTTGTTGATACAAATCTCTTCTTTGCTTCAATAGATCCTCACTGGTCGAATAAAACTCTACTACTCCTCAATGATATTTGATCCTACTTCAAAATTTTCTCACACTTCCTCTTCACACAATCAATTCACTTGCATGCTCACTCATTCATACATCCATCCATTCATACATTTGAAATCACAACTTAACCTTTTATTTATACATTACAAATTTTCAAGTTGGCTCAATTACAAGTTACATTTACCAATAAACCATACATTAGCTAGCTACAAACATTACATTAAACAATTAAACTTTATTTCTTAAAAAAATGAAATCCTTCAGTAGCTGACCTAGCTTGGTAAACACTAATCCAAAAATGATTTCCACTATTAACCAGGTGAAGCTCGATAAACACTGTAAACTCTGAAAAATCCTTTGGAGATCGAGTGAACTTGATAAGAACTAACTTCCCTTCATTGACCTTGTGAGCTCGGTAGAAGTTGATTTCTACCACAAAAGCCTTCAGTGCCTAAGTGAGCTCAGTAGAAACTATCTTCACAATGTAACCTCCAAAAACACTCAGTAGACTCTGTAATTCACTTTGCTTACCATCTGAGCTCGATAGAATTTGTCTTTTGCCTTGCTGACCAAGTAAGCTTGGTAGACTCTAACTGATAATTGATATGACATTTATGTAACATCAAAGACAACACACAATTGAATAATTGTATCCAACAATCTCCCTCTTTGGCATTGATGGAAACACAGCATGTTATAGCAGAATGAAATTTGAAAACAAGTCTTTTTCTGATAGAATATTTCTCCCTCTTACATTTCATTCCACAAACTTCTCAAATATAGTAATCTCCCTCTATGAAGGAATTACATAGCTTCTATTTGAACATCAAACTCTTCATAAATAGATTCAAATTTTAGAAAGATATGACAGTATACTCTCACTCTTTGAAAACATATGCCTAAGACAATACAAACCAAATGAATAGCAATGTACCTTATGTATTGATTCATGTGCAATATTTCCATGATTATTTTGCATCAACTAAAAGATTTTCAACTTGGTACCTTTTGATGCATCACTAAAACTTCATTGTAGTAAGCTTCAGATACGAGAATGACCCCTAACTTACCTCTTAGATACAAGAATGCATCCTTAGGTAAAGGCTTGGTGAATATGTCAGCAATTTGTTCTTTTGTATGGACATATTCCAATCTGATCTCCTTATCCTGAACTAATTTTCTGACAAAGTGATACTTTATTGCAATGTGCTTGGTTTTTGAATGTATCACTAGATTTGTTGATATGTTAATTGCACTTGTATTATCATAAAACATAACAACATGTTCTTCGATTCCCTCCTGCATGCCTTCCAATAATTGTTTGAACCAAACAATATTAGAATAGTTTATTGCTGCTACAACATACTTTGCTTCTATTGTAGATTGGGATGTACAATTTTTCTTTTTACTTATCCAAGAAACCAACCTCTTTCCAAGAAAGAATGCTCCTCCACTTGTACTCTTTCTATCATCAATGTTTCATGCCTAATCAGCATCAGTGAGCACTTTCAAATCCAAATTACCTCCAAATTTGTACCATAATCCATAATCTTCAGTTCCTTTCAAATATCTCATGATCTTTTTGATTGACATTTGTGATTTTCTCTTGGTTTTGCTGAAAATCTTGCTAGAATACCAACTGCAAGGGCAATGTCTAGCCTTTTATGCACTACATACTACAACTTTTCAATCATAGATCTATACAATGTTTGATCTACCTCCTTTCAATCATCATCCTTGGTAAGTTTCAATCTAGTATAGCTTTCAATTCCAATAGGTCCACACAAATTAGTATGCACAATTTTTAAAACTTTTTTAGACTGATAGTTTTTACTTTTAAAGCTAGTCTTTCCCATCTTACCAATCTGACAATTCTTGCATAGACCAACCTCAGGTTTCTTTATATGAAGAATGCCTCTTACTTTCTTGAATTGACTTATTTTCACTAAGTTATCAAACTTTACATGACACAACCTCCTATGCCATAACCAACTTTCTTCAACTTGAGAAATAAAACATGAACATTCACCAAGTTCAAGATAGAACAAGTTACCTTTTGTCTGTGTGTCTGAGCCAATCAGCTTTCCCTTGTCATCCAGCAGTCTTGATTTTCCATGCATGAATTCCACTTTGAATCCATTATTGAGTAGTTGTGCCACACTCAACAGATTGTATTTTAGTCCTTCTACCCAATATGCATTATTACATACAAGCTCTTTGGTTAGTGATATTCTTCCTCTTCCTTTTATACAACAAGCTTCATTATTACCAAACCTCACACTACCACCATCATAGTCTTCAAAATGTTCAAACTTTGTTTTATCACTAGTCATATGATTAGAGAAACCCCTATCTATGATCCATGTATCATTTTTTCTCACATGAGAAATAAGTACCATTTCCTCATCATTGTCAGACTCATCTTTCACAGTAATGTACACAATTTCATCTTTTTCTTCATCATCAGAATCATTAAAATCCTTAACCATAAAACATGTTTTCTTACCTTTGTCCTTGAATTATTTGAAGTCTTTCTTGCCATTGCACTTGTGACCTTTCTTCTCATCCTTGTTCTACTTATTTGGGCACCTAGCAGCAATATGTCTAATTTCCTCACATGAAAAATAGATTAGAGAAACCTTACCTTTGTATTTTCTTTTGCCTCTAGAATATATCCTTGCTAGTAGAGCTTCAACCACCTCAAGATCAATGTCTAAACTCTGTTCTAATTCTTCTTCACTTTCAGACTAAGAATCCTTTATCTTCTTGCCTTTCTCCTTGAGTAAAACCTTGGCTTCAAATGCTGATTCAATATTCTTGGTACCTGGAACAGAGTTATCATAGTTATCTAGCTCAAATGAAATCAATCTTCCAACTATGGCCTCTAAATTTATCTTATGATTTGCTTCACATCTTCTTTCTTGAATTGCAAAAACTCTAATTGCATAAATGGAAAGTAATGTTCTAACAACTTTACTTATAACTATTTCCTCCTTGATATCCCCTCCAAAAGCTTTGATTGCACTAACACTTGCTTTGACTCTTTCAACATATTTTGCAATGTTTCCATCCTCTCTTATCCTCATCTGATCAAATTTTCCTCTTAGACTTTCTACTTTGGCTCTTCTCACATTATCATCACCTCCATAGATATCTTTTAGCTTGTTTCACATTTCAAAGATAGTTTTGTAGTCCTTGACATCATCAAATTCTTCATAGCTTAGGGCAAATGCGATGTCTATCATCATGGTGTTGTGATTCTTCTTCTCAGCAATGTCATTCACAGATAATGGAAGCTAGATGCAGTCTCATGAGACCTTTCCATGCTGAAAAGTTATCCCTGTTAAGCCTTGGAATTTCCCTTTTGTAAGACATCCTAATCTTTAGCTTAGATCCTTGAAATCCTTCCTGCAAACGTCAAATGCTCTGATACCAATTGTTGGAAATATAGATGGAGTAACTAAGATGGGGGCTGAATCAGTTACCACAAAAATAAATCCACAGATTCCTTAGATGTCTTAAAAAAACTTAATTACTGTTGTTACTCAGTAGCCACATAGAAAAATGCTATAACTTGGTAGATTAACTTGTTACTAATCTTAAGAATTCACAATTATTAACATGCATTCAAAAGAAAATAACATGAACACAGGAGACACCAGATTTAACGTGGAAACCCAATATGGGAAAAACTAGCAAGTAACTAGCTACCAATTTTCACTCTTCTAAAGTGAGCCCTGTTAGGAGCCAACCCTGTTAAAGGTTACAAAAAACATTTCTAGGTGTAACCTTGTTAGAGGATTTAATCACCCTACTAGGAGTGGCCTTGCTAGAGGACTTTAAAAAAATTTAGTAAAATTGTTCACCTTGTTAGAGGATTTAAAAAATGGTTGTTAGACCAACTCTATTAAGAGATTTAAGAATTACTGCTACAATGGTGAGAAAGTAACAATAAGTGACCTCAATGAGATGCAACTAAACTTTGATGATACAGATCTCTTCTTTGCTTTAATAGATCCCCACTGATTGAATACAACACTGCTGCTCCTCGAGGATATCTTATCCTTCTTCAAAATTTACTCACACTTCCTCTTCACACAATCAATTCACTTGCATGCTTACTCATTCATACATCCATCCATTCATACATTTAAAATCACAACTTGACCTTTTATTTATACATTACAAACTGTCAATTTAGCTCAATTACAAGTTACATTTACCAATAAACCATACATCAGTTGGCTACAAACATTACATTAAACAATTAAGCTTTATTTCCTAAAATAATGAAATCCTTCATTGGTCGACCCAGCTCGGTAAACACTGATCCAAAAATGATTTTTAGTGTTAACTAGGTGAAGTTTGGTAAACACTACAAATTTTGCAAAATCCTTTGGAGATCAAGTGAACTCGGTAAGAACTAACTTTCCTTCACTAACCTTGTGAGCTCGGTAGAAACTGATTTCTGCCATATAAGCCTTTAGCGCCCAAGTGAGCTTGGTAAAAACTATCTTCACAGTGTAACCTCTAGAAGCACTTGGTAGACTCTATAATTCACTTTGCTTACCATCTAAGCTTGATAGACTCTGCCTTTTGCCTTGTTGACCAACTGAGCTCAGTAGACTCTGACTGATAACTGATATGACATTTGTGTAATATCAAAGACAACACACAATTTAATAATTGCATCCAACAAACCTAACTCTTGAAAGTATACTAGGTAGACTCACTGCTTTTGACCTATCTAACTTTGACAATTACAAACCAAAGAGTCTTGAATCTGCTTTCAAGACTAAATTGTTATTAAAAGACTCTGATGAGAAGAAGTAGAAGAAGAAAAGAAAGATAAAACATGTGTCTAGTGATAGTGATACAAATGAAAAAGATGTTGAACAATTGGTAGCACTCACAGAGGAAAAGGAAAATTCAAAGGCAAGTTTCCTATCATTTGTTTTAATTGCAATGAAATTGGTCATATTGTTGCTAGATGTCCAAAGAAGAAAAACTACAGAGGTAGTGACAAGTTCAAAGGGAAAAGAAATGAAGACAACAAGGATTACAAAGACAAAGACAAGAAGTGCTACATTACTGAAGAGGATGATTTAGATGAACATGGTGATGAAGTTGTTTATATTGCAATGAAACATGAATATGATAAAGATGAGGCAACTGCACTTGTAACATGGGTGAACAAAAATGATAGATGGATCATTGAAAGTGGATGCTCACATCACATGACTGGAGACAAAAGTAAGTTTGTTATCTTAAACTATTATGATGGAAATAGTGTTAGATTTGGTAATGATGCTCCATGTTTGATAAAAAGAAAAGGCTCCATCAAACTCATAGACAAGATCTCATGTGACAATGCTTACTATGTTGAAGGGTTAAACTATAATCTATTGAGTGTATCACAATCAAACAATTTGGGATGTAAAATTGAATTTGAAAACAAGACTACCAAGATCTATGACATAGATGGAAAATTGATAGGAAAAGGAAATCAAACTAGAAGCAATCTATTTTACCTTGATACAGAGGATGCTACTTGTCTTATTGAAAAATTTGATGATGTATGGCTATGGCACAGAAGGTTATATCATGTTAATTTTGATAACTTGATTAGTATCAATAACATGAAGAAAGTTAGGGGTTTTCCTAAGTTGAAAAAGCCTGACATTTTGATATGCAAACAATGTTAGCTAGGCAAAATAACAAGTTCAAATTTTAAAAGAAAAACTTATACCTTTAAGAAGATACTATATATTGTTCATACTAATTTGTGTGGACCAATTAATGTGAAAAGCTATAAGGGAGACAAGTACATAATGCTATTTGTAGATGATTATTCTAGAATGATGATTGTCATGTTTGTAAAATAAAAATCTAATTCTTTTCAAATGTTTAAGTGATACTTGGCAAGACTTGAAAAAGAAACAGGTAAAAGTTTGAAATTCTTGAGATCAAAGGTGGATAATTCACATCAAATGAGTTTGAGATGTTCTATAATGACAAAGGAATCAAAAGATAGACATCTACACCTAGAACACTTTCACAAAATGGAATAGTTGAATAAAGAAACTAGTCTATAATGGATTGTGTTGGAACACTCTTGATGGAGAAGAATGTTGCTTTGAAATACTAAAAAGAAGTTGTAAGTATAGCTATCTATACCTTGAATCATGTTGAGGTCAAGAAAGGTACTCAATCTACACCTTTTGAATTATGGTGTGGATATCCACCCAAGGTAAAGTACTTTAAGGTGTTTGGAAGAAAATGTTACATTCTTAAAGATGTTAGGAGTGGTAAACTTGATGCAAAAAGAAAAGAAGGCATATTTCTTGGTTACTCCACAAGAAGTAAAGCTTATAAGTGTTTAAATATTAACGACAAGATTGTGAAAAGTGAAAATGTAAATTTTGATGAGTATATTGTTGGTCAAAAGAATAGTCTTGACAATTGAGTGTCAACACACTTAACCATTTTCACTATGTATGTTGAGTACACAATGTTTGCTGAGCCAGAATTTTAATAGGTGTTGAGCCACAGTTGGTTCCAAGCAAGTTAGAACGTAGTTGTGGTGAGTGATCCAAGAAATGTTCATGTGCCGAGCAATATAAAACATACGTGTGTCGAGCAATATAGTGTTTAACAGGTGCCAAGCAGACCAAGAAAGTAATAGATGTCGAGTGATCCAGGAATTAGTTCATGTTGAGCATTAGTAATGTAATGAGTGTTGAGTAAGTTAGGATTAGCATAAGAGTTTGTGCTTTCACAAACTAAGATGTAAACCATTTATGGAGCCAACCTAAAGAAATTTTGAAGGAGATAAAAGATAAGGACGAATCATTTATATTCCCTATGCAATCTACATGCAACCAATTAGAAAAATGGAGAAGGCATGCAACCAATGAGAAAAATCTAAGGTATGAGTGAGAATTTGAGATTCAATATGGATCGTAGATCCATACCTAACCCTAAGTCTTTGCATTCTTTATAAGGAGGTTGAGAACCCATTGCATATGTGGAAGAGAATAGTATAAGGAGAGATTATAGAAAAAATTTAGTGTGAAAAGGAAAATACTTGGAGGAACAAAGCAGCAACTTCATATCAAATTGATTAGAACAACACAAGAGACAAGGAACACATATAGAGATCAGATCAAGCAAGGATCAGAATGAGAAGAGCGGATCTAGTACTTGAACCCAGCAATTTGAGATTTCATTCAACTAGGTCAAAATTTTCTAATACTCTGTCACAATTGTATTAGATGCTAAAATCCTATGTTGATAGGTTAGCTTAATAGCTAGGTAGGAGAACCTTTGGAGAAGGTCATGAAAAAACTTATATATTAGGCAGGTTTAATAATCTATTGTAAATCCTTTAACAAGGTGACACTTCATGTAAGTGTTTGTAAATCCTCTAACTAGGTCACTATTGATAGAGTGTAAAGACTTTAACAAGGTAGGTCTTTCACAGGGAAAACCATCAGAAGTGGTTGAAAATTGATTGCTGCAGTGATTTTTGTGGTTGTCATCCCCACCCCAATTTTAGCTTCTTATTCCTGGAGTGGGTTACCAAATCTTTGTGTTATGTGTTGATGCATGTTTTTATTTCATGTTTTCTTATATGTTTACATGCATGTACATTACTCTCAGTTATGTGTTAATAAGGTTTTAAAAGGATAAAAATTTGTTGCTTCTAATTCAACCCCCCCCTCAAAAGTACTCTTCCCATTTGAACATCCAACATATATAGAAACACATGAGGAGGAATCCATGAAATAACTAGAGGCATACAAATCATTTGTATATTTCTATGAAGGAATGCTTGTAGAAGAAGAACCTAAAAATCAAGTTGGAAACCAATAGCAAGATTCAGTGACTACCGATTCACACCCTATGAATGCCAAGTTGCATTCAAAAACTAAGCTACATTCAAATGCTAACACACTACAGAATGAAGAAATTGCACATTCTAATTGTGAGTTTAGTACACATGAAAGAGATGCTGATATACCTGATAGATATGCACATAGTGATACCAAAGTTGAAAGACAAACAGAGGAAACAAGGATTGAACCAAGATTGTCCAAGTATGTCAAAAGATATCATCCTATTGATCAAATCTGATGCAGAAGCATCCAGAGGTATAAGGGAAATCTTGTGTCACCCAAAAAAATGTACTTAGACTTAGTTTCTATTTCATGTGTTTTCATTTTTGGACACCCATTTGGGTCAAATAAGGGTTCCAAATTTCACAGTTCCACTATCAGTGTGCTAGAAAATTTTGAAAAAATAGGAGTATGTAATTGGGCCATCATTTTGGTAAACTAGGAGGTGTAAATCAGCTATATGAATGTAATTGTGATTTAGAGCATTCCAAAAAAAGAATCAGGTCAAAAGGCCCCACGGTTTGAAAGTTATTGCAATTTTTCAGGTTTTGGAGACCTCCTAAGAATGCTTCAAAGTCAGGTTAGGGGTATTAAATGACCTCAAAAAGGGCCAAAAAAATGGGGGACAATAGAAGCTTGTCCATAGGGCTATAGAGCGCTTCAAGAGCTTTTCGAAAATGTAAACGATTCATCAATCAAAGCTACAGTTCAAAAGTTATGCCTCCCGAAAGTTCGGTTACCGTTTCTGGATTCTTCTAGATTTGGGTTGACTTCTAACGCAGCTTCTAGAGCCTTCTATTTGGTCAGTGGATGCCTACTAAAACTTTTTAGAATGTACTCCTAGTCCTTAACCCTTCAGAGTCTATTTAAGGAGATTTCTGGCATTGTAAAGGCAGTTTGGGGTGGAGTTTGAGAGGAGGTACTGAAAGGAGAAATTATCTCTAGATTTATGCTATTGTAAGCCCTTAGGGCATATTTTGAAGTTTATTTTCTCTGTACTATTTGTACTAGCTTATTTTCTCAGTTAATATAATTTTCCCTTTTCTGTTGTGTCCATTCTGTGTTGGTTGTGTCCCCATCAAAATCATTGAAAGAAAAGATGCAAGGCCAATGACAAGAAATAAAATAAGAAGTGAATCATGTCTACTAATCATGAAAGAGCCCAAGATAGTGAAAGATGCATTGGAAGATAATGACTGGTGCAAAGCCATGGAAGAAGAAATTGAGAAGATAGAGAAAAACAAAACTTGGAGTCTAGTTCCTATATTAGAAGACAAAAATGTGATTGGAACCAAGTGGGTATTTAGAAACAAGCTAGATGAGAATGGTGAAATCACAAGAAATAAGGCAAGACTAGTTTGCAAAGGATATGCACAAGAGGAAGGAATTGACTATGGGAAAAAATTTGCCCATGTTGCAAGGTTGGAATGAGTAAGAATTTTTCTTGTTTATGTTTCTTACAAAGGATTTAAGGTCTACTAGATGGATGTTAAATTTGCATTTCTGAATGGAATACTGGAAAAAGAGGTTTACATAGAGCAGCCAGAAGGTTTTGTTGATGTTAACAATAAGGACATGGTATGTAGACTACATAAAGCTCTATATGGTTTGAAGCAAGCACCAAGAGCATGGCATGAGAGACTTCATAAGCATCTTGTGAAGATTGGATTTGAAATAATAGATGATAACAACAATTTGTACATGAAAACCAAAAAAAAAAAAAAAAATTTGTTATCTGAAATTTTGGTTGATGGCATAATATTTGGAGGACAAGATGCTCTATGCAAGAATTTTGCAAAACAAATGAAACATAAATTTGAAATGCTAATGTTTGGAGGGATCAAATTCTTTGTAGGATTATAAGTACATCAAATGAAGTATGGCATATACATCACTCAATCAAAGTACACCAAAGAAATATTGAAAACTTTTGGACTAGAGGATTCAAAACTAGTAAGTGCACCTATGATAAATAGACATAAACTATCAAAGAATGATGATTCAGCTAAGGTAAACTAAACAATGTATAGGTATATGATTGGTAAGTTTCAATATGTTGTACATAGTAGACCTAATATTGTATTAACTATAGGGATAGTTGCAAGTTTCTCTGCAAATCCTAAGGAAAATCATGTAATGGCTATGAAAAGAATAATGAGATACTTGAAAGGTATAGAGGAGTTTAGCCTATACTAAAAGAAGAATGAAAAGTTTTACTTAGAGATCCTACATTGATGTTGACTAGGCTGGAAACACAAATGACGGAAAGAGCACCAATGGAAGAGCACTTTTCTTAGGTAAGAGACTAGTTACATGGACTAGTAAGAAATAAAGTTGTACCTCACAATCTACTGTTGAAGCTGAATATGTTGTTGCTACTATAAATTGCACAAACATTGTATGGATCAAAGAAGCTACTCAAAGAAATGAAGGAAGAGATAATAGATCCAATGATACTTTATTGTGATAATACTAGTGCTATAAATATATCAAAGAATCCAATACTACATTCATAGACAAAGCACATTGCAATCAAGTATCATTACTTGAGAGAGCTAGTAGAAGATAAAGAGGTGAAGATAGAATATGTCAATACAAAGGAGCAGATTTTTTACATCTTCATAAAACCATTACCTAAGGATGCACATGAATATCTACGAGGTAAATTAGGGGTGATACTCTATCAAAGGAAATATAAGTAACAAGAGGACAGCCCTACATCAAACAATTTGATTACCAAAATGTTACAAATCCATGCAAAGGATATTATTTTAGGAGCTGCCTGAAGTAATTAAAATGGTGAAAACTCCAAAACAGTTACAAGCAAGGTGATAGAGGGAGAAATTAGACAAAGATGTTGAAATTGTAAAAGTCTATATCTACATGTTAAGATATAAAGATGATGTTGTTGGCATTGTTTTTAAAGAGGGAGATATTCTACAGATCAACTAACAAAGAGGTTTATTGTTCCAAGAGGGAGCAAGTACAAAGAGGGAAACATTGATCAGAAAGCCAGATAGAATATCAGAGGAAGATTCTACTAATCAGAAAGGAGAAAGTATACTAGAAATTGTTATCTCAAAGGGAGATAATTGTTGATTAGAGGTAAACACATGTATAATGAAGGAGATCTCAATCTACCTAGTAAGAGGGAGTTACAAGAAAGAAACTCAAAGGAATCATAAGAAATAATTTTGTAACCTAATCAGAAGAATGAAGTTTTTGATAGAGGGAACAATATTGATATAAGTTTTCTTTTTGGTATTGTCTTATAGTTTTAACTTAGTTAGTATGGTTGAACAAATTGTTTTATCATTCAGGTAACTTGGTTGATCAGTTTGGTTTTCCATCAATGCCAAAGAGGAAGATTGTTGAGATCTAATTGAAAAGATCATGTTGAAAGAGATTATTGAAAGAGGGAGATTGTTGAAGTAGAAAATGTATTTCAATCATTGTTTTATCACTGATGTCAAACCTATTATTTTCCTAGTAAGATAATTTCTTATAAGATTCAAGTACTATCACTTAGTTGATTAACGAAGAGGATTTGATCAATAAGATGTAATAATATCACCTAGAGGAAAGATTGAGTTATGCTTATGTAATGAAGTACAAGGATCAATTAAGATAGTGATGACATGATATATTAATAATCTACTTAAGGTTGCGAAGGCATGTTACACTTAGAAACTTTAGAATAACAAGTTATTCAAAGACTGTCTGCCAAGCTTGACCGAGTTAGTCAGTAGGTTCCGAGAAAAGTTAGTGCAAGTTGAGAAGAAAATCAGTTAGAGCCAAGTAAAAGAAAATTCTAGTATATGCTGAGTAGAACAATAGATGTTGAATAAAGTTTAATGGATTTTGAGTGTCAATAAACTTTAGTTAATGTCAAGTGATTAAATAGTTGATGTTGAGCAACATAGTATGTGTCAAGCATCAGAAGATTGATAATGTCGAGTTGTTGCAATATTTAAAAGATCAAAGATTCACCGAATTTGAGCTGACAAGTTTTTTTCTTGAATTTTGTGAACCAGGTGGAAGATAAGGATGATAAACTAGTGGCACAAAATTTGAGGTAAACCATTTCTAGGAAAATTCAAATGGATTCTAGGAGAAGTTTCAAGAAGAGACAAGATATGGGGTAGATACATTGTATCATACCTAATCCATCCAAACCCTAAAATAGATGATGGAGAACAAAGCGAAAAAGTATTTTATTTTCCTATTTAAGGAATGTTTGGTCAAGAAGCAAAAAGGAGTTTGGGGGAAGATATTGAGAAGGTCAAAAAAGACCAAGAAAGAATAGAGACAAAGAGTCAAGGACTCTACTTCGTCAAGTGACCAAGGGGGTGATTGCATCGGTGTACTAAACAAGAAGGCTTGAGGAGACATATGCTTGAAGGGAGTGTAGGAAATATAGATGAAGTAACTAAGAGGGGAGGGGTGAATCAGTTACCACATAAACAATTCCAAAAATCCCTTAGATGTCTAAAATGCTTACTTACTACTAATACTCGATAAACAGTGCAGGAATATTGTAACTCGGTAGATTGTCTAATTACTGATTATCTAGCACTCATAGTTATTAATATGCTTGAAAAGGTTAAAATAAATGAACACAAGAGACACCAGATTTAACGTGGAAAACCAATATGAGAAAAACCACCAAGTAACTAGTCACCAATTTTCACTCTTCTAAAGTGAGCCCTGTTAGGAGCCAACCCTATTAAAGGTTACAATACACACTGTTAGGTGTGACCTTATTAGAGGATTTAATCACCCTATTAGGAGTGGCCTGGTTAGAGGTCTTTAGAACAATTCAACTGAATTGTCACCTTGTTAGAGGATCTACAAAATGGCTGATAAACCAACTCTGTTAAGAGATTCTAGATTCACTATTACAATGATTAGAAAGCAACAATGAGGTGATCTGAATGATATGCAACTTATCTTTTCTTGATTACAGATCTCTGTTTGACTTCATTGGATCCTTACTGATTGAATACAACTTTGCAGCTCCTCCAAGATATCTAATCCTTCATCATAATTCACTCAATATTCACTTATTCCATCCTCATCCATATATTCACACACACTTCAATTCACAACTTGAACATCTATATATATACCTTTCAAATTATCAAGTCGGCTCAAATATAAGTTACAATAACTAAAAAAATCAATACATCAGTCGGTTGCATGAAAAAATTGAACTTAATATCAAAACAATAAAATCCTTCGCTGGCCGACCCAGCTCGGTAACCACTGCTCCAGAATGGTTTTCTAGTGTTAACCAAGTGAAGCTCAGTAAACACTGCAAACCCTGCAAAAATCCTTTGGAGATCGAGTGAATTCAGTTAGCATTAACCTTCCTTTGTTGACCTTGTGAGCTCAGTAGAACCTAACTCTCTGCCACATTTCCTTTGATAACCGAGTGAGCTCGATAGACATTAACTTTTCTTCATTAACCTTGAGAGCTCGGTTAACACTAACTTTTTGCTACAAAATTATTTGATGCCCAAGTGAGCTCGATAAATATTAAATTTTCTTTGTTAACCTTGGGAGCTCGGCTAACACTAACTTTCTGCTACAAAATCCTTTGTTGCTCAAGTGAGCTTGGTAAGGACTGACTTTACTAAGTAATGTTCAAGAACATTCAGTAGAAACTATAAATTGCTTTGTTGATCATCTGAGCTCGGTAGACTTTGTCTGATGACTGATATGACATTTGTGTAACATCAAAGACAATACACAATTAACAATTGTATCCAACAATCTCCCTCTTTGGTATAGATGGAAACACAACATGTCATAGCAGAATAAAATTTGAAAACAAGTCTAACAAACCTTTTTCTATCAGAACAACTTTCTCTATTAGATAGCAAACTCTCCCTCTTTTAGTAATCTCCCTCTGTGAAGGAATTACATAGCAAACTTCTTCCTTTCAAACAAATTTTAGAAAGATATGATAGTAAAACTCTCCCTCTTTGACAACACATGCCAAAGACAACACAACTCAAATGAATTTTAATGTACCTTTTGTACTGATTCATATGCAATATTTCCTGATTATGTTGCATCAACTAATAGATCTTTTACTTGGTATGCATTGATGCATCACTAAAACTTCATTTTAGTGAACTTCAGATAGGGGAGTGACCCCTAACTTACCTCTTAGATACAAGAATGCATCCTTAGGTAATGGCTTTGTGAATATGTCAACAATTTTTTCCTTTGTATGAACATATTCCAATCTGGTCTCTTTATCTTGCACCAATTCTCTGACAAAATAATATTTTATTGTAATGTGCTTGGTTTTGGAATGCATTGCTAGATTCTTGGATATGTTAATTGCACTTGTATTATCACAGAATATAACAATTGGTTCTTTGATCTCCACCTTCATGTCTTCCAACAACTGTTTAAACCAAACAATATTAGAACAGTTTACTGCAACAGCAACATACTCTGCCTCTGTTGTAGATTGAGATGTACAATTCTATTTTTTGCTTGTCCAAGAAACCAACCTCTTTCCAAGAAAGAATGCTCCTCCACTTGTACTTTTTCTGTCATCAAGGTTTCCTACCCAATCAGCATCAGTAAACACTTTCAAATCCAGATTACCTCCAAGTTTGTACCATAAACCATAATCTTTAGTTCCTTTCAAATATCTCATTATTCTTTTGATTGTCATCATGTGATTTTCTCTTGATTTTTTTGAAAATCTTGCTACAATACCAACTTCAAGGGCAATAGCTAGCCTAGTATGAACTACATACTACAACTTTCCAATCATAGATCTATACAATGTTTGATCTACTTCGTTTAATTTATCTTCCTTGGTAAGTTTTAATCTAGTACACATAGGAGTCCCAACTAGTTTACAATCTTCCATACCAAACTTTTTCAATATCTTCTTGATGTATTTTGATTGAGTGATGTAGATACCATTTTTATTTTGCTAAATTTGAAGACCAACAAAGAATTTGATTTCACCAAGCATAGACATTTCAAATTCTTTGTTCATTTGCTCTAAAAATTCTTTGCAAAGATCATCATTCCCTATGAAAATAGTATCATTTACAAATATTTTTGCCAAAAAATCGTATTATCTGGTCCTTCCTTTATATATAAGCTATTGTTATCATTAGTTCTTTGAAAACCAATCTCAATAAGATAGTTATACAATCTTTCATACCATGCTCTAGGGGCTTGTTTCAGACCATACAATGCCTTGTGTAATTTGCAGACCATGTTCTTCTTATTTGGATCAACAAAACCTTCAGGTTGTTCAATGTAAACCTCTTCATCTAGTATACCATTGAGGAATGCTGACTTGACATCCATCTGATAAACTTTGAATCCTTTGTGAGCAGCATATGCTAGTAAAGTTCTGACTCCTTCCAATCTTGCAACAGGAGCAAAAGTTTCTCCATAGTCTATTCCTTCTTCTTAAGCATATCCTTTGCATACTAGTCTAGCTTTGTTTCTTGATACCTTACCATCTTCATCCAACTTGTTTCTAAATACCCACTTAGTTCCAATCACTTTTTTATCTTTAGGCCTGGGTACAAGAGTCCATGTCTTTTTTTTCTCTATCTGTTCTATCTCTTTATTCATAGCCTCAATCCAACTATCATTTCCTAATGCATCATTCATATTTCTAGGTTCAAAATCAGCAAGTAAACAAGTACCTTTCAATTTAATTCTTGACATGGTTCTTTCAGATTTGTCTCCAATGATTTGATCTGTTGAATGATGTCTCTTGGCATATTTTGCTAATACAAGTTCTTTGCCTTTTGAAAGAATTTCATTGTTATCCTCTTGCATTTCAATTCTAGGTTCTGGCTATTTTGGCTCGGTAGATATTGGCTCAGGTCCTTCAAACTCAATAGACACTTACTCGATAGCATCAAAATGTAACTCGGATTGCTACAATTTGGTTTGAACTTCCTGTAACTCAGTTACTGATGACTTAGGAGTAGAAAATTCCTGATTGACTGGTACTATATTAGGTTCAGTGAAAACAAACCTTCTATAATCTTCTGGTTCCCTTTTGCTTTCTTCTTCAGTCCTTTTTGCAAACTCATCAACTTTCACATGTGCACTTTCTATGACTTTGTAAGTAGATAAGTTCAAACATCTATATGCTTTACTTTTGCAAGAGTATCCCAAAAATATTCTTTCATCACCTTTTACATCAAATTTGTCTTTTCTAGATTCTTTCAAAATGTAACATTTACTTCCAAATACTTTTAGATAACTTAAATTAGGTTTATAGCCATACCATAGCTCATAGAGAGTTTTGAATGAGTCTTTTTTAAGTTGTACTCAGTTCAAGGTATGAACTACAATGCTAATAGCTTCCTTCCACTATTTGATAGCAATGTTCTTTTCAATCATTAAAGTTCTTGCACAATCCAAGATAGATCTATTCTTCCTTTCAGCTATTTCATTTTGTTTAGGAGTTCTAGGGGCTGATAGCTGTCTTTTGATTCCTCTTTCAATGCAAAAGTTATTGAACTCATGTGGAATGAATTCTCCACCTCTATTTGACCTCAAACATTTCAATCTTTTCCCTATTTCCTTTTTTGCTCTGGCCAAATACCATTTGAATTTCTCAAATGCTTCTAATTTGTTCCTTAGATACATGACAGTCATCATTCTTGAGTAATCATCAACAAAAAGAATGAAGAAATTTTCTCTAGTATAGCTTTCAATTCCAATGGGTCCACATAAATTAGTATGCACAATTTCTAATATATCTTCAGACTGATAGTTTTAACTTTTAAAACTAGTCTTTTCCATTTTACCAATCTGACAATTCTTGCATAGACCGACCTTAGGTTTCTTTATGTTAAGGATGCCTCTTACTTTTCTTGAATTTGCTTATCTTCACCAAGTTATCAAAATTTACATGACACAACCTTTTATGCCATAACCAACTTTCTTTAACTTAAGCAATAAAACATGAACATTCACCAAGTTCAAGATAAAAGAAGTTACATTTTGTTTGAGTGTTTGATCTAGTCAGTTTGTCTTTTCCATATAGTAGTCTTTCTTTTCCATGCATGAATTCTACTTTGAATCTATTATTGAGTAGCTGTGCCACACTCAAAAAATTATGCTTTAGTCCTTCTACCCAATAGGCATTATAACATATAAGTTCTTTGGTTAGAGAGATTCTTCCTCTCCCTCTTATATAGCAAGGTTCACTATTACCAAATCTTACACTGCCACTATCATAGTGTTCAAAGTATTCAAATTTAGTTTTATCACCAGTCATGTGATGAGAACAACCACTATCTATGATCCATGTATCATTTTTTCTTATATGAGAAATGAGTGCCATTTTCTCATCATTATCAGACTCATCTTTCACAGCAATGTAGACAATTTCATCTTCTTCTTTATCATTAGAATCATTAGAATCTTTAGCCATAAAACATTCTTTCTTAGCTTTATCCTTGAATGATTTGAAGTCTTTCTTGTCATTGTGCTTGTAACCTTTTTTCTCATCTTTGTTCTGCTTGTTTGGGCACCTAGCAGTAATATGACCAACTTCTTCATATGAAAAATAGATTAGAGGAACTTTACCTTTATATTTTCCTCTACCTCTAGAATATTTCCTTGCTATTAGAGCTTCAATCACCTCAAGATCACTATCTAAACTTTGGTCTGATTCATCTTCACTTTCTGACAGAGATTCTTTTTTCTTTTTACTTTTCTCCTTGAGTGAAAGCTTGGCTTCAAATGCTGACTCAATTTTTTTGGAAGCTGGAACATAGTTGTCAAAGTTGTCTAGTTCAAATGTAGTTAATCTTCCAACTATGGCCTCTAGATTTATCTTATGATTTTCTTCACATCTTCTTTCTTGAATTGCAAAAAATTTGATTGCATAAATGGAAAGTAGAGTTCTAAGAACTTTACTTATAACTGTCTCCTCCTTGATATCTCCTCTAGATGCTTTGATTGCACTGACACATGCTTTGACTCTTTCAACATATTTTGTAATTTTTTCATCCTCTCTCATCCTCATCTGATCAAATTGTCCTCTTAGACTTTTTGCTTTGGCTCTTCTTACACTATCATCTCCGCTATAGATTTCTTTCAACTTTTCTCACATTTCAAAGGTAGATTTGCAGTCCTTGATATAATCAAATTCTTCATAACTCAAAGCAGATGTTATATCTATCATCATAATGTTGTGGGTCTTCTTTTTAGCAATATCATTGACAAATAGTGTACTAGCTGGTTTCGCATATTTTTCATCAAGGTATTTTAGTCTTGTATCTCCAATAGAAGCTAGATGAAGTCTCATCAACCCTTGCCATGCCGAGAAGTTGTCCCTGTTAAGTCTTGAAATTTCCCTCTTATAAGACATCTTGATCTTTGGCTTAGATCCTTGAAATCTTATCCTACAAGCACCAAAAGCTCTGATACCAATTGTTGAAAATATAGATGAAGTAACAGAGAGGGGAGGGGTGAATCAGTTACCACATAAATAATTCCAAAAATTTCTTAGATGTCTAAAATGTTTACTTACTATTGATACTCAGTAAATAGTGCAAGTATATTGTAACTCGATAGATTAACTAATTACTTATTATCTAGAATTCATAGTTATTAATATGCTTGCAAAGGTTAAAATAAATGAACACAAGAGACACCAGATTTAATGTGAAAAACCAATATGGGAAAAACCACCAAGTAACTAGTCACCAATTTTCACTCTTCTAAAGTGAGCCCTGTTAGGAGCCAACTTAAAGGTTACAATACACATTGTTAGGTGTGACCTTGTTAGAGGATTTAATCACCCTATTAGGAGTGGTCTAGTTAGAGGTCTTTAGAACAATTCAACTGAACTGTCACCTTGTTAGAGAATCTACAAAATGGCTATTAAACCAACTCTGTTAAGAGATTCTAGATTCACTGTTACAATGATTAGAAGGAAAAAATGAGGTGATCTGAATGATATTCAACTTATCTTTTGCTGATTACAGATTTATGTTCGACTTCACTGGATCCTTACTGATCCAATTCAACTTTGTAGCTCCTCCAGGATATCTAATCCTTTATCAAAATTCACTCAATATTTGCTTATTCCATCCTCATCCATATATTCACAAACACTTCAATTCACAACTTGAACATCTATATATATACCTTTCAAATTATCAAGTCAGCTCAAATATAAGTTACAACAACTGAAAAAATCAATACATCAGTCGGCTGCACAAAATAATTGAACTTAATATCAAAACAATAAAATCCTTCATTGGCCGACCCAGCTCAGTAACCACTGCTCCAGAATGGTTTTCTAGTGTTAACCAAGTGAAGCTTAGTAAACACTGCAAACCCTACAAAAATCTTTTGGAGACCGAGTGAACTTGGTTATCATGGACCTTCCTTTGTTGACCTTGTGAGCTTGGTAGAAGCTAACTCTCTGCCACATTTCTTTTGATAACCGAGTGAACTTGGTAGACATTAACTTTTCTTCGTTAACCTTGGGAACTCGGTTAACACTAACTTTCTGCTACAAAATTATTTGATGCCCGAGTGAGCTCGGTAAACATTAACTTTTCTTTGTTAACCTTGGGAGCTCGATTAACACTAACTTTCTGCTACAAAATCCTTTGATGCACAAGTGAGCTTGGTAAGAACTGACTTTACTAAGTAATGTTCAGGAATATTCGGTAGACACTATAAATTGCTTTGATGATCATCTGAGCTCGGTAGACTTTGTCTGATGACTGATATGACATTTGTGTAACATCCAAGAAAATACACAATTAACAATTGTATCCAAACAAGGAGAACAAGATGTCAAAGCTAAAAAGAATGAAAGCCAAGAAAAATTAAGGATAGAATTGTGATCTAAAAAATAGCAAGAGAAGTTGTAAGTTAGATCAGATCAAATGCTCTACTATTACTCTCTAAAAATTGTATCAGCCTAGAGTAAAATCCTTTAGCTTCAGGTTGACCTAATAGTCATTGAAAAATCCTTTAACAAGGTGGCATTCCAAGTGAATGGCCTAAAGTCCTCTAACAAGGCTCACTTTTAATAGGGTGATTAAAATTTGTTAACTAGGTCACAATTGATAGTGTATATTGTAACCTTTAATAGGGTTGGCCTTTCATAGGGAATCACTTCAGAAGAGTGAGAAATGAATAGCATGTTACTGGTGGTTTTTTTCAAATTGGGTTTCCACATTACATCATTGTGTCAAAAGTGTTGGTGTTTTATTTTTAATTTTTCCATGGTCGATTTAACCACAAGCTACAATGAATTTTATCAGGTTTTCACAATCCATTTTTACAGCTAATTTCTTTCTGGTTTCAATTGTGTGTGTAATTTTTAGCATCAATGTTTCAAATCACACTCTGTGATCCATCATCAGGATGAGAGAAATGCAAGAATAGATTGGTAAAACTGCCTATCTATTCTTGCATTTCTCTCATCCTGATGATGGATCATAGAGTGTGATCTGAAACATTGATGCTAAGAATTACACACACAATCAAAACTAGAAAGAAATCAGCAACAAGCTATAAGTTTTAGTGATTACATACATATGAATATTTTATGAGTTTTTTGAGCTGAGGAGAAAAGTTTTATTAGTACATCTGGACCTTGAATAACTGATTCACCACCCCCCACCCCAAGTTATTCTAAAGAATTCCAATAGAAGAGATATCAATGGTACTTAGAATTGGTAAAGTTTTACATTTTATATTTTTTTGAATTGATGTATGCAATATTTTGTTGCTTATAAATTTTGTCACAAAACAATGTCACACAACCGAGAGGAGCGGTAACCCACTTCTCCTCTTTCACTTCTCAAGGGTATAAAGTTCCTTGAGGCTTAGCCTGAGTGACAAAATCTTGATTCCAAGAGAGGTGTCTTTAGATTCACCTCTTGATCTTTATACTCTGCTGGAACGCTGGAGTTGAGGTCGTCCCAAAGGGTGATGAGATCTCCAAGCAGGCCTCCTAAAACTTAAACAAAATTTTGGATCCTAATCTTATGCACCCAAGATGGCCTCAAAGATGACAAGGGGAGAGAAGACTTTGATGATCTTGGGCTAAAAAAAAGAGTTCTTTCCCAACTAATGCTTAAGTTTTCTGATATAGACCTTGCAAACACACATGTTTAGGATACAATGTTTATTCCAATTTTGAAGCGTCAACAAAAGTAAAATCGATCGAAGAATGCAAGCAAGAAGAAGAGTTAGGGTCAACAAGAAAATAAACCCACATGCCCGGAGGCCCTCCACGTCAAGTATCGATTGATTTTCTTTAAGGCAATCAAGATTGAGTGTGATTTTGTTTTAAGCCCAAAATAAAGATGTGTAAAATATGATTGTTAAGCGCACGCTCGGAGGCCCTTCACGTCAAGATTTGTTCAATTTTTATTGTCCAAATGAAGTGTTAGCGAGACTAATGTTCATTCAAAAAAAAATTAACTTAGAAAAACTAATAAAACTCAAGTGAGTGGAGTTTGATTTTTGTGGAGCACTTAACAACCTCTTAGGTAGACCCATCCCCATATATGGCGTTGAGATTGCAACCAATGGTTAGAATAATAGGTGATTAAAGATGGTGAGTCCAAAAAAAAACTCACTCAAAGTGTCCCTTTTTATTTTTATAACTTAGAAAGTTTCTAAAATGTAGATTCTTTTTATGCCCCAAAAGATGAAGTGTGATGTATGATAATGATTAATTGATCCTTTGCATTCAAGATTGTGTTTGTTGTTTTAAGCATACATTCCAAGAAAAACTTGATTTGAATCCATGGCATTCAAGATTGTGTTTGAGCAACATTCATTCAAAGAAAAATGTGTTTAACCATGCAAGTTGATTCTAAGAAAAGCCATAGAAACGCTAAAACAAAAATGATGATAGTGTAGATAGGAAACAATAACCAAGCGGAGATGACAGTTAACCAGACGAAGATGCCAAACTATAGAGATGCTAAATTATGAAGATGATAGTTAATTTGGCGGAGACGACAGTCAAGTTGGTAGAGATGACAATTAACTAGGCAGAGACGCTAAATTGTAGAGACAATAGTGAATCAGGCAGAGACAACAGTTGATCAGGCAGAGATGCCAAACTGCAAAGATGATAGTTAGTAAAGTAGAGATGATAGTTGATCAAGTGAAGATGCTAGTTGGTCAAGCGAAGATGCTAGTTTATAAGCCAGAGATGCTAAACTGTGGAGATGACACTACATGTAAATAGAACTGATGGGCACGGGTTTTGTCTAGAAATTTTTTTTTTTTTGGTATTTTTTGGATTTTCGAGGATATGTTTTCTTTTCAAATGTGTCCTTCAACCTGCAAAAACAAAAAAAAAAAAAAAAAACCCTACAACCCACTCAAACAACAACAAACGTTAGATTGTTAGTTTGTAAGAACAAAACATGGATTGAAAGGGATGAATGAATGACCCATAGTGGGGTCCCACTGGGCGTGCCAAAATGTATATGAGAAATAAGCATGCAAGAAATACTAAATTAAGAAATCAAAAGCTTTTACAAACTTAAAAAGTATAACATATATGCTAGAAAAAAGACAAACCCTCAATTGAGAATATGAACCATTAAGAGGTTCTCTCAATGAGGCCTTTCTTGTTTTAGAGATGAGTCTATTTGGTAGATTGGTATGTATGCTCAAAGGGCTTCAAATTTGCTTCAATGGATGTTGGAGATAGATAATGGAAAATTGTTAGCCTTATGAGCTCTCAATTTGGCATTATGAGGGTATGGTTGATGGCTTTGTTTCTCAAACTAGCATGATAACTTTACTAAATAGATTGTGATAAAATGGCTTGCGAGGGGATCTAATTTATAGGCTAAGGGCTTGAAGGATCAAGGGCTAGGATGCAAAGATGGGAGAAAGCTTATGGAGGGCTCAGATTGCATGAGAGGAGAGCACATGGATTGTGCTTCCTTACAGCCAATCAGAGGGTGACACATGTCACAGGGTGAATGGATGAAAGAAAGAGTAAGGATAAGTCAACAAGGAAGGCTCAAAGCTCATAAAGACCCTCATAATGGATTGTAAGAGCAATGAATGGGCTTGTAAGAGTTATTTATGGCTTTTTGGACTTCATAAAATTTTATAGTTGGGATATTTTGAGGGAAGACTTTGGCTTGGCTTAGGAAAGTCTTAAGCTTGTTTAGGATTGTGCAAATGATTAAGGGTAGGATTAGGGTTGGGTATATGATTAGATTAGGGATGTTAGAGATGGGCAAGTGTATGGCACTTAATGAGGGTGGGTGAGTTAGTAGCTAAGCTTGGTTAGTATGGGTGGATGGGGTGGATGAGGCTAAATGGGAGATTAGAGGTAGGCTTAGGATGAGGATGAAGACTTTCTAAAAGAGTCTAGAACTTCTTAGGTTGACGATAAATAAAGTTTATTAGGAAATAAATAAAATTTTATTCATTTCAAGGGTTTGGGTTGAGGAGATATTTATTAAAATATTTTTAATAAACATGAGGATTAATATTTAATCTTAATTAAATATTTTGAGTTGGGATTAGGGGTAGGAAATGATGGGATTAGCTTTTAATTGAAATTAAAGAAGGATTAGAAGATTTTGGAAGAGGTTAGTGGTTTTA
Organism: Cupressus sempervirens; assembly: GCA_028749045.1. Lineage (NCBI taxonomy): Eukaryota > Viridiplantae > Streptophyta > Pinopsida > Cupressales > Cupressaceae > Cupressus > Cupressus sempervirens. The sequence continues at coordinate 788,920,418 of CM053791.1, read as the reverse complement.
AGGAAAGTGGCCAAGTTTTGGGCAAAAAATAAATTAATTATTTATTTTAGAATTTTTGGTCAATTTATTAATTAAATAATTAATAAATAAAGAAATAATGTTTAAATAAGATTTAAACATTTTTGGGAGGGATTCCTTAATTAAATATTTTTAATTAAGATAAAGGGATTTAATGGAATAAAAATAAATTAATTCATTAAATAATTAATTGACATAGTGTTGAAACAACACTATTTTGAAGAAGTTTAGATATAAGCGATATGGAGATGACTTTATGGAGCAACACAGTTGCCCCAATTTCAGGTAGAAGAGAGAGAATGGACTACACCATGCCCCCTCAAGAAGGCGACGAGGAGAGAAAATGAGGCTCGATGATTTCTTAAAAAATACAAGAATTCAAGATGAACAAGAAGGCTCAGATTGGCAAAAACTCTCACTACGAGAGAATAATAAAAGGAGAATCAGAGCCACAAGAGGAAGCAAGCTTAAGACTTTAGGGAAGGTGGAGGATGAAGGAGTGGAGTGCTATAAAAAGGAATCCAGGATAGGGAGAAGGATGAGGGGAGTATAAAGTTGATGCAACAGGATTTCAAAGAGTCAGATTGGCGGAAGATGGGTTTCGGAGATCCCTAGGACTAGGATTGTGAATCTCGAAAGATGAGGCTTGGTGGATTGATTGGATTGGTGGATTGATTGGATTGGTGGATCCCTAAGACTAGGATTGTGGATCCCTAAAGCTAAAAGTAAATATTGATTCAAAGAGATACTGATGCATAAACTGGGGTAGGAGAGACAAATGTTGGATATGGATGGGGGATAATGGAGATGAAGGGAATCCATTGAAGCTTTTTGAGTAGGAGGATACTTCAAAGAGAAGTATCACCATGTAGTTGAGCACTAGATTTGCTATAGGATTGTTGGTTAATTGTCAAGGTTACCAAGAACATCAAGGCTGTGTCACCAATCATCCAGAGGACTGATGGACTGACCCAAAACAAACACGCAAGGATTGCCTCGGTATCACACATGAATCTTAAAGGAAGTAGCGTGAAATTGACATTAGAAAACCCACAAGCAGAAAAGAAAACAAACAAAAGACCTGATCAAAACCTTACGCTCAAATTTCCCCATTCGCAACATACCATGATATGGAAGATCATGGCAACCATGAGGAGGGAACAAGGAGATTGCTTGGAAAAGATACTTCAAGACCCGAAGGGAAGATTCCAAATCAAAAGAAAGCAAAAATCTAAAAGAGAACTATTTGCCAATGAGATGGGTAGGACGAGGTACTAACAGACCAAGATCAGACATGAGGAAAGCTATATCCTGCAAGGATCTATCAGAGAGCACCTAAGCTAGTGGATTAGGAGTAGTGATGCACTTGGCAAGCTGAACTAAAAAGGATAACACTTTGATGACAAGAGATCTAGCTAACGGATGCATTGGAATAGCTAACCAAGGGTTGTGCATTGTGTTCAAGATGTTGATCAAGGACACGAAAGCTTGATAGATACAATGGTACTAAGCTAAAGAGAATGTACAAGCTGACAGACCAAGATATGTTAAAAATGTACAAGGTTGTTCATGTTTTAGTTTTTTGAGATGGAAATGTTTTAGAGTGTGTGGGATGTTTGTAATAGTTGATAGGTGGATAGGTAGATGGTTTGCGAAAAGCTTAAGTGAAAATGGGATTCTTTGTGTGCATGTGATAGGATACAAGCTAAGATACAAGCTTTGGCATATAATACAGGCTGAAATATGGTACAAGCTTTGGACAAGATTTGGATGTGCAAGGTATAGTACAAGATTCACAAGATGAGGTATAAGATTTAGAAGTTGTACAGGAGGTATTTACAAGCTTCAGCAGATGTTGGATATTTGGTTGGAACACCAAGGGAACAAGCAGGTGTTTTATGGGATGGTGAGTGGATGGATGAGGGATAGGATAGTGATAGATAATGGATTAGTCTTAGTACACAAGGTGCCTAAATTACTAAGTTTTCACCAAGGTACCTATCCAAGGTGCTTGAATTGCCAAGTTTTTACCATTGGACGCTTATTTCTCTTTACTATTTGTTTGTATTTTTCAAAAGCTGGGTATACCAAGGATCTTCAAGCGTAGAACTTCTTGAGATGAATGATGTTAATAGGATCATTCAAGAGTTCTCATTCTAGTGTAGATAGTTGATAGGCTCCAGAGCCAAAGGATGCAGTGACAACATAAGGACCAAGCCATGTAGGTTCAAAACTTGCCTTTCTTTTCTTGATCAACTTGGACTTTCATGTTTTCTTTGAGGACCATGTTGCCTAGCTGAAAGTGACGTGGAAGCACCTTCTTGTTGAAATTCCTTTTGAGACGAGTTTGATAGACTGTGAGATGATCACAGGCTTTTTGTTGCTTCTCATCTCAGAGATCTAGTTGGGTGAGTCTAACTACTCTGTATTTTTTTCCTGATATTTGGCCTCGCAAAGATATGCACAAAGAGGGAAGTTCAACCTCTATGGGTAGTACTGCTTCAGCACCATAGACTAGGGAGTATGGAGTTGTGCCTGTGGATGTATGGAAGGAGGTTCAATAGGCCCATAGGGCTGGATTTATTTGTAGGTGCCAATCATGGCTGGGATCATTGACAACTTTCTTTAGGATTTTGAGGAGGGTTTTGTTAGTTGCCTCTGCCTGGCCGTTACCTTGTGGGAAATATGGGCTAGAAAAGTGGTGATGGATGTGGAATGAAGTGCATAATTCTTCCATGTTGAGATTTTCAAAGTTACTGCTGTGGTCGGTGAAGATGGTGGATGGGATGCCAAAGCGAAAAATAATGTGGTACAAGATGAACTTGGAGACCTAAACTCTTGTCACTGAGACTAGGGGGACTACTTCCACCTACTTAGTGAAATAGGTTGTAGTTGTTATTATCTATTTATGTCCATCAGATGAGAGAGGTGTAATAGTTCCAACTAGATCAAGGCCCCAACATGCAAAGGGCCAAGGTGGTGCAATAGGTTGTAGATCTTGTGCTGGAGCGTGCACAAGATTGGCATGCTGCTGACATGGGAGACATTTTCTGACAAAGTCACAGGAGTCTTCTTTGATGGTAGGCCAATAGTAGCCTGCTATAAGGATTTGTCACACTAGGAAAATACCACTCGTATGGGCACCGCAAAGTCCAGAGTGTACTTCTTTTAACATCATTGTGGCCTCATTTTCATCTAAACATCGAGAGAGAATATCATGATAACCCCAATGATATAGGGTATTGGCTATGATAACATAGGGAGATGATTTTCACATAAGGTTCTGGCATTGGGTATGTGTGAGGTGAGGGGAGATGATACCATCTTTAAGGTAAGCGTGAATCTCATGGTACCAAGGGGATTGGAGACCAACCAAGATACAAACACGGTTTGAGTCATCATTTGCATAGGCAAGTGTGAGGAGTTGCTTGAATAAAAACTCATACTGTGTAGCTGCTTGGAGAATTTTCAAGAGTGAGCCGATAGTAGCCATAGCATCTGCTAATTTGTTCTGCATTTGAGGTACTTGTGTAAACTGAAGCTTTGTAAAATATTGGATTAGATGATCAACTAGCTCTTTGTAGGGTAATACCTTTTCATCTTTGGTTTGATATTCATTTAGGGCTTGCTTGATGATGAGCTAAGAATTGCCAAAGATTTGTAATTCAATGATGTTCCATTCTATGGCTATCTTTAATCCTACTATGAGAGCCTCATATTCAGCTATATTGTTGGTGCTAGGGAATTGTAGCTTAAAAGCTTTTGGAATGTAATCTCCTTGAGGTGTGATCAACAATATTCTTGCCCCTAATCCATGAGATGTGTATGAGCCATCAAAATAAAGTTTCCATGGGGGTTGTTCTTCAATTAGATAGATATGCTCATCTGGAAATTTTGTGATCAAAGGATATTTATCTACTAGAGGCACATCAGCTAGGTGATCTACTATAGCTTGACCTTTGATTGCCTTTTTTTTTACATATTGGATGTCAAATTTTCTAAGGAGTATAACCCATTTGGCCAAACGGCTTGTAAGTGTTGTTCTGGAGAGCATATACTTGAGAGTGTCAATTTTGGAGACTAGTTGGATGGTATGACTTAGCATGTATTGGCGAAGCTTTTGAGTTGAGAAAACAACTACCAAACAGGCTTTTTCCATAGGAGTATAATTGAGTTCATAACCAACTAGGGTTCTATTGATGTAGTAGATGGTTCTTTCTCTGCCATAGTCATCGAGTTGTACTAGAAGTGCCCCTAGAGCAGTAGGCATTGCTGATATGTGCAAGATAAAGGGATGACTAGGATAGGGGGATTGGTGAGATACTGCTTGAGATTATCAAAGCTGCATTGGCATAAAGGATCCCACTTGAAGTTTTCATCCTTCTTCAATAAATGTGCAAATGGTGTACACTTATCTTCAAGCTGGGAGATGAAGCACCAGACGGATTGAAGCTTTTCCTGAAGAGTGCAAAGCTATCACAGTGTCTGGGGAGGAGGCATGTCTAAGATAGCCTTGACCTTCTTGGGGTCAATCTCTATACCTCATTTAGAAACTATAAAGCCTAGAAGCTTGCTAGATGTGACCCCAAAGACACACTTCTTGGGATTCAGCATGAGATGATATTTGGCTAACCTATCAAAGACTTTCTCCAGGTCAGCAAGATGATCCATGAAGGTATGAGATTTGACCAATATATCATCTACATAATCCTCTAAAATTCTATATATAAGATCATGGAAAATGGTTGTCATAGCTCTTTGACAGGTAGCCCCAGCATTCTTTAGGCCAAAAGGAATCATGTTGTAGCAAAAGGTTCCCCAAGGGGTAGTGAATGTTGTCTTATGTTGATCCTCTTATGCAATCTTGATTTGATTATACCCAAAAAAATCCATCCATGAGGGACATAATTTCATGTCCAACTATAAGGTCTACAATCATATCTATGTTGGGTAAAGGAAAATCATCATTTGGACAAGCTTTGTTAAGATCTCTAAAATTAGTGCAGATTCTGATGTCACTAGAAGGCTTAGTGACAGGGACCATGTTGGAGATCCACTTTGAGTAGTCAATAGGTCAGATAACCTTAGCAGCTAACATTCTTTCTAATTCAGCTTTGACTAGTAATGCCACCTTGGGGTGCATTTTTCTAAGCTTTTATCTAACGGGCTTGATCTTTGGATCGACTGCAAGATGATGAACTACAAGCTTGGGATCAAGTCTTGGCATGTCCTGATATGACCATACAAATTGGCTGATGCTCTCTCTTAAGATCTCAAAGAGAAGGTCAGCTTGGTCTTACAATAGGGATGTAGCAATGCGAACAAGTCTGGGGATCTCTAAAGAATCAATGTTGACTTCTCTAGTATCCTTAATTAGAATAGAAGACACCTCTAGTCAATTATCTTAAGGAGGTAATGCTAAATCCTCATGTTCTGCTTGTGACTCTAGATTTTCTTGTTGAGGGGCTCTCTTCACTACCTTAGCTAGTCTCGAATTCGCCTTAGTTCTAGTTTTGGGTGTATCGGAACTAGGTTGGAGATTTTCTCCAAAATACCCCTTGGGATCTAGCTTATAGATATAGGCAGAATTTGGCTTTGTTTTCTTGTGAGGAGTTTTGGCTCCCATGAATCCTAGAAGTGCTTCCTCTGATGTGAACTTATCAATGTGTATGACACTTCGTTAGTCCCAATCTATGAGTTTAGGGTGAGCGAGGTGTAGGTCGATGAAATGGATGGATAGTTCTTGGAGAACAGAGTCTCCTAGGAATATTTGGTCTAGGATATTGTTGTAGGCTCTCTTTTCAACTTCCTTAAGAATGTCTTCAATTTTGACAAGGTCACAGTGAATGTTCAAAAAAGTGTGACCATCTGTATTGGTGCCCCCAGTTGTGGGTATGCCAAAGCCAAGGCCTGACTTTGTTTTCCACTTGTGTGCTTCGATGGGGCACTGCATGCCTCTTTCCTCTAGTCCTAGACCACCACCTTGATAGTTCCACTTTTCAGTGATGAGCTTATGTTCTTGGGGATACTTTTGGCTGAAGTGATCAAGGCATGCTTGATTTCTTAGAGGTGCATCCTTATGTAACCAATTGTTGATATTTGGAGTGAGCTCCTCATGAAGAGGGATTTTTGAGGATACAAAGGTTGTTTGCCAAATTATTTGTATCGAGGAGGTGGAATCTCCTTAGCTTTGTGATATGTCGATCATCCATGGGCGTGTGGATCAAGTGGGAGTGCCCTGACAGAAAATGCATCTGATAGACTATATTGTCCACAACCTTTGTTATTGATCTTAATAGTAGACAGAGTGGAGGCGAGAATAGTTTCTAGGTCATTACAAGTGTGGGATGAGTTGGCGATGGCTGTGTCGATATCAATTCCAGGGCAATGGTTTGTATATGAAGCTTCAACTGTATTGCAGCAAGCAAAGGGTTCTAGATCGGCATGGATGGTTACCTCAGTGCCCTGATGCAGAAATTTGACGCACTGATGGTAAGTGGATGGAATGGCTTTCATGGCATGAATCCATGGGTGACTAAGGAGGATGTTAAATGGTAAGTTTAGATCAATAACATGGCAGAGTGTTTCTTGGATGATTGGCCCAACCTTGATTGGCAGAAAAATAGTCCCTTCTATGGTTCTTTCCAAGTTGTCATAAGCTTTGATGGTGATAACCTCACTAATGATATCTGCCTTAGTATACCCAGCTTGTTTTATGAATTTTAGGGTGCAAATATTCAAGGCCGATCCATTATGTATCATTACTCTTTTTACAGTAAAATTAGATACCATGATGGCTATGCGAAGCGGAAGGGTGTGATCTAGCTCGACCACGGGTATGTCAGTGGATTTGAATGATAGGGCACATGAGGAGGATAGGTGTCCAATGAGATTACAAAAATCAGTAGCATTGATATCTGAAAGGACACAAGATTCTATGATAGCACTGTCAAAGATGTTTTTGTACATAGGACTAGTGCGGAGAAGGTCTAAAATGGAGACTTGGGCTGGCATGTTCCCAAGGTGTTCCAAGATATTGTATTGGCTTTTGGACGGAGCTGATGATACTATTGGGTTTGATAGTGCTGATGGGACTGAGAGGCTGCGATGTTCAATCACACTCCTCTGGTGGTGACTGCACACTCATTGTTTGGGCCTTGGATATTGATAACATTGGCAGAAGGCTCCTTTCCAAATATACAACCGATGAGGCTACCATAGTCTATGTAGGATGAAGTGTGGTCATTGTTCTTCCCATGTTGTTGGTTTGGTTGGCAATTGTTGGTGGTTTTGTTGTTGGTTTGGATAGGTACTTTTCCAAGATTTTGGTTGTTATGAGGAGGAAAAGTATTTTGATAGATTTGTAAGCCTGTATTGGGAGAGGTTTGGGCACCAACGGTGATTTCTTTCCAATCAATGAGGTCCTACACATAATCTTTCAGTTTCATGCATCTAAGGGTGGTGTGACCTTTTACCCTATGAAATTTGTAGTACTCATTATCTTTGTACCATGTAGCTTTGGATTGGCCTGGGTCAATTTTCTAGGTAGGAGGAAATCTGATGAGGTTTTCCTTAGTCAATTTCTCAAAAATGACATCCAATGGCTCACCAAGGGGTGTATAGTTTCTAGGTGTAGGTTGGAATTTGGGCTTTGGTCCTGCAGCTACATTGATGGCAGTAGCTTGATTGCTAGACCCTTGAAAGTTGGGTCTTGGATTGTGGCTTTGATAGCTTTGGTGATTCTGTTGTTGGTAGTTGATAGCTTGTTGATTTTTTGGTTGGTAAGGTGGGTTGGACTAATTTTGGCAAGGACCAACAATATTCACATGTCTTGTATCGATAACCCCATCTGTTGTAGCATGCTTGTTTTTGTTCCAATACCTAGACTTATCATTGGAATATGATTGATTTTGGTTGGCCTCCTTGTAAATTTTGACCACACCATCTTTAATGAGTCCTTTTTTATATCCTTATAGGTTTGCAAACAGTTCATGGTCATGTGGTGAGCCAAGTTGGGTTAGGCATTATCAATAAACATTTTCACTAAATGGCACTCTAGCAAGGTGCAGGTTATGCGGGTGGTAAGGGTTTGCCATCTTTGCAGGTATTTGGCAAGGCTCTCTCCACCTTTTTGTTTAGTGCGGACAAGATCAACTACTGATAGCTCTATTTCAACAAGATGGGCATATTGGGCTACAAATGCCTCAGACAATTCAGCAAAGTTTTTAATTGTGCCATATGGGATTCTATAAAACCATTCAAGAGCTAGTCTGGCCAAGCTTTTGGGAAAGAGGCGCAAGAGGAAGACATCACTATATGCCACTTCTTGGTAGTGCATATAGAATTCTTTGATATGTGTGATAGGGTCTCCTTTTCCTCTGAATTTGTCAAACTTGGGTATCTCAAAGTATTCGGGAAATGGTGTCATGGTAATGGCTCTGTCAAATGGGTAAGGACACACATTCTCAAACTTGAATATTTTTTGATCATTTCCCTCCTGGATGTTCTTCAAAGCTATCTTCATGGCTTCCCATTCTGAATTAATGGGTGATGGCTGGGGTGTCCCCAATGTAGGAATGCCTTGAGGTAGGTATGTGCTAGATGGGTCAATGGAATATGGATGGCTTTGAGGGATTTGCTGATAGGGATTGTACATTGCTTGGGCAACTGAATGGTGGATGATGGGTTGCTGAGGTGGAGGTGGCACATATTGCTACATGTGTTGCGAGGCTTGATGCTGGTATGGGATTTGGGATCAAGATTGAGGGATGTAGGCTAGTTGTGGGATAAATGGATTGCTTTGTGGAGGTAAGGTATAAGATGGTTGTGAAGCTTGGGGAAAGGATGGGGGAGCTTGTGGAATGTGACTTTGGATTTGAGAAGTTTGACCAATATATGTGGGTTGTGCCCCCATTTGGGAAGGTATCTGCATGGCAAAAGAGGCCAAGTATTTGGTGGTTGGTGGTGGTGGATTTCCTCCTAGAAGTGACATAGAAAAATAGTTGTTAATAGGAGGTAATGGATTAGTTTGTGGTAGAGGTGGTGGGAATTGAAAGCTTGAGAATGGAACTTATGGGGTTTGATAGCTTGGTGGCTGGATTTGAAAGCTTGGTAGGGTGGTGGTAGGAGCTTGGGTCACTTGAGAGCTTGACAGAACATTGGCAGTAGCTTGTGGGGTTTGATAGCTTTGTGGAGTGAGGGTAGTAGCTTATGGATTTGTGGCTGATGGAACTGAGCTCCAAGGACCTAATGAAAATGATGGAATTATGTTCTAAGCTAAGGTAAACAAGCTGGGGATGATGAAAGGTTGATTACTTGGCCCCATGGGTGGCATCCCTATTGTATATTGCTAAGGTTGGCGAAAGATGCTAGCACTAATTTGGGAGATGGGTGGATTTGGAAGGCTCGGTTGGAGAGCAGTAGTAGCAATAGTGAAGGGAGTTAATGGTGAGGTGTTTTGGGCAAAGATAGCTTGGAGTGCTGAGGTATGAACCAAGGATGGAGTGGTGGTGTCTAGATTGGCTTGTGGAATGGAGATTTCAACTTGGGTGGAGGATGGTATGTTTGGGTCTATTGGATCATATGGATTGGCTTGAGGCTCTTCTTTTGGCACATATTGAGGATAATTTGAATCATAAGAGCCTATCGGGAGTGATAGTTGCCCAAGCAACAGGTGAGATGGATCTGATAAGGGAGGAGGTCTTCCAAAGTCAAATGCTCCTATGTTGTCCCTTCGAAAGTTATCCATGATTGTTTCTTTGTTCTTGTCTATAATGGTGTTCACCAATACTGCATTTCCTGGTTGGTTCATGAAAGCTTCAATGTCAGTAGGTGATGTTATAGTGTTCTCTGGGCTGAAGGATGGTTGAGTGCTCAAGGGGAGGGATGTTGTTTGATCCAAATGATAGGGCTCCATTGTTTCCTTCTTCTTCTTGGCTAAGCGAGTGATGGGTAGCATGAATATTCCTAGGGATGAGATGCAACAATGTTGATGGATGCAAAAGGGGGAAGGCTTTTCTATGCAAATTATTTCCTAGGTTGAGGCAAAGCTATATGACAAACCTAAGAAGGATTGGGTTGGGGATCCTAACTTCAAAAATATGCTGCCAAAGCATGAAAGGTCTACCTTTCCTATGTGCAAGCTTGGTGGTGATTGTATCAACTTAAGGATAGACTAATGATCCTTTAGGAAGAACACGAGATTGACCACTTGTGGATCCCAACCTTTAGCTCAAGGTGATGAGGGATGACAAGTGACAAAGCTAGATTACCCTAGAAAAAGCTCTGTCAAAAGGGATAATCTTGGTGAGATTGGTGGATTTGGAAGATGTTAGGAATGGAAAAATTTTGGCAAGGTGACAACAATTTTGAAGGCTTGGATGTGAAGTTTAGGCTTTTGGGATGCTAGCTAGGTTTGAGGGGATTGGTTTGGTTCTAAGGCAAAGATCTAAATGAGATGGATGAGCTTAAATGCTTTCAAGGGATAACCTAGAATGGATGGCTTTCCTACAAAGATGACGCTAAAGTGAAACTTATGCAAGAATATGTGGAGAAACAAGGAGGTCTAATCATAGAAATCATTCCTAGTTGGTAAGATATAAGCAGGGTTAACTCTTGGATGCTTGCTAAATCTGATAGTGTGATCTAACCAAGCATCTTGACAGGTTTTTTCGACAGCTTTGTCTTCTGGTTTGTGGAGTTTGGCAATTCGAGGGCTTGGTGTTACTTCCTTTCTCTTGGTTGAAATTTCTTGGTATGCCTGAGAGGGCTTGAGTTTGTCTTTGTGAAACTTCTATTTGGGTTTGGGTTGTTCTGAAATAAATTCTTGAATCTGCTTGGCTTTGAGAGATCTTGGTTGCTTTGCTTCAACTTGCTCAACTTTTGAAATAGGCAGTGACTACGCTAAGTGTTCCTTAAGCTAGGATTGACCAAGTTTGGAAAACATTCATTCAATAAGTAAAAGATCAAGCAATAGATAGAAAGAACCAAATAGAAGTTTTGATTCTCAGACTGTGATACTTGCTCCAAGGAGTGTGTATGTTTTACAAATGTTTCGTTCAGTCACTTCAAACACATTAACATCCTAGATGGTTGTCTACAAGGCTGATAGGTCATTTAGCTAAGGAGTCCTCGATATACCCAAGGTACGTGAGGCCCAAATCTTTAGATGAAACCAAAACAATGTCACACAGTCGAAAGGAGTGGTAACCCACTTCTCCTCTTTCATTTCTCAAAGGTATAAAGTTCCTTGAAGCTTAGCCTGAGTGACAAAATCTTGATTCTAAGAGAGGTGTCTTTGGATTCACCTCCTGCTCTTTATACTCCGCCAGAATGCTGGAGTTGAGGTCATCCCAAGGGGTGATGAAATCCCCAAGCAGGCCTCCTAAAACTTAAACAAGATTTTGGATTCTAATCTTATGCACCCAAAATGGCCTCGAAAGATGACAAGGGGAGAGAAGACTTGGATGATATTGGGCAAAAAGATAGAGTTCTTTTCCAAATGACGCTTAAGTTTTTTGATCTAGACCTTACAAACACACATGTTTAGGATACAATGTTTATTCCAATTTTGAAGCGTCAACAAAAGTAAAATTGATCAAAGAATGCAAGCAAGAAGAAGAGTTAGGGTCAACAAGAAAATAAACCCGCACACCTGGAGGCCCTTCACGTTAAGTATTGATTGATTTTCTTTAAGGCATTAAAGATTGAGTGTGATTTTGTTTTAAGCTCAAAATAAAGATGTGTAAAATACAATTTTCAAGTGCACACTCGGAGGCCCTTCACGTCAAGATTTGTTAGCGAGACTAGCATTCATTCAAGAAATTTTCTAACTTAGAAAAACTAATAAAAACTCAAGCGAGTGGAGTTTGATTTTTGTGGAGCACTTAACACCCTCTTAGGTAGACCCATCCCCATATATGGCACTGAGATTGCAACCAATGGTTAAAATGATGGGTGATTAAAGAGGATGAGTCCAACAACAAACTCACTCAAAGTATCTTTATTTGTTTTTATAACTTAGAAAGTTTCTAAAATGTGGATTCTTTTTATGCCCCAAAAGATGAAGTGTGATGTATGATAATGATTAATTGATCTTTTGCATTCAAGATTGTGTTTGTTGTTTTAAGCATACATTTCAAGAAAAACTTGATTTTAATCCATGGCATTCAAGATTGTGTTTGAGCAACATTCATTCAAAGAAAAATTTATTTAACCATGCAAGTGCATTCTAAGAAAAGCCACAAAAATGCTAAAACAGAAATGATGATGGTGTATATAAGCAACAATAACCAGGTGGAGACGACAGTTAACCAGGCGAAGATGCTAAACTATAGAGATGCTAAACTGCGAAGATGACAGTTAAGTTGGCGGAGACGACAGTCAAGTTGGCAGAGATGACAGTTAATAGGCAGAGATGCTAAACTGCAGAGACGGCAATGAATCAGGCAGAGATGACAGTTGATCAGGCGAAGACGCTAGTTAACCAAGAGGAGATGCCAAACTGCAGAGATGACAGTTAGTCAGGCAGAGACAATAGTTGATTAGGCAGAGATACTAGTTGGTCAAGCAGAGATGCTAGTTTATTAGGCGGAGATGCCAAACTGCAAAGATGACACTGCACATAAATAGAACTAATGGACGCGAGTTTTGTCCAAAAAAAAATTGGTATTTTTTAGATTTTTGAGGATATTTTTTCTTCCCAAATGCATCCTTCAACCTACAAAAACAAAAAAAAAACACCCTACAACCCACTCAAACAACAACAAACATTAGATTGTTATTTTGTAAAAACAAAACATGGATTGAAAGGGATGAATGAATGACCCATAGTGGGGTCCCACCGGGCATGCCAAAATGTATATGAGAAATAAGCATGTAAGAAATACTAAATTAAGGAATCAAAAGAATTTACAAACTTAAAAAGCTTAACATATATGCTAGACAAAAGACAAACCCTCGATTTAGAATATGAACCATTAAGAGGTTCTCTCAATGAGGCCTTTCTTGTTTTAGAGATGAGTCTATTTGGTAGATTGGTATGTATGCTCAAAGGGCTTCAAATTTGCTTCAATGGATGTTGGAGATAGATAATGGCAAATTGGTAGCCTTGTGAGCTCTCAATTTGGCATTATGAGGGTATGGTTGATGGCTTTGTTTCTCAAACTAGCATGATAACTTTACTAAATAGATTGTGATAAAATGGCTTGGGAGGGGATCCAATTTATAGGTTAAGGGCTTAAGGGATTAAGGGCTAGTATGCAAGGATGAGAGAAAGCTTATGGAGGGCTCAAATTACATGAGAGGAGAGCACATGAATTGTGTTTTCTTATAGCCAATTAGGGGGTGACACATGTCACATGGTGAATGGATGGAAGAAAGAGAAAGGATGAGTCAACAAGGGAGGCTCAAAGCTCATAAAGACCCTCATAATGGCTTGTAAGAGCAATGAATGGGCTTGTAAGAGTCATTTATGACTTTGTGGGCTTCATTAAGTTTTATGGTTGAGATATTTTGAGGGAAGACTTTGGCTTGGCTTAGGAAAGTCTTAAGCTTGTTTAGGATTGTGCAAACGATTAAGGGTAGGATTAGGGTTGGGTTTAGGATTAGATTAGGGATGTTAGAGATGGGCACGTGGATGGCAGTTAATGAGGGTGGGTGAGTTAGTAGCTAAGCTTGGTTAGTATGGGTGGATGTGGTGGATTAGGCTAAATGGGGGATTAGAGATAGGCTTAGGATGAGGATGAAGACTTTCTAGAAGAGTCTAGAACTTCTTAGGATGAGGATAAATAAAGTTTATTAGGAAATAAATAAAATGTTATTCATTTCAAGGGTTTGGGTTGAGGATATATTTATTAAAACATTTTTAATAAACATGAGGATTAATATTTAATCTTAATTAAATATTTTGAGTTGGGATTAAGGGTAGGAAATGATGGGATTAGCTTTTAATTGAAATTAAAGAAGGATTAGAAGATTTTGGAAGAGGTTAGTGATCTTAAGGAAATTGGCCAAGTTTTGGGTAAAAAATAAATTAATTATTTATTTTGAGATTTTTGGTCAATTTATTAATTAAATAATTAATAAATAAGGAAACAATGTTTGAATAAAATTTAAACATTTTTGGGAGGGATTCCTTAATTAAATATTTTTAATTAAGATAAAGGGATTTAATGGCATAAAAATAAATTAATTCATTAAATAATTAATAAATGATGATGTCATCAGGGACTTTTTAAAAAAATAAAAATACTTTATTTTCTAAAAGATTTTAGGTGTCTACACTATAGAGATGAGACGCTAAAAATATCAATATATCAATCATTCTCAATAAGTTAACTTACACATTCTACAATGCACACAAAATGATGCATCTACAAAATGCCCAAAAACCTAACATCACAAAAACTCATGTAAAATTAAAACCCATTTTCCCTTAAGCATTCAATAGTACATTCATGCAATAAAATATCATTTTTGGGTACCCCACAAAATTTAAGTAGCATAACAACTCTAAAGCCTCAAATGCTCAAAACCAAAATTCATAATTACTCATTCAAACCCGATTGGCAATAAAATTAAGGAAGATTGTGGATAATTACTAATTATCAGCCCATTTAACTAATGAAACCAATTTTATTCAATAAACAAAGTAAATAAAAAATAGTTAGATACCCTACCTTCCACAAAGTGGAGAAAACCCAAAATGAAGAGAAAATTATGAGACTTGATGAAATTGGATGGAATCTTCAGCAAAGCATACCACTTTCAACATGAATCCAATGAGTTATTCCCTAGTAACCTATTATTGTTTTTATAAAATTTAGTCGATAGATGGTTGTTCTAAGGTTTATAGTAATTTATGGACAATTCCCCCTTACATACTCCTATGGGAATAATGGAAACAAAGGAATAGAAGAATTTTATGTAATGAAAAGATGGATCTAAAATCTTTTTTTAATAAATTGGAGGCTTGTATTATTCAGGTAGCTAATAATAATCCCATAAACTCATATAAGGAGGAAAGTTCCTTTTGTGACTGGGATGTAGATATGCATAAAAATTGGTTTAAACTAATTAATCCTTCGACGATATTCACAAAATCCAACAAGATAGCTAGGAAAGAATGTAAATGGGAACTTCCTCTTATAGGATGGTCAAAGTTAAATTTTGATAGGGCCTCTAGAGATCATCCAACTCCAGCATGCTTAGGATGTATTATTTGTTCAAATAAAAGATCTTGCCTAATTAAGCATGCCAAACCTTTAGAAGTAATGTCTAATAACTTAGCCAAATTAGAGTCCCTGATAGAAGGCTTGACTCTAAGTAGATGGATAGGTATTAACAAATTAGTTATCAAAGGAGATTCGCAAATTATCCTAAATGCATTAAGAAAAAGATAGACCACAAACTAGATTCTTAACTCAAAACTTAAATATGATTTAGTCATCATAGGTCAATTCAAAGAAACAACCATAAAAATATATCTATAGAGAAGTAGATAATCTTGCTAATAAAGGAGTAGATGGAGAAGAGTTCTAATAAGACAAGCTAATATGATAAGTATAAGTTAGACACTTTCTCTTAGAGTGAAATTGGTTTAGAACTCTTACAGACAAAATAAACATGTTAATTTATTTTGATAGGTTATGTATGTCTATGCATAAGTTGTATGATTGATCAATTTAGTTGATAATGTTAATAAGTGGTCTATTTTTTGTTATTCTCAATTTTTCTTTATATACAATTTGAATTTAAAATTCAGTTAAGAGGAGACAAGTTCCATTTTTCATTCTAACAACTTGATCATAGCCAAGTTTAATTTTCACATTATATTTGCAAAGAACTATCAAGAGTAAAGCTATAATTTTGGAAATAAAAAATAGGCGCTAATTTGTTAAATTTCTCTAAGATATTCATGTAAGGGACACACCAAGGATACCTATCCATCTCTAATCTTTGGTGCCCAATTGAGATGGTTTTCTCAATCCAAACACAATCTTGGGCCTCATGGACTTTTATGTATCAAAAAAATGGTTAGATACCCTACCTCACACAAAGTGGAGAAAACCCAAAATGAAGAGCAAATTCTAAGACTTGATGAAATTGGATGGAATCTTTGGCAAAGTGGACCACTTTCAACATGAATCCAATGAGTTATTCGTCTAACATGTGAATCAAACACAACAAAAAAAGGAACAATTTTCTAAAATCATGTTTGGAGCAAAACCCAAATTGCCACAAAAGGTAAAAATTGAGTGAAAAGCTTACTTTACATAAAAGCATTTTTGAGGTTGAATGTCTCACAAAGAGCCCACCATGGATCAAGTGTTGTTGAGTGCAAGGCTTTGACATCATAAATGATAAGGTCAAGATCATGTCCTTGATGATTTTGATAGTGTGGATGCCTCCCAATCCTAGTTCGTAAGTCGAAGAGGTTTCAAGAATGAGTGGGCTTGTATCGAGTTCCTAAATTGTTTATGTGGTGGCCTTCATAGTTGGTAGCTCACAAGCTTTGTGCATTTTGTTGGTGTTTGAAAACATTACCCGTTTCCAATTACCCTGATGAGAACAAAACACATCTAGGGGCAAGTAACTCCCATTTTCAACATGCCATTTCTGACAACAGGCCAACTATAAGGCATGACCCTTCTTCTTCTTTAGGCTCTACAAAACCTAGGCGGGTAGACCTATAGATTCTTTATATGGTACCATTTATCAAAGCATACACTGAATCTAATATGAAGCAAATAAAACCCTTATTTCTCCAGATAACTCATGAAATAACATCAATCTGCAGTAGCTAAATGCAAATCTAGGAACCTCATTGTTAGGATAAACCACGGACAAAAATAAAAACTACATGCAAATATAACCAATAACAAAAAATAATAGAACACACAGAAATGAACACAAAGCACCAAGATTTAACGTGGTTCACCTAGTCCCTGGGCTACGTCCACCAAACAGCAAGTTTGATCTTATTACAATCCAGTGATTACAACCTGATTACAATCTGTAATCCCTAACAGCTCAATATCGCTGCAAGAACCAATTTCGTATCACCACACATGAAAAATACCCAACCCTAAGCCCTTTTTATACAAGTATTAAACCGCTTTAGGGTTATAACATGTCGGCCATATGTCGGCCATAATATGTCGGCTACTTCCAAAAAAAAAAATTTGTACAGTACTTTCCTAATCAGTCACCACAATCTAACAATCTCCCACTTGGGGACTGATCAGGCTCCACACTAAACAACACTCATAAGCTGAGTGAGGGCATTCTATTATAGCTCTTCAACATGAAAGGGAAAAGCGTTGATTATTGATGTTGATGTTCAACAAATCCTCAAACATGCAGCAAAACCTAATGATCCTATCTCTGATTAGTGCCTAATCCATTGGGAAATTCCATGAATTGAAAACATACATCTGTGACATCAGGACATATTCTGTATACCCAAACATCAAATATATCTAATCACCTTGTGATTCAGACATCAATGTTCATTCAGATCTCATTCTTACGAAATATCCTTCTCAAGTAACCAACAACCTTGTTAAACATATCAAGCATTTACTTGGCCCTTTGGTCCAACAGCAAAATACATCAAAAATACAACCTGAAAGGGATGCAAATGGGTCTTAGATCTTTGTTCCAAAACCACATAAGACTTACAGGTTGTTGAGACAACAGAAAAGAAACAGAATGAAGCTAGTGAAACTATTTCTCATGTGTATTCATTTTCTTTGAAAATGTACATTCAGGTGCATGAAATCAAAACATGAAAACAACCTAACATCTCAGAACTATCTATATTATCTTTACACTTGATATTCACATGAGAGAAATTTGTTAAAGGAAAATGGTGTCACAGTCATGGGAATGCAACCAGAACTGGATCCAAAACCTTGGTATCACAGTAATGTGTAGATTTTTCTCCAAAAGATTCGAACCTCTAGAAAGAATGAAAGATAGAAAGATATAGCAAAGGAAATAATCTCAAATCTTATCTTCAAGTGACAAGTGTCCATTTGAAATGCAGTCCTCTGTAACTGAATAACTTCTTCCTCCCATCTCCCATTCTGATCTGATCTTGTTTCATCATTTTCTATAACAAACTTGCAAAATATCCCTTTCTAAATGATGAAAACTATGTGAGTCACCAAAATATCTGATTTGCCCCATGAAAATACTGGAGGAATCAAACTTCAACTGATTTGAAATTAGTTCCATTTGATCCCAATTACATTTTACTATATTTTGCCTACATTCAAGTCATTCTCATGCTAAAAATCCAAACTGAACTCTGATACCTAAAAGCAGTTGCAAGTTGGAAACCTAGGAGAAAACCTCATGTAGTAGGAACCAAAGGCATTCTATGCAAAATCTGACAATGGAATCAAAAAGTTCATCTTCTCCCGATTCTGGCGATATATAATATCACCTATTTTTCCTTCTGAAAACCCCCTGAAAGTCATTTAGAAAATGACTCATCTACTATAAAAATCAGGTCTGCAACTCATTAAAATTTTAATTTTTGAAAAAAATAAAATTTTCTAAAGTCAAAACTTTAGAAAGAAAATCCCCTTTTGAAAATTTTTTTAAAAAAAAGAAACTGCACGTAGCATACCCATTTTCCTAAAAATAATAATTAAAATTATTATTTATTTTTACTCAATTTTTTTTACTATGAGCCACTGGATGCCACCCGGGCTACCACGTGGTGGCCCCTAATTGGCTAGCTGATTTGTCACCTCATTACCTCTGGCCCTGCCATGTCACCTACCTGCTTGCTCAGTTGCCACGTGTCAACTGCCCGCATTCTCGCATTATTTAACCATTGAGCATCTTTGTTTTGTGGAAATGTAAAAATGTGTTAGATCTACCACGTGGCAACATCCTGTGCCTCTGTCTGCAACTGGTCGTCTACACCACATCACTATGTGTGCGGGACCTAATTTCCACATGTCGTTAGCTTGCTTTCTTGCATTTTTTAACCCAGGTGCAACTTCATATTGCAGGGAAGCGGGCATCACCCGATCTCGCCACTTGTCAAAATCTTGATCCTCCTCACCACATCAGCGTTAATGCGCCTTCATTTAAAATTCTATGCTTGCTACATAGGCTGACATCATCAGGTCGAGTCCCACAACATCATATGCACACTTGCCTTCACAAAAGGCGATTGCCTTGTAACACTTCACTATGAATGTGGATTTGTATTTATACAAACAAAAAAGGCCTCCCATGGATAATGTGAGATAATGGCCTTTAATGGCTTTTCCATGCACTTTTCTTATTACAGGCGGCTTACTCTGTTCTTGAGACACCTTCTTACTTTGACTGTGGCATTCTTTTAATTGATGCGCCATTCTTTCCATGATCGCTGACTTGCCCTTTTGATGGTGGCTTCTCAGAATATGTCCTTTCTTTAATGGCATCGATTGCTCTTTTCTAACTGGTGTGGCATCTTTTTCTTGATTAGTGACTAGGGCTTCTTTACGTGCCATGGGTTTCTTCAATGTGGAGCTTTTCTATTTTTGACTTAGTGTGGATGATTGTTTTACAAGCAACTTCAACTTATTTCACATGGCGTTGGCTCTAGCATTTGACTGCATTTCTTTAAAATAGTGTTTTTGCCTTACGCAATTTCCTCCTTTTAAAACTGTAGCCTTCTCCTTCATTTCATGCCCTCAGATGCCATGAGATGTATTTCTTTTCAAGATACAACTTGCTACTTCCTATGCATGGGGTGCTCTTGAATTGGGATCTTCTTTGTGCCATGGACGGCTCTCCATTTTTTATGTGTGAGCCTTCTGTATGGGTGTTGACCACTATTTTGGACGTGGTGGTTAATATCTCTACATGGCGTGGGAGTTTTTTCTTATTGCAGTGTCCTTCATTCTTCCTCTGTTTTGATGGATGCCCTCTCTGCAAAAAATCATTGATCATGTGTTCTGCTTTGACCAGGCGTGGAGGACGGCTGAGCTATCCCTTTCTTTCAATGCCTAGCAAACTTCCTCAGGCATGAAATCATAAATTGAAGAATAATATCCATAAATTAGTTCTGAACTCTTATTTCTTTGCCATGACTTGACCATCAGGTACCCTATCCTTCCTTTTGTAGTCTCAAAGTGCTTCTTACTTGAGCTCTTTAGATAGCTAGAAAAAAATGGAGATATAGAGAAAATATCTATAATTTTATTAGAAGTAGCACTTATTTTCTCTCTTGTTATGTTACTGGGAGTTAAAAGAGTGTTGCGGCTTGTCATACTAAACAAAGCTAATGCTATCTCTTATTATCCTTTAAACCCAAGCAAGCCTTCTTGGACTTCCTCAATAATATCTACGTTGTTCTGAACATACTTCTTTATGGGCCTCTGATCAAGCACTTATTAGATTCATTACACCACCAGGCATCCCTCATTTCCTTAGAATTCATTATTAAGCAATTCACTCCTCACCTTAGATATGGTGTAAATTAGTCGGGCCCCAGAGTGGGTTCGGCTAAAAAAAAATTTGTTTCCGAACAACTAAACCCTCAAACTGGCCCACTAACCTGTTGAACTGATTTGAATCACATTTGATCACTGATTGATCATTAAAAAATCATTTTATCACTATTCTATAAATTGTCAATTTGGTGCCAAAAGATCCGTTGGCTTCCCTTAAAAATTGATTCAAACAGATAATAGTGCTTTGAAATTTGGGATACTGATTCTCTGCTCCGCATTCTTGCACCTTGTTGAATCTTGTCTCATGACGAATTCGGGGTCAAAAGATATTCTCTTTCAAAGTGGACCTCCCAGAACTGCCTGCAAGAAACATGTTAGAAAACAACAAATTGGCTCTGGAATCAACTTGGAAAACTAGGCAAATGAGCACATGGGGAAATAAAAACTGGAACACTCATTCTCTGTCATGAGGACATTGTGGATATGTGATTTGGGCTAATGAAGAATAACTGGACGCAAATGGCGATCAGTCAAAATGGGCTACTCAGAATTACTGACTGGAAATAATGCCTAAAAAGCAATTTTTGTAAATGGAATTGACCTAGAAAAGTGTGCAAATGGATTCGTCATGACTTACAAACTAACACACTTGGAGTATTTTCGAAGGACAATATAGGGGAACAATCCATTCGATCTCACCAATCATGAATTTTGAGTTATGACATCACGAACAGGGGTTCCAATCAATCTACATTTGCTGACACCAGTAAATATATTAAAATTGCATTTCAAATCGCATTTAAAAATTGATCAAACGGATTCGTCATAAGCTGAAACTTGAAACACAATGCAAAAGGAAATTTCACATTTCGGTCAACTGGTCAAAAGTTACAACACGTCAAACAGGGCTTCCCAAAATTAAGAATTAATTGCAAAAGCATGAAAGCAGTAACTAACCAACTTTGAGGGATTCAAAACATAGTCAAACGGACTCAAAACGACTCAAAATTTGAAACATAGGTTCTTGGATATGGACACTAGATACTTCCAAAGGTGTAAGTCATGACGCATTTCTAGGTGCAAGATATTCACTTGCCAACAAGGCCTCTTATCGCTGTCTGACACGTGGGTGAAAATGCAAAATTGATATTAGCTCAAAACAAAACTTTACCAAATGACTCGAAATGACAATTGAACTTCATGGAACGCATAAACAAGCTGAATGGATGGTGTTAGA
Organism: Cupressus sempervirens; assembly: GCA_028749045.1. Taxonomy (NCBI): domain Eukaryota; kingdom Viridiplantae; phylum Streptophyta; class Pinopsida; order Cupressales; family Cupressaceae; genus Cupressus; species Cupressus sempervirens. Next base: position 788,898,701 of record CM053791.1, on the reverse strand, counting down.
ATCATTAAACAACTTAGGGTCCTCACAGGTACAACCAAGTACATATGCAATTATGGGTACTCATAGGGCTTGATTTTCTCAAAAATTTTGAAATGTGACTAAAAATGAAGCATGCAATTTTTAATCCCAACACATTTGTTGGGCTACCTCATGAATCTAAACCCTACATCAAAAAAAGGTGACTTTTAAAATAGGTCACTTAAATATTTTAAGCAAACTACTAAATTTTCCCCAAATATCAAATAGGCAAAGTCCAAATAATTGGATCCAACTGCAGAAAATTAGTCATTAAATAAAATATTAAATTATCCAAATATAATAAAATGAGCATGGTGTTAATGCATAGACACGCTCATGGGTCTACCAAAATATGCATATAAAATCTATATTTATCAACATGTACCAAAGGCTATAATATAATAATTGTAGATAGCTTGGCAATACAAGGACAACATCAACTCAATATGATTTCTCATTTTACTATCTCTTATGTCACTATGAGGGATATAGATACACTCAAATTCTACAAGTTAAGCAGAATGTGTTGGGTACCTATTCATTGAAACACACAAACATAACTAGTGGATCTTTTCACAATATAAATAGTCAAAACACATAATTATACATGGTAGAATCCACCAAAGGGGAATAATATATCATGTAGATCTAAAAATGAGTAATGAAGACTTCATCTAACTTCTTACAAACACATCAAGCATAATCCATAGCAATTATGTGAGCCTAGCAATAAACTTCATATTATTTAAGTTGACATTATATTGACATTAAATATTTCATTTAAATAAAAACATTAAATTATCATTTTTGACAATATGAGCATATTAAAGAGATCAAATTTCCACAATCCATTGTATTACATTGATTTGTTTCTGGATTTGATTGTGTAGATATTTTTACCATCAATATTTTGAATCACACTACGTGATTCATCATTAGGATGAAAGAGACCAAGAGATGAAAAACATAGTGGATCAATGTAATATGAGCATATGTCAATGCAAGTCTTCATAAAATGTACCCCACAACACACGAAGCACAATATAAAAGGAAATCCAATAAAATCATCTTTGATATATTAATCCAATATTCTCAAAAGCATAAAATGTTAGATATATCATGAGACATTAGCATGCAAATATGATCAAAATAGTAATAACAATAAAATGTATTAAAAAAGTAGTAATAAAAATAATTGAAATATCGTATGATAATTGAAAGCATCATAGAGTGCAACCACGTGACCGCATCATATGGATAATTACAAAATTATATCATGATAACTTCATAATCCAATAGTGATTGATGCATACATCAGTAGAAACACCACTCACATCAGTCAAAATTGGGTGCATCCCATGATTCCAATATAAATTCATAACAGATGAATAGTCATTGAATTATAATCAACTCAACCAACCACATAGGAGCAACAATAACCATAAAGCAAGGCATCACAAATCAATATACAACCATCCACAATACAATGGTTCTCACAACTATGGCATAAGGGTATAAATGACTTGTTGATGCAAGGACACGAAAAAGATCACCCTGAAGGTACAAACCTCACACATGTCCAACATGATCACACAATACAAGCATATAAAGTCAAAGCCACATCCAATAGGAGTTCATATAAAATAAAAATGGGAGGCCAATACATATATTAAGATCTTTTATTTGTAACCATGATCTATCATTACACTCCATTTAAGAAATGACAAGTTCTCAATCTTGTACTAAATATATTCTTTCTACAATTTTGCTTCATTCTTATTTACAAAATTCTTCTCTTTATTGAAATTTTGTATGTTGACCATACATACCATACATAATATATATGTATATATTAAATAAAAAATTGTACAATTATTATTATGAAAAGAAAATAATTTTAAAATTACATAAGAACAACTAATACTACTTGATCTTTAGATTAGACGAATCTTCCTTTCAAATTAAGGACATAAGATATTGAGAAATGATTTGATTTGTTAATTTATTAACTATAGATTAATATTTTTCTTTACAAAATACAAAATAAACAATGTACAATTATTTTATAATCTGAAGATATATCATGATCTAGTCTTTGTTTTCAAAATAAATAAATAAATTTGATAGGTAATGGGTCAAAACCTAGAGATTATTCATTTTTTATTATTTTTTATTTGTTAAAATTAATTATTATTATGTGTTGTGGTTGAGTAGACTTGAACCCAAGACCTCCTAGATAAGAAACTCACAATTTATCATTGTGTTGTAGGCTCTGCCTTGTTTTCAAAATAATTATTCAATGTTTATATTTACAAAATTTGGATTGTCTTATTAATATTGATTCAATAATAAATTTTATATTTTTATCTTCTTAATATAAATTTGATGAGATTTAGTTTTAAGGCTCAATTAAGATAAGAGTCACTGTTAGTATTCAAGTGCAACTTTATCATTGTAGGAAAAAGCTTGGGGTAAGAATATAGTTGAACTAAGGCTAAGGTTATAGTTGAATTCATATTATGGTTGGCATTACGGTTTGATTAGGAATTTTGTTTTTGTTCCTATGATTTTTATTAGTATTAGAGATAGTCATAGAGCTCTGATTAAATAAGTATTAGGGTTATGGATTGAAACACAAACACCCAAAAGAATTACAGTACGTGTATGGACAAACAACTCTTTTCTATTTAGAATTATGAATTTGGTGCTTATGCTCTATAGGTTTTGAAGGCAGTTTACAATATAGATGACATTTATCATAAAACCTAATAGGTAGAAGGTGACTGGATTTATGTTCTAATTTAGTTACTTTTTAGATAAATATTTACATTATTGGCCTAGTTTTAATATTGTAATTTAATTATTGGTTTATTTTGGATGTTATCTAATTCACGTGATTAAACTGAAGATCTACAAATCTTTTCAAAGTTTAATATGCCATGTCAAGAGTTAATAGTTTTTGGCTTTTGCTAATGACATAACATTATGGTAGTTCTAACTTTTGTTATTGGTCATACCATTATGATTGTTCAATTATGTTTGGAGCATATAACTTCTAGGATAAAATACTTAAAATTTAAAATTGATTGTACATATACCTCGATGTTCATGAAGACACATAAATATTCATTCATCCTTATTTAATTTTCACATTTCAAAATCTTGATGACTAACAATTTCTTTGACTGGGAATTTTTTATTATTATTCTAAACAACACAAATATTAATGTGAGATAATTCCCACATATGTATAGTACTAATGACATATGTTTTTATGGGCATACCATAGATGAAATTTTAATTTGTGTCATTAAGACATCAAATATACGACTCTCCTTTATTATAAAAGAATAAATAATTCAATGAGTCATTTTATTGTCTTTTAACTCCCTAAGCCCAACATTTTATTTTAGTTTTCTACCAATTTACAATGAAAGTGATATGCATTAATTATGAAAATAGTTGTAGTAGTTGCAACAATATACATATACATATTTTTGACTTGGTAGTTATATGTATTTTATTTTATACAATCATTTGATAAATATGAATAAGTTTACATACACATTTTTCATGGTAGCTCAAAGTGTCACCCCTTAAGGAAGGATGGTAAACAAATCACTAAACCGTCCAATTTAGAAGGAAATAAAGAAATCTCATGAGGAACAATAGCTTGTAATAGAGAGAACTAGAATATCAAAGTCATTACATTTGTTGTGAACCAAGATGGTGTAAATTCACAAGAATCAATGAAGTAAAAAAGAAACCAAACCAAGTTCAAAGACTTTAAGAAGACTTACAAATTCCTTAATGGATTCTTCAATTTTTCCATCTTTGATGTTTATAGATTTGGTATCAAAGATTTAACAATTGAGGAATCTATTAATAATTGCATCCCTAAATCTAACACTCAAGACTTTCGAGTGCAAAATCCTAGCAAGTACTTCAAGTCTGAGGGAACAACACAAGGTTTGCAAGCACTCCTAGCCAAATGACAATCTTGAGAGTTGAACATCATTCTCCTTCTTCACTGGTTTGAACATTGTTCGACATGAACACTATAATCTTCATCTCTTTTCTCCTTACATGTGCTTCAATCCACCAACATTAACATGTCCTTATCTCCACATGCAGAACAATTGGGGTGGGCCCAACTAAAATTAACTCTGTTTTTTAGGCCAAGAAAAGATTTGAACCTTGGTTGCACCATTGATAGTGCAACCACAAAAGCACTACACTACAAAGTCATCCACCAAAATTCGAGTATGTTAAGTTAGTGGTACACTCACTTTTTAAATACTACATTATTCTCTTTCTTTAATTCTTGAAATTTATTGTTACTTATCAATTATATTATTTTATCTTTTACATATTCACACTTGCCAATCAAAAAAAGAGGAAATGAGATAGGATTTATAATTAAAAATTAATAAATGTTTATGCTTTTAATACATAAAAAATTACAATAAGACACTAGTATAATTTTAAGCCATCTAGAATAAATACTACTATATAGAACAATTTGCGTGCTCTAACACTTTTATAAGCCTCTCTTTATGAGTTATTAACTCAAAAAAGACATAGCAGCCTTTAGCTCTCTAGGGGAAATAATGATAATAGTTGATTTCAACGCTAGAACACCAAACAACCAAACTCTCAATCTTAAAGAGAGTTACAAAGAAAGAAGAGACCTAGTTTGGCTAGAAGAAGAAGGGACACAAAAATGGGAAAGATCAACGCAGGATAGCATAGGAAAGGTTAATCACATTGGGGTTGAATTACTAAGCTTATGTTGCCTATATAACATGGTCATATGGAATGGTATGGAAGAGTGGCCCAAATCAGGTGGAATCACATGCAAAAGGCACAATGGGAAAAGTGTTGTGGATTATTTCATATGCTCGTAAGACTATGTCGCAAAGATAATTAACTTTGAGATAGAGGATTGCCCCATGGAGCTAAAGTCTGACCATAGCCCTATCTTGATAAGGGTATCCACCCACTTTAAACATCAACATATTGTCTCAAAACCTTTACAAAAGAGGAAGATGATTCCGACTAGCAAAGTTATAGTGACACAAGAAAACTATAATATTTTCTAAGACTCTTTATTGCGACTGTCTAAAGCTCAGGGAAAGCATCTCAAATCTGATAAACAACATTCCATGGACAAGGATAATCTTGTTCTTACTATCATTAAAGCTCTGGAGGAGTGTAAAAGATCTAGGGCCACAAGAGAAGCCAAGAACACTTTTTCGACCAATTCATGGTTTGATGAGGAGTGCAAAATGGAAAAAAGGAGTTGGAAAAAGAACATGAATAGATAAAGTAGAAACGAATATGATTAGTTGATTAAAAACAAGAAAGAGGAGTATGTGAACATGAGAAGAATCAAGTTGATTAATCTTGGGAAAAGCAGCCCCAGAAAGTTTTGGAAAGAGCTTCAGCAGACAAAAACATAGATAGAGAACAACATCACAGAAACCAAATGGTTGGAATATGCCGAGACCCTCTACGAGTGTGATTTAGGAGAACATAGAACCATGGTAACCAAGACTATAGGTGAGCTATTCAACCAGAAGGATATTATTTAAGACATAAGGAGGTTAGTTGTTGGTAAAGTACAAGATATAGATGGACTACAAGCTGAATACTTAAAATTGGGTGTTGAAACCCTGGTACAACACATCACTAAGATTTTCAATAGTGTCAATAGAAAAGGCTTCCCTATAAATTGGACAAGTGTGGTGATCCCACTCCACAAAAGTGGAGATATAAAAAACCCTTCTAATTACTGAACCATCATGATCAATCCACTCTTTGGAAAGTTATTTGGCAGCATGATAGAACAAAAAATCAATAAATGGGCTAAAACAGAAGGCAAAAGAGAAAAAGGGCCATGACATCACTCTCAAATATTTGATAGAGAAAATTTGAGACACTCAGGAGGTCGAGGCTTTCTGTTGTTTCATGGACTTTTAAAAATTATTTGACACAGTGTCATGTAACAAACTTTGAGATAGAATGGAAGAGTTGGAAGTTCCTAAAGAACTTAGGTCTATTGTTCACAGATTGTATGAGCAGGTCAAAGCTAAAGGAGAATGATGGAAGGGCTAATAGAGGATTTTGGCAAGAACATCAGGGTTAAACAAGGGTGTCCGCTATCTCCAACATTATTCGGGCTCTATATTGACAAGTTAGAAGAATGGATAAACAAGACCAATGGTAAGGGGGTACAGCTGGCTCACTTTGTGATAAGATTGCTCTTATATGTAGATGATCTCATCATACTTGCTAGAATGGCCAAAGGTTTGAAAAAACACTTGAAAGAACTAGAAAGTTTTTGCCATGAAGTAGGAATGCAAGTGAGTACTAGCAAAACCAAAGTTATGATTTTCTTGTTGAAGAAGAATAGGGGTATACAGGACGAGTTCCTATTTGAGGGTAACCCTCTTGAGATTGTGGAGGAGAAAAAATACTTGGGCATAGATTTTCATAACAAACTCAATTGGGGTACATGTAGATCAATGTTGAGATCAATGTTATATTGTATTATTTTATTTTATTATGTAATGTTGCACCTAGATGGACATGCAACATGTAAATATTTCCATGGGATATACTTGATGAATTTTATTGTAAACATTATGATAATATTTGATGTAATTATTTAATATGGGGAAAAGAATTAAATTTTCAATATTAAATGTGGGGTCAATGGGTTAGGTAGCACATGGTTTATGAAATACCACTTGATGGTTTTGTGGGACTTACTACTATATAAGCAGCCATAAGGGTAGTTTTTGTGGGTGAGAAAGTGAGAAGAAGAAGAAGACAAAAGGCAAAAAAGAAAGAGTTGAGCAGGACAAGGCTTGACAGGTTAGCCAAGGGTGCATTTGTGAGGGTTGGAAGCATAGCATGGGATGTGTGGATCCATGTTTGTTCACATGGATTACTTAGTTGTGGCTATGACTTTAAAAGATTCCATGGTTATATTGCAATGATATTTTTGTTGAATAGTACGTGGTGATGAATGCTTTTGGAGGTTGGGTTTTTCCCTCAATGAGGGTTTCCTAGGGTATATCTTGTGTCACATTTTTGTGGGTATGTTGTTCATTTTCTTGTATGTGGATTTTAATTGCATATTTATTTCAAATCTGTTATGGGTTATGTGGAAATGGTTATTTTTTCTTTTGCAAGTTTCCTTACAAGTGGTATCAGAGCTATGGTTTTATTGTTGTAACCCTAGATTGAATCCATGGGAATGTATGAAAGGATAAAAGAAATGGCAAGATATATGAGTTATTTATTGTAGATCTGAGGGTTTTGGATTTTCTGTTATGATGGGATGTTGGTAGATTTTGGACATATGAAATTGTTGGACAAAAGGATTGTTTTGGATGTTTCATTTAAATGAGGGTTTTAGGGGGTAACTTGCAAAAATGACCTCTTGGGTAAAAACATACCTCACCATTGGATTCGGGTCAATAATTTCATACATTTTGATATACAATATCCCTAGTTTGGCCATGTTAAAAGGAAATGAAAGAGTTTTTTAGTTGTAGCCTGTGATGGTCACCAAATTTAATCTTGTCAAAATTTTTGTCACAAAAAAAAAATCGCAATGAAAAATGGTAAAAAGATTGTCATAGTAAAATGGCCATAACTTTCTCTCAGGATATCAGATTTCAGACTTCTTATAGGCATTGGAAAGCTAATTCTGAGCACTACAACATGGTGTAGGTTTGGTTCTATGATTTTGAAATTTTGTTAGGTTTTCAGATATTATTTATTTTGAGCATAGATTAGGGTACAACTTGGGCATACGAAGTTAGATTTTTGAGTTCAAATAGTCAATAGAAAGATCATAGAGAGCTCTACACATTGGCTCAGATTTAGTGCAAGTTTGACATGGTTTATTTGGTGATATATTAATCTAAATAGTTTATGGCATATATTGACTATGGTAACATTGTGAGTTTATGACATTGTATGTTTAGAGATTTGAGATTTGATGTCACTGTGTACTCAGTTCATATTTTAGATTGGTCTCATGATGATATGGTTATCAATCTTTGATTTAGATATGTATGATGACTTGTTGGTTCTACAAGTTGTGTTGTGTTGTAAGTGGTCTATACTTATAAGTTGCATTTATGGCTTGGTTATGGGTTGTCTTTGCTCATTGATCTTTCATTATTGATGCATATTCAGATTGGTCGCTTGGATTTCGGTTGTCTATGCCCTAAGTCACATTATTTGTTGATTTTTTCTTCATATAGAAGGGATGAGATGTTATTACTAGGTACAATCATGGTGGAGGATTATGGTTGACTATTTTAAGTTGATAGATTGGACACATTGAGAGTTAGTTGCTCGATTCATGGATGTGATCATGGTGCCATAGATTTTTGGCATGGCATGATTGGATATACAAGAACATCCTTGATGTTCATTAGTTTGGATTCTTGATTTGGTTATGGTGGTATATCTTCTTAGTTGAGGATGATGGTTATTTGGTTTCTTTTGAGGAGCTCATAATGTGCACTTTGAAGTCTTTGATGGTTTGATGCCTTGGTTGATTATTATTGTTAGAGGATGGTTTTTTTTTTATCATAATGTCATAGATAGCTTGGATGCATGATTTAGTGAGAGCTTGTGATAGTGATGAGGTGACAGTACAGTGTTATTTCCTAGTTTGGTTTGTATCTTCTTGGTTTGGAGATCCTGATTTCACTTGGTACTAACACTTTGGTTGTGTGAGTGTAGATCTGAAGGATCTTCGTGGAGGAGATGGATTTTATGATGCCTTGGTACCACGGTTGAGTGTGAATTGTTTGCATTGATATATTTATGGAGTGTTTGTAGATGTTAGAGATTTTTCTTAGATCCTGTTGTTGCAAAAGCATCTTTAACATTTGCATGGTGCACTTGGTTATCTTCATGGTGTGTGAAGATGGTTAGATCTTGAGGACTCATGGGGTTCTTAGTTATCTTCATGGTGTGTGGAGATGGTTCTTCATGGTACATATAGATGGTTGTATCTTGAGGACTAATGGGGTTCTTGGTAAAAGTGTGGTTTATACTTTCATTTGACATGTTATCCTTGTTGTGAGGATGGTTTCATTTTTATCTCATGGTATACTCTTGATACATGTTTAGAGTTGTGACATGTTATAGTATATTCGTATGGAGCATGTTATCTCTTTGTTTGAGATGGTTACATCATGTTGTCATGTTTATGTTCCTAAGGCCATGGTTGGACCTTTGATAATGATCTTGGTTTAGTTTCTTGGTATTAAGTACATTGATCATAAGATGGATACTTCATGATATTGCTATGTTGCATTTGGAGTTGGCATGGATTGATTGGCTATAGGTGCTCATGGATACTTAGAGACCGTGGTGATGTTGGCTTCTCTTAGATTAGAGAAGTGTTTTTTGGGACGGTTGTTTGGTTTCAGCAGAAAGTTTGAGGGGCATTCACCTGATATGGACTTGAGAGAAGATTGTTCTTGGATGAGTCTTGGTGGGAGACTTAGATATCTTGATGAGCATTCTCATTCCCCACTCTTGGTCTACTCAGTGGTTTTCTACTTGAGAGGTATAGCCCATTGTTTCTCTTAGGTGCATTATGTTTATGCTTGTCTTTCATGGATATGGATCTTGAGCTATGGTACATGAGTTAGTTTTGGAGGGTTCATTTGAGAGATGTTTTAGCATTGGTTACCTCCATTTTCATATGTTGTTATGTTGGTTGAGTTTGGGAGATGATTTTATATTTGGGCATATTCTTTGGATTAGGAATGGTTATTCCTTGGATTAGGAATGGCTTATGAGTTTGATCTTCTGGTGAGAGGTTTAAATCCATGATTAGTTATATGGTATGGTTTGGGTGTTGTTGAGGCTTCTTTTTGGGATTGTATGGAGATCATACTTGCATAGTTTACATCTAGAGGTGTGTGTAGAAGGACATGATACAAGTTATAATTTGCATGGTTTATCTATGATCTTGGTTATCTTCCTAAATGTTCAGTTTCACTTACATTGGATTTGAGATTGGTTGGAGATTGTGATCACTAGTTTGTGTTCATGTATGTCATGTGAGAGAGGGCATGTTTATTCATTTATCTCTTTCCTCTATTGGTAGTTGAGAGCTTGGGAGACTATTGGAGACTTGTTATAAGAGTTGTTCTTGCATGTTATTGGTTTATGTATTGTGGATGTCCTTGAGACTACGTGGATTCACTTGTTTTAGATGTTGTGAGTGGATTGGTTATAGATTTGACATTATCTTTTGCAATGGGAGCTTCTTGGTATATATGGGGTAGGTATTGCTCTTGAGGCTTGTGATTGCAAGTTACAAATTGGATATGTTGATGATGTGAGATTCACTTGGTATACCTTTAAAGGTATGGATAGTTGGATGGATTTGGAAGTTGTTGTGGGTGTTATTTTAGCTATGGATATTTTGACAACTATTGATACATGTGATTACCTTTGGATTAGGTTTTTGTACTTAGCATTTCAATTGGTATAGGATTTTATGATCTTCTAATGTGACAGGTTGGGTGGATTTCTCTTTGGATGGCTTCTATGTATGTTCGGTGGTAGTGGCATAATAGGAGGTGAGATCATTCATGTTTGAGATGATGGATACTTTACTTTTGTTGCAAATACCAAGATGGAGCACTTCGTTTACTTTGATTCATGATGGTGGATGTGCTAGGAGGGATTGTTCCCTTGTTCATTTATGTGGCTATAGTTTGACCTTGTACAATGTATACAAGAAGTGGGAGATTGTTGAGATAATGAGTGTTGCACACATTGCATAATATTGTTATATTGTATTATTTTATTTTATTATGTAATGTTGCACCTAGATGGGCATGCAACATGTAAAGATTCTCATGGGATATACTTGATGAGTTGTATTGTAACATTGTGATAATATTTAATATAATTATTTAGGAATTAAATTTTCAATATTAAATGTGGGGTCAATGAGTTAGGTAGCACATGGTTTATGTAATACCACTTGGTGGTTTTGTAGCACTTGCTACTATATAAGCAGCCACAAGGGTAGTTGTTGTGGGTGAGAAAGTGAGAAGAAGAAGACAAAAGGAAAAAGTAGAGCAGGACAAGGCTTGACAGGTTAGCCAAGGGAGCATTTTTGAAGGTTGGAAACATGGCATGGGATGTGTGGATTCATGCTTGTTCACATGGATTTCTTGGTTGTGGCTATGACTTTGAAGGCTTCCATGGTATTGCAATGGTATTTTTGCTAAATAATGCAGGGTGATGGATGCTTTCGGAGGCTAGGTTTTTCCATCAATCAGAGTTTTTCAGAGTATATCTTGTGTCACATTTTTGTGAGTATGTTCTCTATTCTCTTGTATGTGGATTTCAATTGCATATTTATTTTAGATCTATTATGGGTTATGTGGAAACAGTTATATTCTTCCTTTGCAAGTTTCCTTATAATCAAAAAGGATCCAAGGGGGCTGGAAGGCATTATATTCTCTACAAAACAGGTGTAGGAACGTGGAATTATGGGATTGGATGACCATGAAAACTCTTTTTGGTTTGTTGATCACTTTGGTTATTTTATATAGATGTGAAACGTGGGGTGGTAGTATGTCCGAACAAAAATGGTGATAGGTAGAAAGAATTCAAAAAGACTTCATCACATGCAATCTTAAAGTCAAGACCACGGTGTCGTATGAGAACTTATTAGCGAAGGTGGGTTCCTTTCCATCAAAAGTCGTCGCATTGGTTCAGATGTTAAGCTATTTAAAGAAAACCCAAGGTCTAGAAGCACATCGTTGGCCTAATCTAGTTGTAGATGAAAAACTTGTGAGGCAAAAATGCACATGGATGAACCAAAGTGACAAATGGATGCAAAAATGGGATATCAACATACATGCTTGCCTGAATAGCATTAAAGAAATAAAGAAGTTTGTCATGGAAAAATTTTGCAATATTTTATGGACAAGGCACATAGGGCAGAAAATACATATTACATTAAAGAATTTAACCCCACTTCTAGTCATGATGAAAAGGCCTATATAAGAGCACCTATTAATTAGAAAGAAAAAATGTTGATGGTGCAACTAAGAACTAGTTCACACCGACTGCGATGTGAAACTGGTAGATGGCAATTTTCAAAGGAAGAGTGGGAAAATAGAATGTGTTTATTCTATAATATGGGAGCAGTAGAGATGGAGCAGCGCTTTGTCAAGGATTGTCTGGCATACAATGACATCAAATCTGGTTATACAAAGATATTACAGAACAAGGACTTCAACTACTTATTCAAGGAAGATCAAGTGAAAAGAACAACGACTCTTATTATCAAACTTCAAAGAAGGAGAGACAAGTTAAACAAAACTTTGCAACTAGATTAGTTTTGCTCTTGCCTTAGGGGGTGATCGTGTAGGTCCCATAGGCTACTTTGGCCTCATGGACGTCATTGAAATCTATCATATCATCATATCATCAAACACCTAGCATATTCCTTACACCTCCTTTAAATATAATTGTTAGTAATATTATTCCCCTACTTTTGATAGTAATTGTCTTTAGTCAACTCGATATTTAATTCTATATTTTTTTGCACCACTGAGGGAAGATAAAATAAGTAAAAATTAGCATTTGTGTATGTCATTTAGATTGTAAACTAGTTTTTAAAAAATTATTTTTCAGTGGGAAAAAGGTCAAAAGTAGAAAAAATCACAATATTAATTAATTTAGATTACACACTATATTTTCTGCAATTGGGTGATTGTGCTCCCATGAAAAACCCAGTGATGTATTATCCTAGAAAACATGGGCATTGAGAAAGTAAGACTAGCACTTGCACCAAGAGGAGGTGCACTAGTTACACCGATAGAAAGACATATCTTGTTTTATCTACTAAGAAATTGAAGGGAGAGAAAATCAATTGTATACCCCCTTATTCTCATTCACCTCCTTCCCTAGCTTCCCCTTTCTCCTTGCTCCTTTTTGCCTTTCTGGTTTTGTCTTCTCTTCTTCATCTTCTCCATTCCCTCTTTCTTCTTCTTCTTCTTCTTCTTCTTCTTCTTCTTCTCTTCTTTCTCCATTATACCCTCTTCATTTACTTGCATCACTGCTTTTAATTTCTACTTCTTTTTCTTTTCCTTCTTGCTCTCTTTTGCCTGCTCTTTTTCTTCATCTACTTCATCTTCCCCTTATCCTTCTTCCTCTTGGCCTTCTCCTTCCCTTTCTTCCTCATAATTTCCTCATTCTTTTTCTTCTTGTTCTTCCCATTCTTCTTCTTCTCCCTCTTCTCTTTCCTCCTCCTCCTACTTCTCTATCTTCTCCTTCTCCTTGCTTCTTTTTTCGCTCATTTTTATCTTTTTTCTTCTTGTACTACCTTTTCTTCATATTCCATTTCTTCTTCTCCTTTTTCTTATTCTTCTTCTCCATTTTATTATCCCACTTCTTCTTCTTCTTCTTTGTCTTCTTTCATTATTCTTTGGAAAAGAGGGTGCCCTAGAGTATTTTTTCAAATTTTTCCTTTAGCTTGTTCTTCTCCTTTTATTGTGTAGATGGAAGGTCCTGTATATTTTTTTCCAATAACTTTATTGACTATGTTTAAAATCACTTTTATTATTTTTTCAATATAGAATGTAAACTATTAAAAAAATTCTTGACTACGTCCCATCTATCCCTCTAATGATTTCATTATGTCAACTGTCAATTTTTATTTTATTTTTTAAATTAATATAAAAGTGTCAAGATTTTTAAATAATTTTCAAATATATAAAATAGTTAGATAATAAAATAAAATTAGTATACGTTTTTTCAAAAAAAATCTATCTAAAACATTTCTAGAAATATTATAGAAGTGTGTTAGTTTCATTGTTTACTTATTTATACTATGATTATATTTTATTTAACAAAAATATTTTAGAATCTAATGAATAAAGAATTAAAGAATGAGATATTAGTCAATATATTTGAACTAATGATCATTTTAAATAAAATATATTTATCACAAATCTTTAACCGTTGAAATTTTTAAAAAGAATAATAATTTGAAGTGGTTTACTTAAAAGTTATTTTATTTCTAGTTTACTTATTTACCTAAATGTGATTTTGCATAGAAAGAATTTATTAACAACTATTTTATTGTTCTCCATAACTATAAAAAATTGAAAAGGAAATTCCCATCGAATCCCCATCCTAATACTGTTGCAAAATTAAGGAATGGTAAAGTTTAGTTATAGTAAAAAAATTATTCATCATCATTTCGATGTTCATTCCTCTGTGTTGTACTATAAAAAAAAAATAACACGAGCTCTTGTAGAGCTAGAGTCCCTGCTTTATGAAGGGTTGGGGATAATAAAGATGGGTAATATTAGGGGCAGTAAAGATGGTTCTAGTTCAATATATTTGTATGCAGGAGGAATTAGATAACATTTGTATGATCATTCTAATTTGCATTCTAGTTTTTGGCATTGTAGTGATAACAAAATCTCTATATTAAAACTTATAATATAATTAGTAAAATATATTTAGATTTTAATAAACATTCAAAATTTTAGTTTTTTCAACTCATAAAATTAATTTTAATTTTTCAATTGATTATTTGAATACATATAAATACCATTGAAATTTTAAATCTTAAAAATAATATAAAATTATTACTATTTTAAAATCAACATATTAGTTTGTTTATCCTTTTATTCAAAAAAAAAATATTTCAACTTACTAATAGATTTATAAGTAGTTTTATTCAAAATCTAGTGTATGTGATAAAATAATTTGTAATATTTGATTATGAGTTTACACTATTTATTTTTCAACTATTGTGAATTAAAAAACAACTCGATCTTTTTCAAAAAATTATCTCACTATGATTTGGGCAATAATCTAGAAAACCCCATGAGGCTATTTATATTTTCAAGCATTTGCATGACCTCCAAATAGCATGTATAAACCCTGGTAGTTTCTAGATAATACTTTAGAAAAAAAATTATCTCCAGAGTACACAGTTATAAAATGCAAATTATATAGTTTGAAAACTAGCATGAGCAGATAAAAAGTGAACTCTCAAAGGAGGGCTTTGTGAACGATTTTCAGCGGATCTCAAAAAGCTGAGGGAGCTGATTTAATTGCGTAAAAGGAAGGGAAAGACAAAAAACAAGAAACCATATTTCTGAAGAAAATAAAACATAGATCACAAACACCCACATAAAATAGCAATTGTAGCCATGAAAATGACTTTCAAATATCCACAACTATTAAAATTTTCAGTCAAAATAATCACAATCATCTTATTTTAGTTTCCAAGAAGGTATCTATAAATAGAAGGAAAAACTGCCACAAAAATCCTACAGAGACTCGATAGGTGTTGAACTTAAAAATTCTTCTTGAAAAGAAAGAATCTCATCTGCAAAATCTTGAAATCGTAATCAAAGCTTTGTAGTGCAACATCAATGAAATCTTACTGCAAATCCTGTGTAACATTTTCTTGCAGTGGAATTAACTCAGTGATCTTTGTTAAATGGTGTGAAGTGCAGTTGGAGAGAAGAATTGTAGAAGTCTATGCCCTTATGGAGAAGATACACTGCCTTTTAATTTTCTTATTTACTACTTTGGAAAATAGGGATAAATCCCCAAGAAATTAACGAGGACCAATGAGAAAATCAGAATTATATACCATACTTGATTTTTAAAATTGAACCTTATGAACTTTGAAATAAGACATTAGTTTTTTGCATAAATAAATTAATAGGGGGGTCAAACGAGAACATTAGTTCCCTGCCTTATATAAGGCAGGGACTAATAAAAGAACATATAAATGTAAATTGATTTTAATAAAAAGAAGCACCCCTTGAGAGATTTAGGCCAAGAAAAGCCACTCCTGCTCACAAAAGACTAAAAATCATAAATCTAATCATTGTGTAGTCCATGTCCAGATGAAACCGCCAGCTCAACGATAAAATTGGATCATTTATTAACATTTAAACTTCTACAAAAACCTCCACCTCAATGATGGTACCTAATTACTGAATAAACGCAATTTCAAATTTTCACACTTTTCTACCACCACTTTTTATTTTGCCAGAATCCTACATTGAAAATTGGTAGGCATCCCCGCGCAAGGTAGCCTATCGGCTAATTACATACCGCTGCCTACATGAGATTTGAATATAAAAATTTAAAAAATGTCTTCCCTAAATTAAAATTGCATTCCATCAAACTTTATGAGAATTTATATGTCGCTTATATTTATCAAAAGTAATCAACGGAAAAAAAATAGAAATTAAAAAGAAATCATCATTTTATCATGCAATTATTGTTTTTTTGCGAACCTCTACTTATGACCTTATGGTCTTCTTAGCACTCAATGCCTAAGCCCCTAAGTTAACATTGTTAGCACTTGCAATTGAATATCAGAATTCCAAATTTTGAGAAGATCACTCAACCCAATAAGTATTACACTAGCTGCTGCAGTGGCAGAGAAGAGAAATGCTACAGGAGGCAACATTGTTGAAAATGTAATAGGAAATTTAATGTTATGTTTTAAATTCTTTTAGTTTTTGAAGTTTTTAATAACGTCCTACATGTGGTGGCATACCTAGAGTAGCAGTTCGATAAGCTCTCTAGATATAGCCACCTAGGACCAGGTGTGTGGATCTTAAATTAGAAAAGTTTTTTTTAGTTCGTAGGTGGAGTGTTTAATGATTTTTAGAATCCAATAATAGGTAGTAGGCAGTTTCGGATTCTTATGAAAAATGTCAAGAGGAATGGCATGAAGATGAAGCTAAGAAATGTGTAACAGCAAGTTCTAAAGAAGAATCTGATTTATGGGAAAAATTTGCAGCCATTGTAGGAGAATGGAAAAGGCATGGCGGTAGTACGAAAACTCAGCTTGAAGAAGAAAGGAAAGAGTGCAATATTGTTATTGTTCTTGAGCAAAGTTGTAATAAGAAAGAGATATTTGAAAGTGAGATTACTACAGAAGATCAAGATGATGATAAATGTTTAATAAAGGAAGAACAGATAAATACGATTCTTAAGATTCAAGATGTAAAACTGGTTGATAGTCAAGAAGCAGATAAGTTTATGGTTACTATTGATGAAGATAGATATGATGCACATTACATGGTGTATAAGGAAGCTCATATTCAAAAAGAGAACTCAAATAATCTTAATGCTGATGATATGTTTTCTTCTAATAATTTTTATGCAGGGATGCAGATTTCATGTATAGTGAATCATGCCGAAGAATTTTCTGTGACATTTACAGCATTAAAGAATCAAAGCTACAAGGTGGAGAAGTTGGATATTATTTTTGTTTTTCTTGTAGATATGATCATCCTAGTTCAAAGAAATTGGAAAGTTCGAAAGAAGAATGAGATTCATTTCTACAACACATCATCTCAAGAGGACTTGAGATTCATTCTACAGGGGAGTATGCTGCAGTGGCAGAGAAGAGAAACGCTACAGGAGGCAACATTGTTGAAAATGTAATAGGAAATTTAATGTTATGTTTTAAATGCTTTTAGTTTTTAAAGTTTGTAATAACGTTCTACATGTGGTGGCATACCTAGAATAGCAATTCGATAAGCTCTCCAGATATAGCCACCTAGGACCAGGTGTGTGGATCTTAAATTAGAATAGTTTTTTTTAGTTCGTAGGTGGAGTGTTTAATGATTTTTAGAATCCAATAATAGGTAGTAGGCAGTTTCGGATTCTTATCCTTTTCTTGTATAGAAGACGAAAAAAACGTTTCTCATCCTTTTATTAGAAAAGGAGAGTCAGTTTTAAATAAGCCGGTTGGCTATGTAAGAGAGGCATTCGAATTTGGGTAATAGAGAAAGTTTCAGTTTTTGCCTTAGAAAGGATATAGATAATCGACTATGGAGTTTGGCAGCAATTCGATCTTGGTCTCTCTTGTCAAAGTGCAAATATATTTTCTTTGAGGACATTCCGGGTTAAAGATCTTGGTGTGCAGGTGAAGATAAACTATGGAGATTTATATATTCTGATTAATCCAATCTTGAGTTCGGTTCGAGTTCGATCCCGGCTGATTGATGTCGTGCCCCTTGAAGTAACTCAGTTGAGTGAGTATTCCTCCTGAGCTTTCCAAGGTGTGGCTCTGCATCACTAGCACTGATAAACTTAACCATAAAGTTACCCAAGAAGAAGGGCCAATTAGTTCGCTACTCCATTTGTGAAACCTTTGGCAAGTATTTGGTCATAAGTACAATTCATTACGGAGAGCTCTCACTTTTATCTTCATAAACCCCTCGTTATTTTTTAAGTTAAAAAAATCAAGTTTCTAGGTTTCAAAATCATTGCCTCTGAAATCAATTATTACAGATCCCTTGTCAATAAAATAGATGCATAGATGTGTTGCTCTGGTATTTATCATACCCAAATTTCAAAATTTTCAATCAAAAAGTGCAGGAGGACATAAAAATTCAATTTTTTTTAAGTGTTTGAAGACTTATCTGATTCTTGGCAGTCTCGTGATTTCAAATCCTCTAGCTAATCACCAGCTCCATCCAGCACTTTGAATTTTCGAAATCCCTTCCAAGTCAAAAGTTGTCACAGGTTAATGAAGGAATCCAAAATACATATTGTCAATTACATCATTAACCATTAACCTCTCAAAAGGTTAAGATTAAGTGTCAAAATGCGTATTTCATTTTGAAAGCTTAACCATTAACCTCTCTTTTTTTTAAAAGGTTAAGATATGCTTGCAAAATTAACCTTCTAAAAAAAGGTTAAGCTTAGCTTGCAAAATTAACCTTCTAAAAAGCGGTTAAGGTTTGGGGGTTAAAAAACATATTTTCTCCCCCATCATTAACCTTAACTTCTTGTCTCAAAGGTTAAGGTTAAGCTCCAAATTACATATTTTGAAGGTGGTTAATTAACCTCCCTGATCAAGTTAATAAAGGATGAGAATTGAAAAGTGAACCACTATGAACCAATTCAACTTTTCATCTGGTGCTCCATCCAATGGCATTAATTAGTAATGGATTAATTTAAATTTCTAATAAATTAATCTACTTACCTACAACTTCCCTCTTTTCCCCAACCCGTAGCTTCAATGCAAATGTATCAAGAATGCACAACCAATTATAATAATCGGGTCTTGGAATGGATAAAGAGATCGATAAAATAAAATGAGAAGAAGGTTCGGCTTTTAAAGAGGAAGAAGAACTCGATTTGCAAAAGGGGAATGGAGCCGTGTACCAAGAAAATTGAATTAATGAAGGAACCTACAGTTTTTTTTTTTTAAAGATTTTACCAATATTTCTTATAATCCATGCATGTATGAGAGCTAAGGCAAGACATATGAAAAGTTACATTGGCATCCTTGCTACCTACGCCAAATTGGAGATATAGAACTAGGTATGAGCATTCAAGCACATTTTTTTTGAGTTTTGGATTAAAGTGAAGAGGTAAAGAAGTTAGTAACGATTTTCAACACCAATGTGACAGCCCACATGGTCAAGGCCAAAGTATTCAAAAAAGAGAAGGATGAAGCGAATTATTTATGTTTCTTTGTATGTGACCAACATGATTAGAAGGAATATACATATCAAAGAACGTGAGCTCTTTAGAGGAAGATCTATAATCCTAGTTGTGGCTTGCCTTTCTTTTCCAACGCAATCACATTGGTGGCAACCATTGACAAAGCCTGCAAACTGTTTAACAAAATGCTAAGTTCCAAGGTTATATTGGTGGAGACAGTGACCTACCTGTTTTCTCTCATTTTTTCATTGACAATTACAAGATTCATAAAACATTATGTTTGATGAACATAAAATTTGCAGCCCAAAGCATTCAAAATGGTGGAGGATAGAGTAAGGAAAGTGGCATGTTAGCTGTTTTACTAAGTGTTATTTGGATAGCCAGCCTACCTGGAGCATAGGAACATTGACAAAAAAACTCAAACTATTTGCCGAAATGTCTACGTAAATGCATATACTAGTTTTTGAAAGATCAAATGCAAAGTAAACTTGTATGCTTTGAAATAAAGTGGCAATTTCATATACATTAAATCTGAAAGCATGGACACACTCCAAATTGGAGCTATCATAAATAAAGGAAGAAGCAATATTTTAAAGATAAATCCAAGCTTCGGTGCATACTGAAAGCTACAAATATTCATCAGATTACCTTAATAGGAAAACTTCGAGAATTCTCCAATTTGTGAAGTACCTTGAAGGATTTGAAAAACACTTAAAATAATCAAGAGAAGGATCAGTAGTTGAACCATGAAGTATAAATACTAGTCAAAGGGATCACTGAGTTTGAAAAGCTAATAGCTTCATGGAAACAGTTGAAAACAAAAGTTGCGGATGAACTAGTCTCTACTATCATAGGTGGGGTAATAGTACATGATCTTCAACATATTGATCGCCAATTTCTTCTTGATTCTTTCAGTATCTAAATTCATTCAGAAATAGAGAATCTAGTATCGGATGTCGAAACTATGATGAAGCTCAATCTGGTCGCAATCACTTTGGAAGATTGCAATATTTCAGCCTATCGACAAGAGTCAAAAGAGATTCAAGATAAATACTTCATAGCCAAACTCAAGATGGAGAACGTGTTCATTCTGAATTATGATTCAATGATGATCATCCTTGACGCTTATAGGGCTTTCCAAGATAAGTCAATCATGTCTAGATAGATAGAGTTCATAGCTAGAAGACCAGTGCTTGGATATATATACATTCTTAGTAATTCTAGCTAAAGGTTTTTTTTTGGAAGTTTTCCTTGTATAGGTTAATTTTAGTGAGGTTAATTTACCTCTCCAAAATTACGTATTTTGGAGGTAGTTATTAACCATGAAGAGGTAGTTTTTAACCTCTATGTCTATATAAGGAATCTTTTTGGCTTTGTAAAGGGACTTTTAAGATTTGGAAATAAGAGGACACTATGTTAAAGTTTTGGTAACAGGACAATTTTTGGAAAGTGTGTACAAATCTTGTTCTTGTGATCAAAAACTTCTTTTATGTTCTTGGTGCAAAGAAATAAAAAGGAAACACATTTTGAGTTCTCTTTCTACATATTTGAAAGTTGAAATGTTGATTCTTTTTGTGTAATGGGTGTTTTCACGATATTGTGAAAATGTTAATGGATTATCAAATCAGCATTGTGCTAATAGTAGCCTTCAAGCATAGATCTTGATTATTGCTATCAGAGGTTTATGTTAATTCAAGAAAGCTATGAAGTTGTGTGGTGCATTCGTCATCATGAGCTTTCTCATCTTTTAAAGTTTGATTTCATTTTTATTCAAAAAACTTCAAAACTATATCATACAAGGGAGCTACCCCTCTAAATGCAAAGAAAGGATGCATACCAAGGGCCTATCCAACTTTTGTGAATGGTTTGCCACATACACTCTGTTGTGCCATTTTTACAATGACAAATTTGTTTACCAATAGATTTTTGGCAACTCTATTGGGATCAAACAAGAAAGATTATTCAGTCGCCTGTAATGAACCAAGATGGTATTGCCACATGAGAATGTGTTTCCAGTTCTACAACTGAATCTTGGCTTCCAAGACAGACAAGAAGATATTATTTCAGATTTGAACACTCTAGCCTGGAGATGTAGACGAAGTGCTCAACAATACCATCATGTGAATCGAGTTCTAGAAGAAGAAGAGGAATTCAGGAAAATCTTGCAAAGAGCTCCTATTGGTCAAAACGTTGTAGTTGTTGAAAGAATAGTTGCTATTCCAAGAAGAAACGGGCAAAATCTTGGTCACATCCAAGACCAAGTGAACAATAATCAGTAACATGGTTGAAAAGGTACCTTCCCTAAAATGAAGGTTGGCGACTCTATTTTAAAGATTGATTATTGGCGACTCTATTTGAAGATGGAAATTCAGAATCATGGTTTGGTACAAGAGAAAAGTTGAGAGTGATAGTGATAGTGACAGTGATGATGAATACTTTTCATATCCCAAGAAACAGATTCTTGATGAGCCTCTAAAAGTTGAATTCTTGAAGAATTTCTATGGCGGCAGGAGGCTAGATCCTAAAATGGTTCATTCCCATTTACTTCAGGTTTTGCGAAAGATCGAAGAAGAGAATGGAAAGGATTATGGTTTTCTTTTTCATGCTCAAGAATCCTTCTTGGAAAAAGATTTAACATATAAAGATAAAGAAGGCCTTGCTGAAAAATGTGCTTCATCTAAATTAGCAATGAGGAATACTAAAAATGTCTCTCATGCACCTATATCTCAACAAAAACAGATTTTCATTGATCCTAAGCAGGCTAGCTTCTTGAAGAGTTTCTATGGTGGATGGAAACTAGATCCAAAAAAGATCTATCCATCTTTGCTCTGAACCTTGCAAAAGATAGATGAAGAAGATGGTAAAGATAATTAGTTTTTCTCTCACAAACCAAAATCATTTTCAAAAAGAAGTTCCACATGTGAGTATAAGAAAGAATTTGATCAAAAAAATGATTCATGTGAATCGAGGAATGGTGGTCAAAAGGGCGTCCTAATGCCTACACATATTGCTCATCAAAATTGTACTTCCATTGATCCCAATCAGGTTGAATTTTTGAAAAGCTTTTATGGAAATGCACGCCTGGATTCTGATAAAGTACATCCTTCTTTACTTCAAACACTGTGAAAACTTGAGAAAGAAGAGCCATGCAAGAATTATTTTCTTGATAAGAAAACATCAACTGATCCAAATGTTAGAAAGGACTCATCTGAATTTTCATGCATGAAGGAAGACAAGGATTCTATGTCTAATCAAGGCTATGGTCGAGAAATGGAGTCTATAGGAAAAGAAGGGTCTACTAATGTGTTAAGGCATGACTGTGAAAATTTCCAAATCTAGGAGAAAGTATTCAATCATCTCGATCCTAATGAGAAAGAAAAAGAAATATCAAAATCTTGAGAAACCATGCAACATATGATTGAAGATGAGGAAAATGTGGATCAAGGTGAATTTCATACTGCTTTTATTCCTACTTGGTGCCTCAATGCTTCAGATGATGACTTCCTACGTGGAGAAGATCTTCGCAATCATCCTTCCATGATCATTCAAGATGATGAATCCTTTAACGACATCAATACTTTAGATGTTATGGCACAATCTGAAACCACTACCATTGATAGAGATAAAAGCACCAATGAACTTCTACAAATATCTGCTTTCCTTAAAGAAATGGAGACCTCTACATTTGATGATATTGATGAACTTGTGATTAAAAGATCGGTTGATGAAAAAGATAAAAATCAGCTTCTAGGAGAAGAAGATGAACCATTTAACCTTGATTCTTTATCATGCATGCCAACTTTCACATCTCATGAAAAATGTCTTGGAGAAGAAATGATGATTCAAAAGGGGATAGATATCATTGAATGTATTGAAGATGAAAGCTATATGTATATGAAGACAAGTTCCTCTAATTCAACAAAAGTGCAATTGAAATCCTATGGATCATTCAAAGTTCAAGGAAATCCTCTTTTTGAGTATTTTCATCAAATAGGAAATCCTATGCCAAAGAACTTCTATGAGAAGAATAACCATGATGAAGAAAGTAATGAGTTAGTAGGGGATCTCATGGAGGAATCTAGTGAAGAAAACTCTTACAATGTAGTTACTCCAACCATGTGCTCAAAATCCTTGGATGGTAATTTCCTCTATGAAGAAAATGTTTAATCCTTTGTTTCTAGACGAAGGTATTTCTATTAATGCTTCTCAAATAGGTGTTCAAGGACAAGGTTCAATAGCTATAACTCCACAAGTTGTTTCGTGTCATAGATTTTATGAAGGCAATCCAATACAAAGTTTGGTATCTTCTCCTCTTAACCATCAGAAGACCCTTCAGATGGAAAATTTTGATATTAATGGGATGAAAAATGAAGTTATGGCCCGTATTGTTGAAGATGGTACCCATGTAACTCAGAAATGCCTAAAAATTCAAGATGATCTTTTGGAAGATAAGGAAGAGGCACTGTTCTAGTTTCTCTAGATTCAAGCTTTGTCCTTGTCAGTCCTTGTCCCCAATTAGAGCCAATTGTTGCCCTAGTATTTATCATACCCAAATTTCAAAATTTTCAATCAAAATGTACAAGACATAAAAATTCAAATTTTTTTAAGTGCTCGAAGACTTATCCAATTCTTGGTAGTCTCATGGTTTCAAATCCTCTGGCTAATCAACAACTCCATCCAGCACTTTGAATTTTTGAAATCCAGCTTTAGAGTCAAAAGTTGTCACAGGTTAATGAAAGAATCAAAAATATGTATTTTCAATTGCATCATTAACCATTAACCACTCAAAAGGTTAAGATTAAGTGTCAAAACGTGTATTTCATTTTGAAAACTTAACCATTAACCTCTCTTTTTAAAAAAAGGTTAAGATAAGCTTGCAAAATTAACCTTCTAAAAAAGGTTAAGATAAGCTCGCAAACTTAACCTTCTAAAAGAGGTTAAGGTTTAGGGGTCAAAACACGTATTTTCTCCCCCATCATTAACCTTAACTTCTTGTCTCAAAGGTTAAGGTTAAGCTCCAAATTACGTATTTTGAAGGTGGTTAATTAACCTCCCTAATCAAGTTAATAAAGGATGAGAATTGAAAAGTGAATCACTATGAACCAATTCAACTTTTCATCTGGTGCTCCATTCAATGGCATTAATCAGCAATGGATTGATTTAAATTTCTAATAAATTAATCTACTTACCTGCAACTTCCCTCTTTTCCCCAACCCGTAACTTCAATGCAGATGTATCAAGAATGCACAACTAACTATAATAATCGAGTCTTGAGAATGGACAAAGAGACCAATAAAACAAAATAAGGTTTGGCTTTCGAAGAGGAAGAACTCGATTTGCAAAAGGGGAATGGAGCTATGTGCCAAAAAAATTGAATTAATGAAGGAGCCTGCAGTTTTTCTTTTTTAAGATTTTACCAGTATTTCTTATAATCCATGCATGTATGAGAGCTAAGGCAAGACATATGAAAAGTTACATTGGCATCCTTGCTGCCTGCGCCAAATTGGAGATATAGAATACAGTATGAGCATTCAAGCATGTGTTTTTTTTGAGTTTTGGATTGAAGTGAAGAGGTAAAGAAGCTAGTAACAACTTTCAACACCAACGTGACAGCCCACGTGGTCAAGGCCAAAGTATTCATAACAGAGAAGGATGCAACAAATTATTTATGTTTCTTTGTATGTGACCACACGTGATTAGAAGGAATATACATATCAAAGTATGTGAGCTCTTTAAAGGAAGATCTATAATCCTAGTCGTGGCTTGCCTTTCTTTTCCAACACAATCACATTGGTGGCAACCATTGACAAAGCTTGCAAACTGTTTAACAAAATGCTAAGTTCGAAGGTGATATTGATGGAGACGCATGAGCTACCTGTTTTCTCTCATATTTTCATTGATAGTTACAAGATTCATAAAACATTGTGTTTGATGAACATAAAATTTGTAGCCCAAAGCATTCAAAATGGTGGAGGATAGAGTAAGGAAAGTGGCATGTTAGCTGTTTTATTGAGTGTTATTTGGACAGTCGGCCAACCTAGAGCATAGGAACATTGACAAAGAACTCAATCTATTTGCCAAAATGTCTATGTAAATGCACACACCAGCTTTTGAAAGATCAAATGCAAAGTAAACTTGTATGCTTTGAAATAAAGCGGCAATTTCATATACATTAAATCTGAAAGCATGGACACACTCCAAATTGGTGTTATCATAAATAAAGGAAGAAGCAATGTTTTAAAGGTAAATCCAAGCTTTGGTGCATGCTGAAAGCTACAGATATTCATCTGATTACCTTAATAGGAAAACTTCGAGAAGTCTCCAATTTGTGAAGTACCTTGAAGGATTTGAAAAACATTTAAAATAATCAAGAGAAGGATCGGTAGCTGAACCATGAAGTATAAATATTAGTCAAAGGGATCACTAAGTTTGAAAAGCTAATAGCTTCATGGGAATAGTTGAAAACAAAAGTTGCGGATGAACTAGTCTCTAATATCACAGGTGGGGCGGCAATACATGATCTTCAACATATTGATCGCCAATTTCTTCTTGATTCTTTTAGTATCCAAATTCATTCAAAAATAAAGAATTGAGTATCGGATCCCGAAACTATGATGAAGCTCAATCTAGTTGTAGTCACTTTGGAAGATTGCAACATTTCAGCCTATCCACAAGAGTCAAAAGAGATCCAAGATAAATACTTCACAACCAAACTCATGATGGAGAATGTGTTCATTCCGAATTATGATTCAATGATAATCATCGTCAACGCTTATAGGGCTTTCCAGGATAAGTCAATCATGTCCAAATAGGTAGAGTTCATAGCTAGAAGACCAATGATTGGATACATATACATTCTTAGTAATTCTAGCTAAAGTTTTATTTTTTGAAATTTTCCTTGTATAGATTAATTTTAGTGAGCTTAATTACGTATTTTGGAGGTAGTTATTAACCACGAAGAGGTAGTTCTTAACCTTTGTGTCTATATAAGGAATCTTTTTGGCTTTGTAAAGGGACTTTTTGAATTTATAAATAAAGGGACACTATGTTAAAGTTTTGGTAGCAGGACAATTTTTGGAAAGTGTGTACAAATCTTGTTCTTGTGATCAAAAATTTCTTTTATGTTCTTGGTGCAAAGAAATAAAAAGGAAAAACATTTTGAGTTCTCTTTCTACATATCTGAAAGTTGAAATGTTGATTCTTTCTGTGTAATGGGTGTTTTCACAGTATTGTGCAAATGTTCATGGATTATCAAATCAACATTGTGCTAATAGTAGCCTTCAAGCATAGATCTTGATTATTGCTATCAGCGGTTTATGTTAATTGAAAAAAGCTGTGAAGTCATGTGGTGCATTCGTCATCATGAGCTTTCTCATCTTTTAAAGTTTGATTTTATCTTTATTCGAAAAACTCATGGTTACCGGGAGACCCGTCTCCCCCCTAAAAGTCGCATCTCGAAGACTTTTTGCGTCTCTGGAGACCTCAAAAAAGGTTGGAGACTTCATGACGAAGTCTCCTGAAGTCTCCCAATCTCTTAATCCAAAAAGTGAAGTCTCCCCAAAGTCTCCTGGTAAAATATAAATGTAAAATATAATATTAAATAATTTTATATATTTTAGCCCTCATTTGAATGTTTTTAATACAAAAATTAAAACCACCGACAATTTAAATGATTAAATCATTTAATATATTTTATTTAATAAATTAATAACTTTAAAAACATTAGAAACACTTTTTAAAAAATATTTTTATTCAACAATTTAAATGATTAAATCATTTAAAATGTTTTTGGAGAGTGATGATTTTTTGGAGAGCATGATAGCTTAAGACCTTGAGATGGATGATCACAACCTTGTGGAGTAGATGATAGTACTATCGACATACTAATACTAGATATATTTCTATTTTTTGTTTATCGTACAAAGTGTTCATTTTTTTTTGCATATCAACAATTCAGCATCAAACTATACTTTTTTTAATTTAAAATTTGAATATGTAATGATAATCTTAGCGATTATCAATCTGATATGATGGTGATCATATACAATATTCGAAAAACAAATACATCTATGAGAAACAATATTGTGATCATGTGAGTTTTGAAATATTTGACTCTATGAGTCTATTTTAATTTTTAATGTGACATTACTATTATTATTTACTTTAGCCTTACAGTATTACTATTTTCAAATCTTGTATTTACTTTTAGTATTAGACTCTTTAAACTATTAAAAAAAATTAAAATTAAAAATTGCCGTCTCCAAGTATCCCTGTCTCCTATTTGAAAAATTGTCATACCGGTACCAGTACCAGTACCAGAGACCTTGAAGTCTCCCCGTCTCCCGGTGACCTTGGAAAAACTTTAAAACTATATCATACAAGAGAGCTACCCCTCTAAACGCAAAAGAAGGCCGCATACCAAAAGCCTATCCAACTGTTGTGAACAATTTGCCACATACACTCCCTTGGGCCATTTTTACAGTGACAAATCTGTTTACCAACAAGATGTTATTTTGAAATTGTCCGATTTATTAATTTTGTACCAGTGTACGAACCTTCTATATCAAAAGAACAAAGCCTCACAGAAATCGAATTACACAAAAGCTAATCTTTAGCTTAATTAGAACATCAAAATCGCTAAACTTCTGTAATTTGAAGTTTTACAGTTTGAAAATGATTTTAAGAATTGCCTACGCACACCAAAATCATTTCTCGATATGAAATATGCGCACTTTCATTAATGATATCCGAAACCAAAATGAATACACCTTCCAATCACATTTATTCATGATATCCAAGACCGAAGTGAAAACACCTTCCACCCAACATATTTTTAGCATAATCAATTCGCAATGGTCCAAATGAAGAGTCCACTCGAATGCCCACACCATACCCAAAACCAATTCCTGGTTTTCTACGTGCAGCAGCAGGATCCCCTGGACATCAAAAGATGATTTCATGGTTGTAATCAGTTATTAATTTAATTGAAGTTAAAATAAAACAATTCAAAATTGAATTTTGAAAATACAACTTAAAGCCAACCCACCACGGACTCTTATTCCAGAACCCAAGTCTGTTCCAAAATCTGCAAATATGACACCCTGTAACAATCCAGTCTGCACAAAATAAAGTTAAGCATTGCAGGCGCAGCCATAGCAAACTGTCAGGATGTAATATTTCAAATTTTGAAGTGCACAGACTTAGGACTGAGTAGTATTTTGATGCAATGGGAAGACCTCACCATCCGAAGAGCGAGTTCCCGTGGTAAAAACAACATGAGTCGACAACTGGTTTTACAAAACCTCTTCCTAGATATAGTCTCCAGTTTAATGAATATTTATGACATAACTGAGCTAATTCTATGTATATCCAATTTTATGCCTAGTTTCAAAGATGCAGCATATGTCAAGTGCCATGAATGAGCTCCATTACCTTTCTTTCAAGTTCTGTACTTTAAATCTACACCTCAACTTTCTTTTCTTTTTAATGGCATGATCTACTTTTCAACCATTTTTCTTTTTAATCTCTCACAAAGACATACGCATATATTTTGTAGGGTAACATGTTTGAATACAACTAACGAAAGTTTCTGTAACCAACTTGAAGAGTAAATGGAGAATCCTCCACAGAAAAGCTTTCTTTCTGTTTTACAATTGCACAATAAAATTAGTCGGCAAAATGCTCCTCAGATTTTTCAGTATGTTCATAATTTCAAAACTTGTAACATACTGCATCAGCATAAGATTTGTGGTGCAAACTGTGGCTTATCAGAAGATGGCCTTAATAATTACCTCTTGAAACCTCAAAAATATCATATAGGTTTGTAAAAATGATAACAATTTTACATCAAGGTATCTGAAATCATTGTTAAAAACTTACAATCATGACAGCTTGACCACCAGGTCATTTCCACAATACTATGACAATCATAATTGATAAAGTCCGTTGAAATGAACATTCAATTTGATTGCTTTGTTGCTATAAGGTAATATCAATTTGTGAGTTTGCAGCAGATTTGGCATATTCTGAGGTCATTGTTCCTAATATCATTGATAATATTGTTTTAATGTTGAAGAATTAGTGGGTTGTTATTGGCAGCAGACTGGTAAATACTGTAACAAGTTGCAATGACATTAACATATATAAATTAGTCATAGTGCTTGTCTGATTTTTTAAAGTAATAAATAGGGTTGCACTTAGTTCTGTGGAGTGGAATGCATCCATTTAGTATCTGTATGCAAAACTCGGTTGTTGCAAGGTCAGAGTTGTTGGTTTGACATGTGCTGCTCCCACTAAATGTGGTGATGGTTTGTGCTTAGAGTGGATTTACCACTTTCATCCTTGTCCCAAAAACATCATGAAAGGATCAGGTATCTTAAATATGGGTTCCTGCAAATGTCATGTGATATTAACCTAAGTGGACTTTTAAATCCTTTCAACAGGATCAGGCTTAATGGAAATATTCTAAAGCTCTTTCTAGGATCTAAAATGTTAAACAGTTTTCATAATTGTCAGGCAACTATGGATACAATCTAGATTCCATGCGTACATTCTAATAAGTCTTGGAGCATAAGTATGTAAGATATGAAGCAAAAGATGCAAGGAGTACTTACTACTTGCAAGGCAGAACGCACGAGTAGCATATAAGTCACGAAGCATATATGTAAGATACAAGATATGACAAAATAGGTGCTTATGGAGTAAGCATGCTGTAAACACGTTTATGATGAAACAAACACACAAATGCACATAACATCAATGCACAAGGGATGCATGCTTTAGGCATGGAACAAATGCGTTAGTCATACCCATGAATACACGTAGGCATGGTTCATGTGCATGAAAATGTATAAGTCGTGAATCAAAGACATGAAATATGCATCCGAATACACACTGGGTATTAAGCATATGAATATACATAAGGCATGAGGCATATACATAAATACACATAACTTATAACCATGAATAATTCTAAGTCACGAAGCATACAAGTGAACACACATAGTGCATCAAGCATGAAGTATACACATGAAATCACTTAAGTCATGAAGCATACACATAGCACATAAAGCATTAACATAAAGCATTAAGTATGTAAAATAATTTACTTAGATCATCAATCATATAAAGCATGAATTATATGCATGAATACATGCATTAATCATATATGGAAATACACTTGAGGCAAAATCATAAACATGAGTACACACAAGGCATGAATTATGTATGTGAACGTATGCAAGGCATGCATTGTACAAATGAATACACATAAGGCATGAATTATATATGTGAATACACACAAGGCAATGAATCATACATAAGAATACACTTCAGGCATGAAGATGTACAAATGCACAAAAGGCATGAAGTTACATGTTAGGCATGAAGCATAAATACACATCAAACAAGTAAAGCATGAAGCAATACACCTAAATACATGTTAGACATGTAAGGCATGAAGCAATCTTAAATACACATCAGACATGTAACGCATCAAGCAATATATAAATCATAGTTCCCAAACTCATTGTGACTCACCCAAACTTGACGAGTCACGCATTGGGTGACCTTGGGTGAGTCCTAGGGGCCTGGACTCAGCCGAGTCTGAGCATGGAATCACCAAACTTATGTTTCAGGCAAGTTTGCAGTGACTCACCGAGTCCCAATGACGGACACTCATCTGATAATGCAATTCTTATTTGGAAAAAACAAATATAAAATCATAAAGTTTTAAGTTGTATTTTTTGCGCTATTTGTTCTTTGCAACCCTTACAAGGACTTCATTTCATTGTATTGGCAAGAAAGGAGGAGAAAAGTGAGCTGAGATGAAAAACAAGAGTCCACAAAAGTGCAACTAGCAAGGAGGAAGAGTGAAAAATATTCAACAAGTCACATTTAGACAGTGTAACACTTGCATTTTGATCATCAAGGAGTCCATACTAGCAATTGCAAAAAAATCTCATCTCATTTCACCTTAGTCATAAGAGGTAAAGAATGAAATTTTATAGATTTTTTGAAAATTTCCAATTCTTAAAGTTGAATCTTTTCCTTTCAAATTCAAATTTTGAACTTCAATGATAGGACAATAGCGAACCATACATTTTTTTACAAAAATATTTGTAAATAGAAAAAATGTTGGTTTTTTTTTTCCTTTCTTTGAACTTTGAAGTTTGATTTTGTATTTGAAAGGGAAATAATCAAGATTTAATAATTACGAAATTCTAAAAACTCCACATTTTTTATTGGACAAACCCTATTTTTTGTATTTACTTTTAGAACACAATGCACAAGTTGTAATTTTTTTGCAAAATTGTCTTACTGCAGCAGCCTTGACATTCTGAAAACCACATTTTCCCCAATGTCTATGAGCTTTTTAGAAGTTGTAATCTTTCCTTGGTGTGTTTATAAACCAAGGTTAGACCTTCTTTCTTTATTGTTGTAATATATTAGGATATAAGCCAAGGTATCCTAATATATTTCTTTTTTGTCCTTTTTCCACTACATCTTATTTTGTCATCTAGTGGAATATGTGAGGACAAATATTTATTATAATTTGTAATTTAGATATTCCTCTTTAAGAGGAACTTGACACTTTGCACACACCTTTTATGAATGTGGCATTCATAAAAATGGGAGTTACACATGCAAAGACATGCAACTCCTTTCTCATCTCTTTAAAAGAGGTGCTTCTCTCTCTCATTTTCATCTAGTCTCCATTATTCACA
Organism: Cupressus sempervirens; assembly: GCA_028749045.1. NCBI lineage: Eukaryota > Viridiplantae > Streptophyta > Pinopsida > Cupressales > Cupressaceae > Cupressus > Cupressus sempervirens. Next base: position 788,866,440 of record CM053791.1, on the reverse strand, counting down.
TCAAGTTTTTGATGCTATTGTAAATGAGCTATTTTGCTCCATTTCTTCTCTCTCTCTCTCATTCTTAGGCTTTTGCCTCATTCATAATATTCGCAAGGGGTTTTCTTTGCTTTCCCCTTTCCAAATATCTTGTCTCATGGTGTTAGGTCTTAAAGCTTTCTCTCTCCTATTTTATGGTAATATCTTTTCATGCATTAACTCACTTAGATTCTTTCCTGGTTTTTGCTTATTTTCATATTTCTTTTTCCTTTTCTAACATGGTATCAGAGCAGTTTAATCTTTGTTTTGAGTGTTTGCATGAAGGTACGATTCGAAGGAGACTCTTGAGAGAGATTTCACTTTTTTTAATCTTCTTAAGTTGGAAGAAATTGAAATTTTTTTTGGATTTGGCTGGTTTACTGCCAAACCCGTTTAACTTCTGTTTGCTCTAATTTGTGCAAGTTACTTCTTATTTTCTATTATTTTTCATCTAACCCTCTTTGGAAGGCTTGCCACCAAAGAGTAACTTTCTTTATCATCGAACCATTTTTTTTCCTCTTGTTTTGAAAGGCTTGTTCTGTTTTTCTGCAGTATCATTTTGTTACATTAGTTTTTATTTGAAATGTTCATATATATATGCTAGTTTTTGATGGGTTACAACCTTTCATAACTAAACAATGTTCAGATTTATTTATTTTATTTTTTTATTTTTATTTTTTTTATGGGTTACTTGCTATAGTGGCAAATGTAAATTAAAAAATTCATTTCTTATTCTTTTGAGCCATCTTCTCAGTCTTTGCTCAGTGTACTTGTAAATTTGAGAGCAATTCCTGCTTTGAAGTCATAGACTCAGAGAGTTGGCTTGTTGGTTCGGAAATAATATAGACCTTTATGCCTCTCTATATGTCCACAATTGTTTTTTAGCACGAGTGTTTTGGCCTTATGCTGAGATAGATAATCCAGTGAATTATTATTTTATTTTCTTTCAAACAGCAATCTATTTGCTTTTGCTTTCTTGCTGATGCATAGCTGAAGGGTAGTCGAACCTGCAGTAATTCTTTCTCTTTTTCAATTGTTGGCTGCGTGTAACCATAGCCGGGCATATAGTTCAGTAAAGATCCATTTTCCGGATGAATTCCCGCATAAGGATACTCCAAGTAACCACTTAGAATATGTAGCAATACTCCAACTTCGAACCCAACCCTTCACGCTTATCGCCGAGATCAGCAGGAGTAATTGAGGAGGAAGGCGCAGGCTTTAAATCCTGCAACTTCTTGAAATTTTCCCACGGCTTAACCCATACCTTGGCCTCATAGAGTTTGGGAGCAAAATCTCCATCCTCTTTCGCCTAGAGCGTGAGATGGTACATTGTCCCTGCTACCACCTTCTCCTCTAACTTCACCACTCGGCTAAATGACAGAGGCCCTTTGTTCTCTTTCTCTCTCTATTGGATATTGTGATGTAGAATGGCAAAGCGTCCAAGCTCCTCAATTTCCACGCTATTCTGAGAGCCTTCAACAGCATGCTTGCCGCCCAAAGTGACCATCGCCCCTACGCCAAGTAAACCCTTCCATGTCCTCGACCTTCATCAGCCTCAAGTGCGAGTCAAACCAGTGCCAGGAGAGATGCATAAAACAGCGGTAGATTGCTCTTGAGCCTGCAGCAATTTTCCAAGCTCAAGATTCTTTGTCTGTCAAAAACCCTAGGCGGGAAGGCGTTTGGGTGGCTTCTTTATTACCCCTAAAGATAGTCATTCGATTTGGAGGTGGAGTAACAGGCATTTTTGCTACGGCTGAAACACATTTCATTACAGGGTTTGCTGGAGTTTTTTTTGTATTCTCTCCCTCCTTTGTGATGCAGGCGCATCTCATTACTAAATCATTTCAAAGGAGTGTTCATAATGACGAAAAAATGGCTATGGAATAAAAGAAACCGTTTCATATTCCTTCTATTTGGAGGAAAGTCGGTTTTCTTTAAAAAGCCAGTCTGATATGTAAGAAGAATATCCATGATTGCTGCATGGTATTGATGGTAAAGCATCTTTCAGATTTCTATTCTTAGCAGTTACAAGAATATCCATGATTGCTGCATGGTATTGATGGTAGAGCATCTTTCAGATTCCTATTCTTAGCAGTTACAAGAATATCCATGATTACTGCATGGTATTGATGGTAAAGCATCTTTCAGATTCCTATTCTTAGCAGTTACAAGAATATCCATGATTGCTGCATGGTATTGATGGTAAAGCATCTTTCAGATTCCTATTCTTAGATGGAAAAGAAAACGTTTTTATTACTACTGGACAGCAAGGCCAGTCAGACTTTGGTTATTAAAAAGCCAATCTTTTATGTAAAAATAAAAAAGGACTCGAACTTGTAATGATTTGATTTAATTTTACTATGTTTATTATATTTTCATTTAAGTCTATATGTTTATTTATTTTTTGATTAAATTCATGCTTATTGATGGTTATACTAAACTGCTTTAGTTCTCTCTAAGATAGTCTATTCCAAATTAAAAAATGCTTTGAGGTGAGATAAGGTGATCTTTTGCATTGCTATGACATGAGTTAAAGCCTATAGTATAATTATTACTATTAGGATAAATTATCTTGTCTTAAACTCAATTTTAGTAGTCTCACTTTATTAAAAGTTACTTTTCATATATCTTTGGTGCCTAAAGAGGGGATCTATTTATTTCAAATTTTTACAATTTTTTTCTAACTCTTCCAATGTATTTACTTTATGTAAAGTATTTATGTTCCATCAGCCATTTGGCTTTCATGCAAGTTAGCTTTGACCCTATTTTGCATTATTTTAATTATGAGATTTCATACCATGATGTTTCAAGTATATTTATTCAAGTATATATGGGTGCACACATATATACCTAGATAAATATACAAACTATTATGACTACAATGATTATTAAAGTCTCTTGTATATGCTTATTTCAAATGAACTTGTTCAAATTTACAAATGAATTGAGTACTCATGTTTACCCTCAATGGAGTTTTATACCTGATATACATATTTTGTTTATTTTGATCATCCTTGGATCTCTACATTTTGAAATAAAGTTTAATTCATTTTGATTGGATTATGAGTTATCTTACACATTTTCCTTCGACTTTATTGTGATATTTGATCATTCTATGCCCATGTTGGCACTTTATGGTTTTATACCATTGATATACATGATTTATATGATATTTTGTTTTGAGTTGCATAGGGAGCCAATTTTTTCAAGGATAACTATGTAGGTCCCCTCAATATAACTGATACATAGTTTCCTTATTTGGCCCATGGAGTATACCTTCATCCTATATTGGTGTGCACTCATTTTATATGGAGTTTCCCTCCATTTGGTTCTATTGGTTCCACTTTGAAAGGTTGATATTTATGGAGTTTCTCTCCATGTTTTATTTTGTTCCTCAATGCGAGGATGATATTTTATGGGGATTTCCCATTTCAATCTCTTTATCTCCTTGGTGTATGCTCCTAGTTTTGATTTAGTCATGGTATGGCTTCCTACACTTTGCTCATTTTTGAGTGTATAAGTGACGAGGCTACCATATCTTGGAGCACTCCAATATTGGAGACTCTATTTGGAAAAGTTGTTTTGACCCATGATGTTTTTTTTTTCCTCGTGGCAATGAAGTTGCTTGTCCATGATGGATTTCCAATTTGAAGGCAATATGTTGTTACACCCTCATAATATATTCATTTGAGTATCCTAACAAATCATGATAATACTAATTTGATCAGCATGTCTCTCTTTTACTTTATTTTCATATATTAATGTGATAATGATTTGCATACTTTATTGCTTAGATCATGAGTCATGCACGTTATGGAGGGAGGCCCCCATTAACTTGCAGTGAGATGATTCATTAAGTGGACTGTCTATATCCACGTGACTGATGCAAGATTGATGCGAGTATCATTAGTTGGCCTTGTCTGTGGTCATTTGTGCATTAGTATAATATACTTTTCATGAGAGCATTGATCAAGCTTTTTACTCAATTTGTCCTTGTTGACAATTTTTTGAGCATATAATTTAACTTCATATCAGGTTATCTCCATTGTTTTGTGGTAACATGTTTTATTTTCCTCTATTTCTCTATGAAAATTTTCTTATCCTTATTCAAAAGGATTTCTAATTTGAATATAAGATGAACTACTTCCTGTGGATAGTTGTCTTGTTTAAAGTGTCTATGTTTTTCAGGTAATCCATCCAACACATACAGGATTTGGTGTACCTATCCACTTCTCTCTCGGCTGTACGAAGATCTACCTACACTCACAAGAGACCTTTTGCATAAATGAAGAAACTCTCAAAGATCAAGTTGCTGCTATTTCATTGTAAAATATGGGTTTAATACCCTTGATATAATTACCCCAAGTAAAGATTAAAGGGGGGTGTTAGAAGTTGTAATCTTTCCTTGGTGTGTTTATAAACCAAGGTTAGACCTTCTTTCTTTATTGTTGTAATATATTAGGATATAAGCCAAGGTATCCTAATATATTTCTTTTTTGTCCTTTTTCCACTACATCTTATTTTGTCATCTAGTGGAATATGTGAGGACAAATATTTATTATAATTTGTAATTTAGATATTCCTCCTTAAGAGGAACTTGACACTTTGCACACACCTTTTATGAATGTGGCATTCATAGAAATGGGAGTTACACATGCAAAGACATGCAACTCCTTTCTCATCTCTTTAAAAGAGGTGCTTCTCTCTCTCATTTTCATCTAGTCTCTATTATTCACATCAAGTTTTTGATGCTATTGTAAATGAGTTATTTTGCTCCATTTCTTCGCTCTCTCTCTCATTCTTAGGCTTTTGCCTCATTCATAATACTCACAAGGGATTTTCTTTGCTTTCCCCTTTCCAAATATCTTGTCTCATGGTGTTAGGTCTTGAAGCTTTCTCTCTCCTATTTTATGGTAATATCTTTTCATGCATTAACTCACTTAGATTCTTTCCTAGTTTTTGCTTATTTCTATATTTCTTTTTCCATTTCTAACAGAGCTGCTACTCCTAAACCTAAGGGTAAGAAACCAAGTCAAAAGGATGAGGTTTGGAAATATACCAAAGAATTTCCTGATAGAACAAAAGGACAAGTTAAATGTAAGTATTGTAAAGAAAGTAATCAAGGGGACACTAATGATTTAAATACTATATCACCAGGATACATAGCCATGATATTGAGTTGTGTCTATTAGCATCTCCTGAGGTTGTTCATGCATGATATGTGGCACTAAAAACATTTGAACAATTAAAGGAAACAAAGAAGAGGTAAAGGGAAAGGTTGGAGAGTATTGGTTCTTGTTCAGCCGCATATGTAGTTTGTGTTGGAGTGGGTTCTTCCATGCCTCCTTTCTGTCCTAGTTCTTTTGCTAGCGCTACTTCTTCGAGTGGCATTGTTAGCTTTGGTCCTAGAGTTCATAAATCTAGGTTGGATGATTATTTTGTGCCACCCACTACTACTTCATAGCCTTCACTTGAGAATATGTCTTGGAACAAGGAGGCCCATAAAAATGCAATTTGCAATTTCTGATACTTTCGCAACATTTCATTTGTCGCACTGAGGTAATTCTTTTTTAATTGATAATTTAAAATTTAAAATTTATAGTTTGGACTTATTTTTGTAATTCTATTACCCATATTTGATATATTTGTCACAAGTCTCATTACTAGCAAGACATGATAGATGCCATAACCATTTGGGGGACATGTCGAGTTAAGTGGCCAACCTTTGTTAGAAATGGTCGATGACATAAAAGTTGAATTAGAGGACTAGCAAGTGTTTTGAAGCAAAAAGGGTTGCACACCATCATAACAAGTGGTTGGACTGATACGTGCCTCACTTTTTGTCATGTCCCTCTAGAATGCTTAAATTTAGAACAATGATTTTTTTTAAATGTACCCTAAATAGTTTTGGAACTAATTTAAAACTGTGGTTTGATAGATTGTGCCCTAAATGGTATTGGATTTAATTTAAACAGTGGTTTTGTAAATTAAAGTGCGCCTTAAATGGTTTTCTGAATTAATTTACACAGTGATTTTGTAAATTGTACCCTAAATGGTTACTGGATTTCATTAAATCGTGATTTTGAAATTATATTATCTAGCAATGATGATCATTTAATTCCAAATAAAATGCAATGGATTGTACTATTTAATATTATTGCATATGATCAAACAAGTCTGAGATAGATGTAATTGTAGTTTTACATTATGTATTTTGACGAGATTTTGAAACTGTGATAACAAATTGACTACCATTGTTTGGCAAGTGGGTGCAGGTTCGATGCGGTCTCCGAGAGAAAGGGGGGAAGGTATCGTCATGGAAGAGGGAAAAGATATGTTAAGGATCACTGATGGACTAGATTGCTGAGGAAGGTAAGTACCAATAGAAAATGATTGGGTCACCTTATTAGATTGGATTCCCAGTTAGATTGTGAGTTGGATCGAGTTCACCTTATCTTCAATTAATGGACATAACCACGGAGTCATATCGACACCACCAAATTGCACCATCTAGGTTGTGCCAACCTTATCTAACTCATTGGGGTTCCTAACGACATTTACTTTTACTGTCTTAATGCAAGACTTACCAAGTAATGATTTAAAAGATGTATGTATGTGGTCGCAATATATACATGTATTTACATGTGTCATTCATGGCTTGAACGCCATAGTAGAATTACCCACACACATGTAAATATGAGATAGGTATATATTTTAACTATATGTACATACTAGATGCATGTTTTAAAAAATCACTTGCTAGCATTTAGATACCCAAACTCTTAAAACTTAATTTAATGTTAAATATATTAACGTGGAACATTACATTGTGATGGAAAGAGGGCGTTCAATAATAAGTTGATTATGTGGAGACTTTCCATAATTAATTTGGCCCTTTTCATGAATTATTGGGATTACGTGACCAATGGTTATTTCATTTTCTTTGAGAAACATTAGAATGAAAGAATTCATGGATAGGCTCGTAAATGATAGCCCTTCAAACACAACTAATATATATTGGAACCATGCTACCAAGCGGGGAATGATGATTCAGTTTGAAACCTTGAAAAAATCACTTTCATCCGCACAAATATACTCTTGTATCACGATGGGTGATGGTGGAAAAATAGTGCCGATTCACCAACTTCGTATACCCTGCCTTGCATTGATATAAGTCTTATTTTAGGAACGGTTTTAGCTTCTTGAAGGCTAGAAAATTGATAACGCAGAAGGGAAGAAGCAATTGGAAGAAGTCTGAGATGGAAAAATACTTTCTTGTATCAGGTTTTTGGTGTCGAGTAGCAACTACAGTTCCTCCAACAATTTTAAGCATGTCTCTCTCTGTTTCTTTGGTGCTTAGAAATAATGGAACCGGAAAATCAGTAGTTTTCCTTCTTTAAAAAGAATTCAATGTGGTTCAGCAGCTCGTTAATTCTGTGTATTGGGTAGGAATAGTAAACTAGTCTTTGCATGATACTTATAGGTTTTCTTTGTAGTTGCATGAAACAATACTAGAAATTATTTCAAGGTCTTTCATGCTGAAGAAAATTTTAGGGAAGCATTAGAATGCTAAGTGTTCTGTATGTTTAGCTACAAGAAGTATTAAGAATGTTTACCTCTTTTCCTTTTGCAAAATTGTGTAAAGAGGGATATTGAAAACTCAACCATTGTGGCCATAGATTTGTTAAGTCAAGTTTATGGTGCTGTAAGTTAGCAGTATGGAACATTTTTGGTAACTTACCTTTCATAGCAAGAAAGTACTGATTATTTAAATACAAGCATTAGAGAATGGTAGAGTCTTCTGTGCTTTTATAAACCTAGGCTACGGGAACCTTCTATCTTGTACTTCAATTTGTTAGTATAATATGAGGGCGTCAGGAATACTTTCTTTTTCTCCCAAATGGACTGAGTCATAGCTTGGAAACATCAGATTGCACCTATTCTTCTCAAAGCTGCATGGGAACTTAGTAAACATTATGAAGCTTAGCAAAAAGAAATGAAAAAATGCACTTCCTCCTAGCACCTAGCTGATACTAACTTTAAGTTAAAAGGAAAGACCAAACATTTAGAATGAACTCCAATTATCAGTGACCTTGTTGTTATAAGAGATGATCGTTTCCAATACTACTGCTTCTTTCCAAATGATAGTACACTGGCAAAGGTGAACAAGTTAATCTTTTGCAATAGGTAAACACTTAAATTACTGTTGTCTAATACCACCAAGAATAGAATCTTTCTCAAACAAATAATAATGCAGAGATAATCTGCTGCTAACTTCATTCTGGCTAGGTTGAATTGGGAAGATGGGTTAGAAGTTTTGGATCATGTGGTAACCACGGTTGTCTCTGTGTGACAAGAATGGTCCCACACCTTCAAGACTTTCCAGGATTACCAATCAACATGAGAGAGGGTCTAAGCATACATCTGATACTCCACAGACCAGGAAAGTGGAGAACATAACCTAATAATGATTCAATGACTTAACAAAACTGTTAGAAGACTAGCACAGTCCAGCTTGCCCTATTTAAACAGATGCAAATGCAGTTTAAGAGCTTAGCAGGGGATACTATTTAATGAAAGGCTATGGTAACCTTATCCTCAGAATGTATCCTTCCTCAAATAACTGCGTAGCTTAAATTGCCTAAATTGATGTGTCCAGATGGTGCAAGTCGGATAGGGTGTGAATTGACAACATGTTCATCATGAACATAAAAACTTGGCCAAGGTGTGCCAGATTATGTTGGTGCTTGTCAATTCCTAGTTCCTGGTTACAAATTTGATCAGGAGTTGCGCCAAGTTACCAAGAGCTATTGGACGCAACTGATTAAGTTTGTAAGGCACCACCAGTTCCAGATGACTTGATTCCTTACCATGTTCATTTCCCTTGCAGAGGGCCGGGCCCACTTTAGTTTTTAGTGAGCAAGTGAGGATTAAGAGATGGTCCATGGTTGGGCAGATAAATGCCCTGCTGACATCTTTTCCCCCTAACAGAAGAAAGAGCAAGAAGACCCCAGTGACAATCCACTTCTATATGCTTAGTTGGTTATTTACATTCTGTATTTTGTTTCGAAAATAAACTCATGTAACATAAATCATAGAATCAGATTGACTTATTTCCTAATTCAAATATCTAGCAAATATTGCTAATAACTTGTTTTACTGAATATACTGTTTGTGAATTCTTCTGTTAAAAAAACAAATGCACGCATATTTAGCATTTTAAATAGTCTCCTTCCTTGTATCTTGGAATTCAAATCTGGTTAATTGCCAAATACTAGCCGTTACTTTTATACTAGTTTTATTGCATGTTACAATTTTTTTCATTTTGTTTCATGCAGAGGTGATTGATTATTCTACTTCCCTAAATGCATTGAATAATTTGAATATGATTTAGTGATTAGCATTTGAATTTTGTAATTTATGATTTATTGATTGATCATTGTTTTTCTTTATTTTCAAGATTCAACATGTTTCTTGAGTCCATTGATGCTTCCTTACATGTTAAATATGTATGGTTTTTTTGTGAGGCTTTTGAAGAAGTCATAAGAAAAGTGGGGGCAGAAAATCTAGTTCAACTGGTGACGGACAATGTAACTAGTTATGTTTCTCTAGGTAGATATTTGATGGAGACATCCAAAAAAAATCGGTCTCCATTGTGGCCCATTGTTTTGACCATGTATTGGACAACAGTGGTAAAGTTGAATGAGCCAAAGCATGCATTGATAAGGCCAAAAACATTAGCAAGTTTATCTACAATCGGGCACTGCTTCTTAACATAATAAGGCAATATAGAGGACAAAATGAGTTGGCTCATCCTGGTATAAAAAGATTTGCTTCAAATATGATCACATTAAAATCCTTGATGCAGTCAAAAGTGGCTTTGAGGCGCATATTTATTGGTGAGGAACAGACTTCCTCAACCTATGCTACAGCCACTCCAGAGACTGATGTGAGACATTGCATTTTTTATGAGGCGGGTTTTTTGAACGCCTTGTGCATAGATCATCTAAGTAAATTTATTTTATAAAATCTACATTATGTTTTAGTATTTACTTTAATTAATGTACATATTTTTCTTTTTTGCAACTTTGCTTATTTTCATTCACTCTTAATTGTTAATGCTTCACCATATTTGCAGGTTGTGAAGCCCCTAGTAGTTCTACTATGAGTTGTCAACAGGGAGAAGCCTCTTGTGGGCTATTTATATGAGGGCATGGATAGGGCCAGGAAGGCCATTAGACCTGTCTATGCAGGAGATGAAAGTAAGTAGCATCCACACCTCTAAATCCACAAGCCTATCCATGCAGTCGCTTATTACCTCAGTCTAAGACTCTAGCATACCATTTCTGCCCTGATTTCAAGGCAAATGAGGAGGTTCTTACTAGGCCCTATTAAATGTTAAGATGTCTACTAATGATATTGCTAACAGAACTACACTCTGTGAGATAGAGGCATCAGATAGTGCACAAGGGGAATTATTTTCGTAGTCGAAGGATGAAAGTTGCTTCCACATAATTGTAGCCAGGTGAAAATATATGTTTAGAGCATAATTTGATTTTATAATATAGTCTTAGAGTTGGAAATGAGACTAATTTTTTTTTTCTATCTCAGATAGATGGTGGAAAATGCTTGGGCTTAAAACACCAAACTTTCAAAGAATTTCCATTAGTGTATTGAGCCAGCCATGCATTTCTTCAAGTTGTGAGCGCAACTAGAGCATGTTTGGGCACATTCACTCAATAAGTCATAATAAACTATCAGTGGAAAGATTGAATGATCTAGTATTTGTTCATTAAAACCTTCGTCTTAGAACAAGATAGGTTATATGGAGAGTGACTAGCTCATCATGCTAGAGGAGGTCGATCCAAAATCTAAGTGGATCATTGAGTCTATCGATCCTATCTTTACAAATGAGGACCTTGAATGGATTGACCAAATGAATAAAGAGGTTGGGGTAGTTGTCATGACAGAGGAGGATAGAGCATGATCAAACACAAGCACAGGCGTAGTGAGACTATGGTTGTTCATTCATCAAAAACCTACCTTAGACACCTTTCCAGGAGCGATGTAGGCTCGTCTAAGGCTAAGGCTGAGCCCCAAACTTATTTTTCTTTTGATATATATTTGGAAACATTTGATGTCATTGATTTCATATTCCGTGATTTATATACACATTTGACAATATTTACAATTTAATATAGCTAAGTTCGTTATTTGCTTCAGCTACAATTTGTGTTTATACTTATGTGATTAACGTATACTTGTGTATGTGATCAAATTAGCTTCTACTAATGATGTTACTATGTTTTTAATATTTATTCAAGAAAGGGTCTATGAAATGAGCTTTAAAATCCTTAAAAATCACTACTGAGTAATTTTTACACAATCTGAAGCCCTAAGTTGGATCAACAATGTAAAGTATGCATTGAGTTTGAGTTGAAAACTTTGATATAAATACACCTCAAACATGTTGATGCAGGAGCATCCTCGGTGTAAGGGCATTCTTGTATCACCCAAAAATATATATGATTTGTCATTCAATAAGTGCTATCTCAATGCAAAGTTGTTATCTTTGGATGCTTACTATTTTTAGTAAGTTGATCATTTGAGCTCAAAATGTTCTGATTTCATTCGTGGAGGTTCATTGTATATATATTAGCCTTCCAATAAAGTTTCATTGCCATATCAAGTCTATTTGGAAGTTATTGAAAATTTTCAGTATTGGCAGTAGGGTATAAAAAGTTTGAACTCGTTTTAAATGCTTTAGACACTGAAAAGAGGTCAAACCTTGACTACAACTTGAGGGAGCCAAGCACTACTGATCAAGTCGCATTTCCGAAATGGGGTCATCATAGTCAATTAGAGCAACTGGCGATGAGTTATGGTCTTAAGAAGTCGTGCCACCTAAAATGGGTAAAAACGAAATTTCTTCCAAATTTGTTTTAGGTTTCAAAGGTTGTTGGGGCCTACTCTGATGTAATAAAATATGAAAAATAATAATAACTTAAGCTTGGTCGGCCTTAGGGTCTAGAATTAGATTTCTAGAATCTTCTTAGGAGGTCTAGGACAGTTCTAGGATATTGGTGGTCGCTTTGGCTTACAGAATATTGTAAGGAAAACATCCAAGTGGCTTTGCATGTATTTCTAAAATTTGTAATTCCGTACTTTTGAAGATAATAAGAAGCCAACTATATGTACTTCCAACTAGTTGTTATTTCTCTATTGTTATTGTGTTTGTGTCATTAAGGGTAGTGCCCTTCATCACATATAAGGCATGAGGTAACACATAAGTACATATCACACATGTAAGGCACACAAATGAAGAGTGTGCATAAAATACACATAGAGCTTAATGCCTATCTTAGACATGAAGTAATTCAAGACATATACATATAGAAAAGCATCATTTCTCTATTTGATTATATTTTTTAAATTATATGGAGATTAAGGGAGCTTTGTCTTTGACTCTTGTAGGATGCTAGGATTATGCTCTAATAACATGTATGATGTCCCTAATTTTCCCTAACAATCACAATGGCAAAAATTATGCTTAGTTTTACATCTTAACAAACAAATATCTCTCTTCAAATAAGGTGGTTTCAGATTTGACCCTACAATCATAGCCAGTGTTACAAAACCCAAACTTGGCACTTGACAAAGACTCGAGAACTGAAAAGCCTGAGAATTTCAAAGATTTTGAAGGATTTAAAACATTTGCCATGCATCATTTGATAAATTAAACTTAAAAAACACAATAAATTTAAATAATTAAACTTAAAGACACAATAAACTTAATAAATAGAAGCTACTTTACATGCATATACAAATTCACATTGATCACATCACTATAAATGCAAATTCTAGGCATTAGCTTGATGATGAGAATTTTTGTATCACTACATAACATATTAGTAATTGGATATCTGATACGGAGTATCAAACACACAATTCCTCTCTTGAAAAGTTAGTGCTCATGGGATATGAGAATAACTCCAATGTTCCTTACACTTGTGGATACTCGCTCAATTTTATCGATATAATTTGCTAGTAATCACATAGGCGGCCTTACACTATTCATTCGAGGATGACTTGGGTTTTTGGTGAGACGGTGATGATTTTATGAGTGCCAGGTGATATTGATGGTGACAGTGATGGTGGAGGGTGTAGCGCCAAATAATGTTGATTGCGCGAGGAGGCAATAATGCTTCTAATGACTTCTACGTTCCTAACTTTCTTAGAGTGAAATTCGACTACTCAACTACTCGCTATTCTACTCCTACTCCTATGAATGGAAAGATTAGTAAATGGATTGGGATCGAATCTAATGAAAGCTAACCAGCGGCTCCACCTCCATAGATGCAATGATTCAAAGGGAAAGAGAACTAGTTTACCACGCAAGGCTCCCTAACCAGCGGCTAAGATGCTAGTGGCCTACTTGTAGACCCCTATCAAACATTCAGTAAAATCACCATACAATTAGCCATCCACTTCTACTCTAACAACATGAAATGAAATCCTACTTTAATTTGAGAGATGAGAAGAACCATGCAATACACCAAAATGATCATGTATATCCACCATGCAAGCCACAACAATGAATAGAGAACAATTTTGATAGTATTTTGGCAACAATTCTCCAACATAACCCCCTCACAAATGAGCAAAATGGCCTTATATAGAGGCCCAAATTACAACCGATGGTAGAGATTAAAAGCAAAATCAATGATCCAGATTGGATCCTAGAAACCCTAATTAGGGTTGCCACAGCATTGGCCAATGAGAAGATGCCACCTCCTCGATGGACCAATGAAAAAAGTGAAAAAGTGGCAACCAATGAGAAGGCACCAAAATGGTGGCCAATCAGAAATAGACACTTGTCCTATCCTAGAAGAAAGGAAAATTGCCACTTGGGCTTACATCAAATGATCTTCTAATATAAATCTCCCTTTCTCTTTCATTCTTTTAGCTAAGGCAATGAACCTAGCTAACCTCTCATTGACTTCCTCCATGGGAGGACAAGGTGTATACTTCATCTTGAGTTCGGCTGATTTCACCATGCTGCTTGTTGCTTGTAGCATCTTCTCATGTTCCTTCTCATACTCTCTTGCGTATCCAATAAAGGCGTTGAGAGAGGAAAGGGTGCCCAAATGTTTCTTCTTGATAGTAGTCTTTTCTAGCTCATCCAATCTTGATCCAAGTCTTGTCTCATTGATATCCTCTTCTTTGATGTCTTCAAAATCAAGTGTTGCTCCAATGTCGCTCATCATGGTTGTAATGGAAGTGTCGATGCCTAGGCTGTGATGTGCAACCGCCTTCTGTATATCTTCTTTGCCAAGGGGGATTGTCCTTTCTTTAGTCTGTCATTTACCTGTATCATGTTTACTGACATTGGTATCGGTTATTCGCCTCATTTTCGAGAAGAAAATTGTTTTGGGCATCATATCCTCTTTGTCTTTCTTAGTGTTTGTTCCCTTAGAATTCTTGCTTGCACTAACATCTACCATCTTGTCAATCTATGATAGAATGGTGAAGTAGTGGATAATGAATGCAAGAAGAACCAAGGAAGACAATGTCTAGACAAGAATGAAAGAGAGAAATCCGCTTAAGGACCCCTTTCAACTCTAAATGATTTGAAATTACCTTTACCAATGGCCAAGGGGGATTGTCCTTCCTTTAGTCTATCCTTTACTTTTATCATGTTTACTGTACCAACATTGGTATCGGTTATTCGCCTCATTTTCGAGAAGAAAGTTGTTTTGGGCATCATATCCTCTTTGTCTTTCTTAGTGTTTGTTCCCTTAGGATTTTTGCTTGCACTACCATCCTCCATCTCGTCGCCCTATTACGGGATGGTAAAGTGGTGGACAATGAATGCAAAAAGAACCAGGGGAGACAATATCTAGACAAGAACGAAAGAAGGAAATCAGCTTAAGGACCCTTTTCAACTCTAAATGATTTGAAGTTACCTTTACCAATAGCCGGGTCTTCTTTTTGGAATTTAGAATCAGACTTAAAGAATTTCAAATCCCTCGCAAATCTTGAGGCCCTAGCTGGAAAAATCAAAATTTAGTCCTCTCGGAATTGTCCTCCATTTGCCCAAAAAAATCAAACCTTTGATCACAATAATCCTTCTAAATGAAATTGCCCAAACTCTAGAAGAAAAATCGTAGCACCTCTTGAAAATCAAAATTTTGTCTTCCACAAATTTCGGCTCCCACAAAATTCGACTCTCTCAAAATTTGGCTCCCACAAAATTCGCCAAGCAAGAAGAGTGTAGAGTTGCCCTCAATCATGGAAAATCGCCAAACATAGAGATCTCTATCATGAAGAAATTTGCTAACAATAATGCCAATCTGCCCTAGCTGGAAAAATCACCCAAAGAAAATGCCAATCTGCCTTAGGAAAAATTGCTCAAGGAAGAGAAAATCTGCTCCTAGCCAAAAATTGCCTAAGCACCAAAGAGGAGTGAGGAATGAAAAAATGAGGGGAAAGAATTTCCTCTTATACCCAACTTGCCTCATCCTCCCTAGCTGGCCAACTGGGACCCTGGAACCAAAAATAAATTAATTAGAACACAAGACATGGCCCCCAATTAAATGCTTAGCCCAAAATTAATTTTGTCAAGATGAAATTTACTTTTTTAAATTGCCAATTAGACCAAAATTGCAACAAGAAAGTAAATAATGCCTTGGAGATGCTAAATATTTCCATTTAATGATGATTTAGCAATTAATATGTCATTAAAATCAGATTTTGGCTAGCCAAAAGCCATTTTTCAATATTAAATTATCAATTTCATTAAAGGCTTAAAAAATTTCAAGGCAATTTTAATCCATTAAAGCCAATTTTTTTGCAATTTAATTCAAATTGATTTTGCTAAGCAATTTAAATTTTTGATAAAAATAAAATCATTTCTAGAGTCTCAAATCGATTTTGCAATTTGATTTCATCTTCACAAAAGAAAAAAATATTTCTCACCAAAGAAATTCAAGATTTTCCCAAAACCTAAATCTAACAAAATTTCACCTTTTAAAAATTATCTAAATTTACACAATTATATCCAAATTTTCAAAAGAAATCGTCTAAGTACAATATTTACAATTTTATCCTGCCAAATGTTGTTTTTTAAAATTTTGTCCAGCCTAAGGATGAAATTGGTTGCTCTGGAAAATCAAGTTGAAACTGGGTGAAAATAGATCTAACCCTCTCCCCTCTGGCCCAAAGCTGTCAAAGACAAGTTTTCAAAAATCGAATTAAATTTTTTTTGGACAACTCAAACATTTGCCAAGGCGACTAAAAAAAGGGGGTCCCCAAAGTTTTGGAGCAATGATGTCAAAACCTCACAACATAGCTTAAGGAAATAAGTTAAACTAAATAACTCATTAGAAATATAAATAAAGTCAAATATCAAGAGATGAGTTGATGGTTGGCCTATCAACTGAGTTTCAGTAGGCCAATAGGTTGATAAAGGGACTCACTTTTCACATTACTTTTTACCGAGGTTCCAGTTGGCCTTAAGGCTTTACATAGTATCAAGATTCAAAATGATTCAGACAAAATTTGATTTTGAGCCCCAGATTTCATTATCTACCGAATGTTGTAGAGTACTGTGCCAAATGTTGAAGTAGTTCTGGGCAGAATATGGAAGTAGTTCTAAGCCAGATATGGAAGTGGTTCTATGCTAGATTTGGAAGTGTCTATATGCCAGCTTGGAGAGGTTCTCATGCCAAGTATGTAAGTTATACACGGAATCTAGATTACACTGCAATCATAATAATTATACCAGTAACCAAAACATATACGTTACACAAAGATGGTAAATTATCGCTTGACTAATTGTACTGGGAATATTACATTACTAGAATTACCAATATTCTCTACAGTATTACCATGCCATTCTAATTCCCAATGATCCCTACATATAGCGCTCTAATTGGCTACAAGAACCAACCATTGAGACTCTTGGTACATAAGTTTTCCTAACAACTACCTTAAGTACTTTGTTTACATAATCATGTCCTACATTATTCCCCCCAAAAAAAGAAGTTGCCTTACAGATGACCAAGCAACCAATACATTTTTATGACGGGTCAAATGACGTCCTTGGAGTCGTGCATGTTGTCAATCGTGCTAGTTGTTGCCTGAAGAGCATCACATCTCATTCCACTATGAGTTGTTTAGTTCATGCCCCTTGTAGAAGCTTGGGCACATTCATCTTGTCCTTTTTTGTTGGCAACTTTTTGGTATGCATGGCCCTTTCTAGTTCAAACTTATCTTCCAGTTTCTCTACTTGCTCTCCAAGAATAATCCAATCACCCTCTGGAAACCAATTCCCAATTAGCTTTTTGCAATTTCAAAAAGGTAGACTAAAAAGTATCCTCCATCTGATATAGAATGGTCATGAAGGGCCCACGTGCCAGTACAATCCTCCATCCTTGCCAATTCTAAGACTGCTCCTCTATCTTTTCAATAGGTCATCCGTGATCAATGAATATACTTTTGAAGTCATTATAACAACCTTCCTTCATAAGCACAAGAGGAATTCCACTGCAGAAACAGTTGTTGCCATGTCGACTTCCTTAGCTTCTCTTCTTATTTCATATGTGTCCCTAGTCATGGATTCCAATTCAGCTATGAATCATTGGGTGCATTCCATGTCTACAGGCTCCATTGGTAGGTCCTCATTTCCTCCTAGCTTTTGTAGAAAGGCTCCCCCATCAAAGTTGGGGAAGGTGGCAGCATATCCTCTACTCCCAGGTGGAATTTGGCAAGTAAATTATTTGGCTCTAGGTCTATAGTACGAAGGTCTTGTTGTTCCTGTGGCCTTTCTACCACCTCCATAGTAGGCATTGGAGTTGAAGAATTGATTGGAGGTGGTGTGGGTGTAGGTGTCACCATTGTTTGGTTGGTAGGTGCTCCTATAGGTGCCACTACTAGTTCATTCGGTTGTGCAATCTCAATTCCTTATGGGGTGGTAATGCGTATTGTGTGGGCTGCCCACTTAGTAGTCCTCAAATCCACCACTTTGTGTTTGGAACTCTTTCCACTAGAACTAGATGAGCCAAAGATGAAATTTGAGAGGGTGTAAAGTTTATTCTTTTCACTCCCTAATCCGAAAGAGCTAGTTTGTTGCCAACTCCTTCTCCATCGGTTGTGGATTTCCCTCTTACCCTATCAATTATGTCATTCATACAACCTTCCTTGCTAACGCCCTTATGGCCTTCTCTGCCAACTGTACGCTCCTCACTAGTGTTCGGACAACCTTCTCTACCAACATCTATAAGGCCTTCTCTACCAACATGTGTACAAGCTTCTCTCCCAGCATGCGTATGACCTTCTCTGTCATCTGTATGACCTTTTCTACCACCCATATCGCTTCTCTGTCATCCATACAATCTTCTCTGTCATTCGTATGACTCTTGTTGTTGTCTGTACAACCCTCCCTACTACTCATTCGTGTGTGGTTGGGATTTGTACGTGGGGCATCCTTTAGTGATTGTACGTATGGGTGGTGTTTGAACACATACGGCCAATCTTATGCTCTCTGTTGTATGAAGATGTACACGTACAAATTGCCTCTCTCCTAACGTGCATGTAATCTTCTCTGCACGTATCGGCCGGACTTCCCTTCTTTTCATGTGAGTGCATACACGTACGCATATGAACTGGTTTCTTGTTAGCACCTTCTCACTGTACAATTCCTCCTTAGAATTTGTGGTTTCCTCTTCTCCATGTTGGGTATTATGCTCCTTGTATTTTACCTCTTTGTCTTCTTTGCATTTGTGGGTTGGTATGTCGTCTATCCTAGCCGTCCTCTCCTTATACTCTCTTGGGTATGTCTCGCCATTCTGTCATGTCCCCATTTTGGAGGCAATTTGATTTAATTAATTTAATTAATTAGGTCATCCAAAATAATGAATATTTTATGAGGATGACTAATTAATTGTTTTAATTAAATAAATAAGTGGTATTAAGTTAATTATTTATAAAGTTATCAAATAAATAAATATTAAAAGGTAACTTTATATTTAATTAATTTAATAAAGTGACTTGAATTATAAAATATTTTATAAAGTCACTTAATAGATAAAACAAAATAATGTTCTAGAAGTTTCTGGAGAAAGTGGAGAAAAAGAATAAATAGGCACCCCGGGCTTCATTCTAATCATCCAGATTTGTTGTTGTTGATGTTGATGTTTGTTGATGTGCATTGTGGAACCTAGGGTTTCTGCAATAGTCACAACTGGCCATTGAGAACGAAAACTCTCAATTGGTACGCAATTTTGAGGGTGTGAAATATCACTTGAATTATTGCAACTAAGAGGAAGATAAGTCTTCTATTTGTGCTACATTGAGAAAAAATATTTGTGGCCATTGAGAACGAAAACTCTCAATTGGTACGCGATTTTGAAGGTGTGAAATATCACTTGAATTATTGCAGCTGGGAGGAAGATACTTCAGTCTTCTATTTGTGCTACATTGAGAAAAAATATTTCAATTCGAAAAAGCAGGCCAAAAAAGCAGTTCGGAAAAAGCAAGCCGAAAAAGCAGTTCGGAAAAAGCAGGCCGAAAAAGTAGTTCGAAAAAAGCAAGCCGAAAAAGCAATTCGAAAAAGCAAGCCGAAAAAGCAATTCGAAAAAGCAGGCCGAAAAAGCAATCCGAAAAAAGCAGGCCGAAAAAGCACAACCGAAAAAGCAAGTGGAAAAAGCAGATCAGGAAACAAGCAAGCAGAAAGGGCAGCATTGAAGGAAAATATTACAGCCATCCACAATCAGGTTCTTCACTTCTCATTTGGCATATTTTTTGAGAAATGTCAGTTTTCAGCTGAGTATCAAATATAACTTCAGCACTTCACTATTTCATATTGTACTTGTCTTTGTTTGCCATTTGGCATTATTGGTATCAAAGGAACGCTAGGATTTTGCAATTGAAAGAGCATTGTAATTTTTAGACTATCTATATTGCAAGCCTAGAGTTTGATGATCAGCTTATTAGTTTGCATTCCAATTGTTTGACAAAATATCAATTGGTTGTAAGTGCATTAATGCCATGCTAGGTTGCATCCAAAGTATTTGTCATAATCACTAGTTGCTGTAGCTACATATTGCAAGTAGTTAAGTCACATATTTGTGTTGAATATTGTCAAAATTAGTTGCACATTCATGTTAGGTCATTGTTTAGACAATCTGGAGTTTTTTTGTAAGCATTCTCTTTGATGCAAATCGAAACAAGAGTCATTGCAGCAATCTGAAAAGTTATATCAGTCATATGGCCCCTTGTATGCAAAGTGTTTGACAAAATTCTTTGAGCCTTCAATCAGCATTTTAAGGTCGGATTTGAGCAGGACTATTACAGTGGTATCAGAGCTTGCTTGTAAAGTGTTTGACGAAATGTTAAACCACTGAAGTATAAAGATTTTTGGTGTTGGAAGAAGTTATAACCTATTGGGGTTATTACAGTGGTATCAGAGCTATTGACCTACCATCCTGTTGGGTAAATTGGACATTGAATCAGTTAGTTAATCATGTTTACTTCAAGTACCCAGAAGCAGTGGGACAAGGATATGAAGAAGCTTAAACAAAATTTGAAAAGGTTGGATGAAAGTCAGAAAAGGATGAATGAATTGATGGTTTCCATGTTTAAGAGGACTACATCACAGAACAAAGACAAAGAGGAACAAGAGGTCTCTACAAGTGAGGTCTCTAGAAACCTCTACAAGGAGTTTGCAATAGTTGGTGACCAGCATATAACCGAATCTAGGGAGGACAAAAATCAGACTAGCTTGGAGGAAGATGTTGGGCACACAATACTTCAGAAGGTAGTGGGAATGGATATTACGCAAATTGATAGTAATGGTCAACTTGATACTCAAGTTGAGACAATTGTATACAGGTCGTCAGAGGGTGATGTCACAAGTACTCGGGATGGTTTAGTTCCAACAGGCAGTGACTACAACATAGTGGGTTCAGATGATGATTATGAGGATGTTGTTGTGCATGATGGTGAGATACTTGGTAGAGACGAGCAGACATTGAGCATTCATGACTTTACTGAGAGAGAGTACCAGGCACAGATAGATGCTTCGTCACATGAGGTTGAGGCTGGTAGTACTTCACATGATTTGTCCAGCCAGCTGAAGGTGAGCGAAGACAGTACTGTGACTTCATTATATCATCATGACAGGATGCGAAATATGATAGAGGATCACATCCAGATGATTCAGTTACAGGGTAGACATAAGGGAGTTCAGGCAAAGTCTTCTTGTGTCAACTTACAAGTGAGTAGGGAAGGAATGGGAACGATGAAGTTGAGTTATTTACATCTTCTATCAGATCGTGACCATCTTCTTAGCCTTGTCGGAGACTATTCAGATGCCTTGAGGAGGAAGGAGGAGGAAGTTGACAGGCTTTCTCGCGAGCTTGAGGACACTCAAGCTTCTTTGGTGAATACTCCATTGGCATTACAGGACTGGGAGAGACATGGGGATAAGCATGGCATGGAGTTGAGTTGAGTTTCATCTTGCACTCTTGATACTCAGTTTTCTGTGGCATGTAAATCATATGTGGTCGTTGATAATGTTGTGCGTTCATCTTGCATTCACATCCAGGATACAGGGACAATGTCAGACAGGTATGTGGAGTTAGTTGGTATTGGTCATTTTACTCAAGTGAGGAGTTTGCTTGAGTTACCATCTGATTGTAGTTTACATATATGGACTCGAGATTGTTATATTGGCGTTTGGGATTCAATTGACTGGAGATCTTTAACACTTTTTGGTAGCAGTGATTGTTTGGGTGCTATCATGGATTTGATTAGTAGATTGCACGGTGTTGTCTTTTCTTGTGCCAGCAGCTTGTCCGATGTTGGTATTAGTTTTTATACATCGGTGTTGGGCTTTGTTCATATATCCAATCGACCATTCTTGCTAGAATGTGTTGATGATCTTTTATATTTTGCAGTGTGTACAGATGAGTCCCAGGATCATATTGGCATTGATGATATCCAGGAGGATGCAGTGGGCAGTTTTGAAGACTTAGTTTCCTTGGCAGTTCCTTTTGGTACAGAGGAGTTGGACAGTTGTGCTACAGATTTTGATACTCCATATGTTGACATGAGCTTTGGAGTTGATTCGCAGGATATGGTTGGTAATACTCTAGAGACCAGTAACTTTGAGTATACTCCTTTAGACAGTGCGTCAGAGGAGGTTTATAGGAGACAGTCTAGCCAGTGCCGTCATGTGTCTAGTCAGTTGGGAGTTAGTGAGCGAGACATTGCTATCGCTTGCCAGCATTTCGATGTTGCTCGACAGTTGTTAGCAGTTTATGGATGGGGTTCTCCTACTAGTGATGAGCAGGGAGGCAGTTATTTTTCCTTGACAGAGATCCACTCTTTATGGGAGGCTATTCGGATCCTGAGACAGAATTATATGTAGTTGGTAGCCGACAGAGATTATCTTATGGAGTGGGGGAGTACAGCATACGATGCATTATTGGCCAAGGAAGATGAGGTGAGTGAGCTTACTCAACAGCTCGAGATGACTTCTGAGATTCTTGAGAGTACACAGTTGGCTTTCGAGGAGTCACAGTTTCATTTGGCTAAGGTGACGATGGAGTTAGAATGACTGCAGTCTTTACCAGATTCTGTACAGTCACAGGTTGTGGTGTCTTGTGATCCAAGGATGTCCATGGCCGAGATTGTTAGAGACAGTGGAGATAGGGATGCATCCATCCTTGATACTAGCATTGGCATATCGGGTCCATTCCCACTAGAGTCAGGTTCAGTTGAGTTGGGTGCTGCAGCAGATTGTTGTGGTATGCCCGACATGGTGGTGGCCTCTAGTACTAATGGCATGGAGACTAGAGATGTTGTATCAAAGATCATGGGTGATGTTGGTGAGCCGGCAGTTGGCATGGATCCTGCTAGTAATACTACTCCCTTGGCGATGTCTTCGGAGGTAGTAGTCAGTTCCAACTTGGTTAGTGATCGATTGCAATTAGTTTCATTTGGATTGCAGTCTGAGCCACTGACTGAGATTGGTGCATTCTATCGGCATTACACTGTGAGATATGCTCATCAATTTACTTTTGATGACCATGTTGATGAGATGATGATACGGAGATGTACTTTTGTTCCTAGCACTTGTCATCAGTTATGGGATGGTTTGATGCCTCGGGATGAGAGTTGTGATGGGCAAGACATGGCGATAGGTTTTGCGGTTGACAGTTTGATAATACATGACTTAGAGCAGGAGTTTGGGAGTGATGCTTCAGCGGTTGTTGTTATTGATTCTACTCCTTTGGCTATGACATCTCCTGACTTAGCTGTTGATCAGTCACAATGGGTTGTATCACTTGTTCATGGTGAGCTGTTGACTGAGGTTGGTTCTTTTTATCAGCATTATACTGCAGGGCATGTGCATCAGTTAGCATTTGATCCTTGTGCTGAGGAGTTGATGGCAGACAAATTTGGTTTGGGTTCCATTTCTTGCTGTTTATCTTGTGATGTCTTTTCACCATCAGCGGTGCATGGGAATTATGGCTATGAGACAGTGGCCGGTGATCTGCAGAGTTGTGTTGACTGCACGAGTTGTTCAGTGTGTGGATTCTCCATACTTGGTACAGTTTCATTCGGGAGCGTTCACCATTGTTGCAAGGTTGGATTGTACATTCCATATAGGCCAGTGGGATGCGTTGATGGTATTTACTGTGTTGGCAGTTTGATTTGTCCACTTTACTTAGGTTCTGATGTTCTAAGAGTTTGTGTCTCGTGGGTTTTTGACTATGGCAGTTGTGATTTTGGAGTTTGGTTGAGCTGTAATTGTCAGTTTGATTATGGATTCCTCTTGGTTATACTGCAGAGGATATTACAGGAGCCTATATTAATTGACAGTAGTATAGTTCATGACGACATTTGGGATCCAGGCGGATTGATTGGTTTATTGTTCAGCCATTGCTTGGGGACAAGCAATTTCAGGAAGGGCGGACTGTCATGTCCCCATTTTGGAGGCAATTTGATTTAATTAATTTAATTAATTAGGTTATCCAAAATAATGAATATTTTATGAGGATGACTAATTAATTATTTTAATTAAATAAATAAATGGTATTAAGTTAATTATTTATAAAGTTATCAAATAAATAAATATTAAAAGGTAACTTTATATTTAATTAATTTAATAAAGTGACTTGAATTATAAAATATTTTATAAAGTCACTTAATAGATAAAACAAAATAATGTTCTAGAAGTTTCTGGAGAAAGTGGAGAAAAAGAATAAATAGGCACCCTGGGCTTCATTCTAATCATCCAGATTTGTTGTTGTTGATGTTGATGTGCATTGTGGAACTTAGGGTTTCTGCAATAGTCACAAATAGCCATTGAGAACGAAAACTCTCAATTGGTACGCAATTTTGAGGGTGTGAAATATCACTTGAATTATTGCAGCTAAGAGGAAGATACTTCAGTCCTCTATTTGTGCTACATTGAGAAAAAATATTTGTGGCCATTGAGAACGAAAACTCTCAATTGGTACGCGATTTTGAAAGTGTGAAATATCACTTGAATTATTGCAGCTGGGAGGAAGATACTTCAGTCTTCTATTTGTGCTACATTGAGAAAAAATATTTCAGTTCGAAAAAGCAGGCCGAAAAAGCAGTTCGGAAAAAGCAGGCCAAAAAAGCAGTTCGAAAAAAGCAGGCCGAAAAAGCAATTCGAAAAAGCAGGCCGAAAAAGCAGTTCAAAAAAGTAGGTCGAAAAAGCAGTTCGAAAAAGCAGGCCGAAAAAGCAGTCCAAAAAAAGCAGGGCGAAAAAGCAGAACTGAAAAAGCAAGTGGAAAAAGCAGATCGGGAAAAAAGCAAGCAGAAGGGGCAGCATTGAAGGAAAATATTACAGCCATCCACAATCAGGTTCTTCACTTCTCATTTGGCATATTTTCTGAGAAATGTCGGTTTTCAGCTGAGTATCAAATATAACTTCAGCACTTCACTATTTCATATTGTACTTGTCTTTGTTTGCCATTTGGCATTATTGGTATCAAAGGAAGGCTAAGATTTTGCAATTGAAAGAGCATTGTAATTTTTAGACTATCTATATTGCAAGCCTAGAGTTTGATGATCAGCTTATTAGTTTGCATTCCAATTGTTTGACAAAATATCAATTGGTTGTAAGTGCATTAATGCCATGCTAGGTTGCATCCAAAGTATTTGTCATAATCACTAGTTGTTGTAGCTACATATTGCAAGTAGTTAAGTCACATATTTGTGTTGAATATTGTCAAAATTAGTTGCACATTCATGTTAGGTCATTGTTTAAACAATCTGGAGTTTTTTTGTAAGCATTCTCTTTGATGCAAATCGAAACAAGAGTCATTGCAGCAATCTGAAAAGTTATATCAGTCATATGGCCCCTTGTATGCAAAGTGTTTGACAAAATTCTTTGAGCCTTCAATCAGCATTTTAAGGTCGGATTTGAGCAGGACTATTACAGTGGTATCAGAGCTTGCTTGCAAAGTGTTTGACGAAATGTCAAACCACTGAAGTATAAAGATTTTTGGTGTTGGAAGAAGTTATAACCTATTGGGGTTATTACACATTCTCCTCCATTTCAGCTACTTCAAGTACATTGCAACTTGGCTGGAACATTTTGTATTCTTCCATCTACCATTGGAACATTCCTTTAACAAAAATTGTCTCGTCTTCTGAATAACTACCAAGTCTCAAGATTCCTTCCTAATCTAGTTCCATCTCTCTGTTCCTATTGTACTCTCCTCTAGATTCGGAATCAGATGACAATATCCTAGCTCATTGTCTAGTTTCATGGATCAATAATGTACCTTTTTCCTATGTTCTCGATGCAAAGTCTTTGTCTTCCACTTATGATTTGCTTTATCAATTATTAACCATTCTCTGTCGAGCAAGGCATCATACCCTTTCTTTTCTAGGGCAATGACCACAAAGTCCAGGAAGAATTGTTGTGTTCCTACCATCACCTTTTGGCCCACGAGCGTACCTAGCAGTTTTATGTCATATTGGTGTGCGCCCACCAGATGGAAGGTTGGTGGCCTGAGTGTGGTTTTGTCAAGGCTCTTCATGTCTATTCCAAGAGTACTTTAACTCTAGATCCTCCATCCATAATCATGTTGATAATTTTATGACCCAAAATCACTATTTCCACTATTGTTGGAGTTCTTCCTAATCCTATCGTCAGTAACATTGAGTCCATAGTTGTCGGGTCCTTACCAAGAATATCCTTACAGCCATCATTTTTGGTAGGCTTACCCTATTTCGTGGCATTGGCTTTTGAACCTAAAATTGCTACTCTCAGTTGGGTAACACATCTAGTAAGTCAGCGACCCTTATTGGTACAGTAGCTTGTAACATCTGCTTTATTATATTGATTCCCAATGCAGAATGTACAGGTTGCTTGTTGGCTCCTTAGTGTGGTTTTGTTCTTCCTCGATGTCAGTCATGCCTCCTTCATTCTTTCCTTCTCCATTCGAGGAACTGAGCATGAGGCCTTTTTGGCTTGGAGTCTCGTGATGGCCATTATTTCTTCAGGCCCCTCAACTCCCAGCATTTTTACTACCTTCCCTTTTGTATAGTCCTCATCTTTGTGATTCCCTGGCCCACACCATTGACATAGCATATTCTTGCCACTTTGTTGGTTCTAGCATTTACGCGCGAAGTGCCACCATCCATTACATCTTTGGCATTGTATCATTAGTTGGCCCTTCATATCGTACTAAATGCGATTTCTTGGTGTGTTGTTGTTATCGCTATTTCCCCCTTGGTTGTCGTTCCTATACCCACATAGGGAGTCATTAGGCTTTGTATTTTTCGATGGTGTGGTGGAGTTCCTTTAGTTGTATGGATATTCCCTATGGGCATGTCTAGTAACTTGGCAGATGTCACTAAATGCTTTCTTCGAACAATTTTTTTGGTGTGCCCTTCATTTTGGCATTCAATACACCACAATTCCCTACCCTCTTTAATTTCTTTTTCTCCTTTCATCTCTCTCATCATCCGCATCATGTCTTTGTGGAGTGCTTGAATCGTTATTGATTCTCCCTTGCTTTCTTCATTACTGTTGTTATCACTCAAGCCTTTTTCTGTTCCTAGTTGTTTTGTTTTCACTCTCATAATCCATCACTCTTCCACATGCATCCTTATATGTGGATGGTGGTACCACCTTCATTTTTCTCCGTATGGAAGGATTTAGTCCATCTATATAAACCATCTTTCCTTAATTTATCTATCAGTTTGTTATCTAGCTTTCCAATTAGTTCCTTCAATCTCCAATGGTACACCTAAACACTTTCATTTTTTCCTTGATGAGTGTTGTATATTTCTGCAATGACCTCATCATCATCCCTTAATAACTTAAATTCCGCCTCAAAGGCTTTCTTTAAGTCACTCCATGTTTTTTATTTATCTAGAAGGTTTGTATACCAGTCGATTGCTATACCCCACAGACTAGTTGGAAAAGCGTTTGACCAATAATCTTCATATTCCCATCCTATGGCCTCCCAGATGGTTACACATGTTTAACAATGTCATATTGGGTCTTTTGAACCCTCCCATGTGAATTTTGGGAGGTTCTATTTATTTGGTGTATTCGACATTCTTCTCCTATTTGATTGCTAGAAATTCCCTTCTCCTTATCCCTTAGGTAGGCTTCCAATGTTATCAGGTTCTGAGGCTTCTCCCCCACCCCCACCTTCAAAACCTACCTTGGTGGTAACCTTCTTGGAGTTTCTGGGTCTATCTACCCTATGGTTATCTCATCTGAAATGGCTAAGTCCTTTTATTCTATGTACCATATTCTCAAATAGATCAGCTACCTCTCCTAGATTATGTTCTTCGTATTTGCTATCAGAATCCCGAGAATCCTATGTTTCTCTCGATTCACTTTCCCAATTATCAATATCCTCACCGTTCCCTGTCGTGCCAATTACTAGTTCATCCTTACTGGTGTCTTTGCCTAGTGACCCTCTCTATTGGTGCTCATCATTTATGGAAATGGTGCAGTCTTGTTGGGTTTGTTGGGCAATATTTTGCAACCTTCACCACCTTTCCGCTTGTTGTATTAGTAGGGCTCGCCTTGCCTCTTCCTCGTTGTTCTCCAATTGTTTTTCCTTCTGATGTCTCCTATCTTTATTAGGAAGGAGGGGCATTAATTGAAGGTTCGCTCTTCAATTACTCGTGCCTCGTGGTTCCTCCACCAAGGATTCATTCTACGGTTACTTGTGTCTCTAGATTCCTCTTCCCTATGATTCCTCTCATAAAATTGTTGTGGTACTTATTGCCTTACTCCACTTCCTTTGGATAGCTTCTCTTTGTGCTTCCACTTCCACCAGCCTTTGCACAAGCAACCTTTGTACAAGCAACCATGGAAGACTACATAGCTTCATTCACCGTGAGATCGTCTCGTACCATGCTAATGGGGAGAGACCTTTCCTCTACCTCTTGTCGTATGTACTAGTTCGTATGTACTAGTCTATCGCCACGTCCCACGCTTGAACAAGATCTTGTGTCAATTGATCCTCCTTCATAACTTCCTCTTCCTCAATGTCGCTATTAGTCATCATTGTTTGCTAGTCAAAAGGTTGTCCCATTGTGCTTCCATCTTTCCACTGTCTACTTAGACCTTGGATTTGTACTTGGGTAACGGCGCCAAAAATGTTATCTACCAAATATGGTAGAGTACCACGCCAGATGTGGAAATAGCTCTATGCCAAATATGGAAGTGGTTCTATGTCAAGTATGGAAGCGTCTATATGCCCACTTGCAAAGGTTGTCACGCCAAGTATGGAAGTTATACACAAAATCTTGATAACACTGCAATCATAATACTTATACTAGTAACCAAAACATACACATTACACAGAGATGATAAATTGTCACTTTATTGATTGTACCAAGAATATTACATTACCAGAATTACCAATATTCTCTCCAATATTACCTTGCAATTCGAATTCCCAGTAATCCTTACATATAGCACTCCAATCGGTTACAAGAACCAACTATCGTGTCTCTCTGTACACAAGTCTTCCCAATAACTACCTTAAGTACTTTGTTTACGTAATTATGTCATATAGATCCCATTTTATGAGTAAATGAGGAAATAAATTAATATTTCCCATGTTTGGATTAGAATAACATTAAAATATTTAAGTGACATTATATTCACTTTACAATAAAATAATAATAAAAGTGATATTATTATCACTTTTTAATAAAGTAACAAAATAATAGTAAAATAAGAAGGGTGACTTTTAAAAAGGTCATTAAAGAAAAAGTGGGCCAACCCTAATTATGGTTCAACAAGCTTCGAGGAGATGATAAAATTAAAAGTGTTCGGGAGCTTATTTTGATATCTATTACTCAACATTTTTACCACCAACTATGGAGAGCCCTCGCAAAGATTTCCAACAAATTACATACTCAAGAACAAAAACTCGAGTTGTGTCAGGGTTGGATGACACCCCAACTTGCAAGAAGCAAGGATTTCATTGGTCATTCAACTAAAGAAAGCAACAAGAGCTCAAATCGCTTTTGATAATTTATGTTGTGAAAGGACAAATCAGAAATCTATCAAAATGCATACATGTTTATCTTGTAGCAGCAAATTTTTGTTGTCGGGCTATTTTCCTCTAGTCATACAATAGCAGTACACTGGAAATTGTATCTAGGTCCGAACCCTCAAGAATATCAGCCCAAAATTAGTTTGTAGGGCAGATCGAGCATATTCAGCAACAGATCAAAGGTTTTTGTAATCTAAATTCATCTCTACAGCTTGTTGTACACCTTCAGCCAACAGTAATGCTACTCTGATGTTTTCCATAGAAGATCATTTGCAGGGCTTAATAAGGGGGTTTCAGAATTGTATTGATTCCAAATTCACTATATTTATTCCATCATTACCTCATACAATTCCTATTTGTCATTTTGGTGTCAATAAGTCAATTAATAGCTTGTTCGAAATACCCATTTGATTGGAGTCTAGGAGTTTGGAATTATTTTAGACCTGATAAACATTGTAATCAGACTTGCTATGATGATAATAGAGACATATTTGATGTTGGGAATTTCATTTCTTTGAATGCAAAGTTATTGTTTATGTTTCATTTAAATTGACATATGTGGAAACCATCTTAAGCAAGTTTCAAAATTGTTAAATTTGAACAGATTTGTCTCTATTGTAACTTGTACTAGCACTTATTGATTTATGTGTGTTCCAAAGGCAGCAATCTCCTATGTATTTATATTGCGGATGAGACAAGAAGAGACGTGTCCCTTCATGGGACATGTCTATTCATTAATGTTATACTGTTTCATTATTTATGATTAGTATTCATTCAACAATTGTTAATTTTATATATATATATATATATGTTTGTATGTATGTATGTATTCATTGTTTAATGATTACTAATCAGAATGATTAACTGGTAATCATAACAATGTATCTCATGGTTAAATGCATCCGACTGAAGCTACAACATTTACAAAAACAAAGCATTGAACTCATAAATCAGCATACAGTGACCTTGCATGACAAGTGTTCGACAAAATGTCAATACACTTAGACTGAGAAACTCCAGACAGAATTAGTTGGAATCTTTTAGTGATATCAGAGCCATATTCCTGCCAAACTGTTGGGAAATGATTGCAGCCAATTGGTGTGAAAATAACTTGTGCACAAGTCAGTTTGGATTTGGTTTTCAGTTGAACAGTGGAAAAAGGTTACCATGGCAAAAACTGTCTAGCAATAAATAGGCATGGAAAAAAATTGAACAACCATAATAACACAAGCTCAGATGTGAATTGCAGCATTTAGAGGATTCACTTTCAAAGTTTGGACTGTCTAAAGGGTCATTCCTGCTTTCTACCAGCAAAGGTCCAACACCACAAGACAAAGAAGCGGTGGTGTTTATTGTATTTGGGGAGTATGGCATTCTTGCTCAACATGTTAAAAGGATTTACCTTTCAAGGACTACATGGACATGCACCTGAAATTTTGCCACAAGACTGAACATGCAAGGAAGGAATATCATGATATACCTTATGTATTGTTTATACATGGAATGGATAGAGAACATTCACATATGACTGATAAAACTCTACATAAGTGTCTTTAAGTTCTGACGAGGAATATGAAAATTCATACGATGGTTTTGTTAGACATGCACATTTGACTCAAGGAGACATGAAGCAAGCCTTGGGAAATGACTTGTCCACACAATGATTCAGGAAATGATTTATCGATAAGAAAATATTACATGATAATAGTATGGTGGAGCCCCACAATGATACTCACATCATTCCAGAAGTTACTATCAAAATTGTTGGCAAACATGGGTTAAATACTTTGGCACTTATTCATAAGAAACTTTTACAACATGATAATAGTATGGCAGATGCCCAGAATGATACAACATTCCAGAAGTTGCTACCAACATTGTTAGCATTTCTGATTTTCATGAAAGCAGTGAAGTTCCTTTGCATCAGCATGAGACAACAGCTATTTCACATGAGGGAGATGGTTCTATGGAGTTGTGTAAAAATACTCAAGCCTAGGGTATTTTCGATGAATTATGTGAGGAGAGTTCACGCCACCACAATTCAGACCATAGATAGAGAATCATAAAATTCACTTAATGGCAATAAGTTCCAGGATCGTTAATCCAATGGACATGCAGTCACTAAAGATGTTAGGACACAAGGGTTGTGTGATAGGTGGTCACTAAGAGCTAAGAAGTCCAGGTTGTTAGCTGCCCAGGCAAGACAACAATTGCAAAAGTGAAGGGAAATTGCAATCAACTTGATAACGCAAAAGACCTCATAGGAAATGAGATAAGGGCTGAAACCAGTCAGTTTTCAGTTTGGAAACAGCAGTGATATACTCCACTTTCCTCATAACTTTCCATTGAGAAGGTATTCTTCTTCCAATTGTGATTTGCCTTTGCTGGCTGGTCACCAGCCATCCCCTGCCAAGAATGGTGCCATATCCCTTCTTCAATGGGATCCCAACGAAGTCCAATACAAATGGTTGTCCCAATGGTTACTTGTTAAGCCATGAGCATCCTGAGGGGTTTAATTCCCTACTGATCTGCACCAAGTAGGTTGAAGGTAAGTGGCCACAGGGTAGGCTTCCCAAGCTTTTTCCATGTCTCCTCCAGCAGTGTTTACCCCTGACCCACTGTCGACTATAGTATCCGTCAAAATAGTTCCTAGAATCCCCCTTTCAACTACAGCCGGGTGTTGACCATTATTTAGTGCCAGTAGCATGGGATCCATTGCTGACCCTCTTGGAACATAGGTTTGTTGTGTGAGACTGGTTTGAGAAGTGGTGCTTGGTTGTGTGGTGTAGGTATTCGTCTTTAATTGAGGCATAGTCTGGAGAAGGTCTTGGATTTTTACTGGCACCTCTATTTGTAACATCTACCATAGTATGTTGTTTTTGGCCTCTGTTCGTCTAGAGGCACTCGCGGCCACATGTGTATCCTTCCTTCCTTTCATGGCCTTCTCGATTTCTTCTTTTTTTTCACGTACCCTTTGCTTCTCTATACAGGGATTAAGGTACACAACTTGTTTCATCTAGTTCTGGGTGACAACAAGCACCTTCTCTTCCTCAATATTGAGAATATTTACACCCGGCTTTAGATAGTTTGCGTCTTCATGGTCTTCGGAACCACACCATCAACACAACTTCTGAGGTGTGTCACTCTTTGTACAGTCTCTAGCCAAGTGGCCCCATTGGTCACATGCCCAACACTAAATCACTGGCCAACCCTTCGAATCATGTTGTATTCGGCATCTATTTTCATTCCCTCCTCTACCTCCTCAATAGTTGTTACGGTAGCCGCTAGATGATGCATTGTTGGTTTGTTGGTTCCGATTGGTCCGTTACAGAGGTAAATGGTTGCTCCTAAATAAAGATCACTTATTGACTATGGGTCCTCATGTTGTATGGGCATTTCTTGGTGGAATCACCTGTCAGCTGGTAGATGTCACACATTAACCTTTCCAGGCATGACCCCTTCGTGTGCCCGTTCTCCTTGCACTTTGTGCACCACATCTCGCCTTCATCACTGCAGCCTATGCTCCCCTTCATCATTTTGAACTCCTTCAACATTCTCTCCATGTCCTTCTAGAGTGTCTGGACCTTTTTATTCGGTTTGCCCTTGCTTTCACTACTGCTCCCCTCCTAGGACAATTCATCACTTCCTAACGAAGATTTGCTTTGTTTCTTCTTTTTCTTTGATGTCTTCCCTTCACTCTCCAGATTCATGGCTCAGTCATAGGCATCAGAGTATGATGTTAGCGATCTTTATTTTCCTTTGTAGAGAGGCATTTCAATCCTTCGACAAACGATCTCTTCTTTAGTTCGTCTTCTGACTGAGTGGCCAATCTCCCGAGTAATTCTTTTAGCCTTCAGTTATAGGCTCGTACAATCTCCTTCTTCCCCTACTTCAAACTATAGATCTCTGCAACTACTTCATTGTCGTCCCAAAGCAATTTGAACTTTGCCTAGAAATCTTTTCTAAGGTCGTCCCAAAAACTTATTTTTCTTTTATCCATGTCTGAGTACCAATCCACATCAACTCCTCGCAGAGTAGCCGAGAATTGTTGTACCCATTCGTCCTTGTCCGTGACTGCATTAGCCGTCCATACTGTTTCATACATACGACAATGTATGATGGGATCCTCCTTCCTGTCTCTAATAAATTTTGGTAATTTTTGTTTCTGGGACATGTTTCTTCTGGTCATCTAACGTGGACTACTTGATTGGGTTCCCAAACTAATAGGATTAGATCCTAATGGGTTGCTTTGACCACCATGTTGTTGTGTCCCTCCAATGCTTGTTCTTGCCCCAATGTCTTGAGCTTCACTCACCTCTTCTCCTCCTTCGTCTCGGATTTCCTCCCTTCGTGGTGTGTGAGATAAGCTTATGAATTGTTCTCGTGTCTCTTTGATCAAGTTCAGCCTCTATTATGTCTCCTCATGCAATTTTTCACTACTGCTCACTCATCAATGTTCTGGCGAACCGTGGCTCCTGCGCCTCTTGTGGCACCCTTGTGGTCACCCTCTATGACACCTCCGAGGTCCCCCTCGAACGAACCGTTCAACTAGTTGTCCCTCGGCAAGTTACCTTAACCTCCATCTTCATTTGGCTTGCTGTACGAGAATTAAAGATTCATGTGTGGTTTGCAAATCATTCGTTTTCTCCTTTCTATTTCTATATTTATTTAGTGAATTGGGCATTAATTTAAACAAGCATCATAAGTAGTAAAAGAAACACTTTTTATTTATTTATATCTCTATAAACATGGGTTGATTGTGCGACCATTACAGATTTACAAGTGTTCCTTTCATTTGCCACTCACAAGGCTTAAAGCTCATGGGTTGGTCCTCTGTCAGGCCTCATCATGTTCCTCCTCCTCCCGACAGTTGTTTACAACAAAGCTCCTCAAAGATCGATTGGCAACATTATTCCCTCTCAATTTCTTCCCTTCGCCTCGTTTGTGCAAGAAATGCTTGTGCAAACAAACAGGAAAACTGATGCAAGAGCATGTTTTCCATAGGGATCACATTCAAGGTGTCCTAGACAGTGTCCTCAAGAACTTCAATGTATGTTGCCTCTCTCTGTACAATATGTTCTTCATAGCAGGCCAAACATTGCACATGCTATTGAAATTGTGGCAAGATTTTCTTCTAATCCTAAAGAGACATATGACTGTTGTGAAGAAAATCTTTAGATATCTGAAAGGAATCAAAGACTATGGCTTATGGTACAAAAAGGATCGAGATTTTGAATTGAAAGTATTGACTGATGCTAATTAGGCAAGTAATGTGGATGAAAGGAAAAGTACAAGTGGAGGAGCTTTCTTCTTAGGAGAAAGATAAGCAAAAAGAAAAGTTACATTTCACAGTTAACTGTTGAGGCAAAATATGTTGTTGCAATCAATTGTTCTAATATTGTTTGGATTAAATTGAACAGATACAAGAGAAACAAAAGGTCTTGTGACAATCTATTGTGCTAATACTAGTGTTATGAACATTTCAAAGAACCCGGTGATGCAATTTAAGACAAAGCATATATCAATTGGGTATAACTATTTGAGAGAATAGGTACAGAAGAAACAAGCAAAGCTGGAATATGTGAAATCCAAGGATCAGATTGCTGATATATTCACCAAACCATTACCTAAGGATACTTTTGAGTACCTGACAGTTAAATTAGGGGTCATTCCCCTATCTAATGTTCATTAGAGAGAGATGTAGGTTGCATCAATTCATGCTTTATTAGATTATCTATTTGTGAGTTGATACAGATGTTCACTCTTTAGGAGCAGACTAAAGTTGTGAAAAAAGTTATGAGGAAACAAAAACAAGCAAGGTACAAGGTACAACTACAATTCAGATTAAATTTTGCAGATACTGTTGGCATTGTTGTCAAAGGGGGAAGATTAAGAAAGAGGGAGAGAACTACTTAAGATGGAGATGATTAAAAGGAGAAGAATAGTCAAAGGGGGAGAATGAACAGTAAAGGAAAAAAGACCAGGAAATCAATAAAGGAGAATATTAGAAAGTTGAGGTGACCAAAAAGAGAGAGGAAGAAGGACTAGCCAAGGGGAAGCACATGTGATGACCAAGAGAATAAAGACAATGAAGAATGAACAAATAAAGTTGATGACGAAGACTATTGGCATTGGATGGTATATTTCAGATGTGTTGTCATCAATGCCAATGGGGGAGATTGTTACACGAACTGATATTGTTACCCCAACTGATATTGTTACCCCAAACTGATGTTGATGACAAATAAGGTCAAATAACACAGCAATGAAATGTATGTAGAAGAATTCGATCAGTTGTTATTTTGTCATTGATGTCAAGAATATTGACTTACTGATTTATAGAAGTTGCCATATCAATCTGAAGTATGTGGCGTTGAGTAATGTTGAGTTATTAAGGTTGGTAACGATAGAAAAATTGAATAAGTGATGTTAGTGTGTGAGCTTAAATGGGTGATTGATGAATCAGTCTTTGACAAAGTAATATTGGTTTGATTGTTTTACATGAATTGATGAAGTGTAAGAAAGATGTACAAGTCAATTACATTGGTCGGTAATAAAGGAATGAAGTTGTCAATTGAAATGACAAGAAATCAGTGTGTTACCAAGGTAGAAATCGTGGTCAGTAAGAAAAGATATTGTTTAGTTGGAGTAAACCAAAAATGTGTTAGTAAACCAAGGATGTGCTAATGTTATCGAACACTTAGTGTTAACCGAGTAGATAGTCTTAACCGAGGAAATAAAGTTGTTCGGTTAAACAAGAACACAGGTCAGTACAGGAGAACAATTTTGGTAAATTAATTGAAGGACGACATCGAGTGGTGATTTGGATTGATCTAGAAGATCCTAGGGAAGGAATAAAGTTAGCGAAATCAACAAATGAAAAAGGTTAGGTATAGATAAATGGTGAAGATTTAACAAATGGTTCAAGATCCAAGAAAAGTTCAAGTTCCAAGGTGAGATCAAGCTGGCACGATTCATAAAATGTTTTTTCGAGCAACAGATACAATGTATTTGAGTTGAGATTTGATCGAATGGATGATATTATTTCAAAGAAACTGTAATGAATGTGATTTAGCGGCAAAAATTGTCTATATAAAGAATGATCAAGAAGGTTGTTGCTGCTGAAAAGCCAAACAAATACAAAAGGGTGCACCGAGCACAACAGAGTTGAAGAAAAGTGTGAATCGGGTGAAGGAATGTGATGAGATGAAGATTGTATATTGGTCAGCCAGCAAGGAAGAGTTTGAAGAAGAGCAAAGAGCAGAAAGGAGATCTGAACAAGAAAACGTAGTTGCACATTTTAACAGATCATTTCATAGTTAGTTTCTAATCATTGTACAAGAAAATCTCTTAACTAAGTGGATTTAACAGTCCTATTTCTAAATCCTTTGTGAGGTGGCATTCAAACGAATCTACTAAGTCCTCTAATCAAGCAACTCATTATAAAGTGATAGATCTAGTAGATCTTTGGTGAAAATCCCGTTACATGGTCACATCTAGCAAATGTGTTTGTAACCTTTAATAGGGTTGGCTCTTAACCAAACTCACTTCTAAAGAGTGAATTATTTGTGGGTGAAAATTCCCGCAGTGTTTTTTACCCAAACTAGGTTTCCACATTAAATACTGGTGTCAAAGTCTGATTGACTATTTTGCATGTTATTTTCTGATTTCCATATGCATACTGTTGTGGTCGATTGAATGCTTAAATCTGATTAATAAGATTAGTTGTTATAAAGGTATTAAGGTTGAAAATTGTTGAAGAACCTGGAGATAACTGATTCAGCCCCCCCACCCTTCAACTATCCAACAGGAAACATTACAAACATGATCGAGCAAAAAGCAATCAGAGAGAAAAATGGGCTTACTGATACTCAATTATGGAAAGGACAAACCCTCAACCTTCTCAATCTCGACCTTCGATAACTATTTTCCCTCCAAGGACGCAAATGTCGCACAGGGACCGAGAGCCAACCTTCTAGGAAATGCAACAATTTCAAGAAGATTGAAGGAATGTAAATATGGAAGGGGATATATCCTATAGAGACTATGTTGATCTGAGAGTGAGATACTCAAATAGGTGAAGAAGCAAGCAAATTTGTTGTGCTTCATTTATAAGGAGTTTCCCATTAATGGTGGCATCATAGTCTGGTTACCCTCGATCGTGATCAAATAACCTCTTATGTTGAATTTACGAAAAGACTCGTACACCACTTCGACGAGAAGACGAGAAGGATCCCGAACTAAACTTCAAAGAACTGGCACAATACAAACCAGCTTGGTTGACAACTACATCACAAGAATCCAAAGACTGTGTGTTGACCACATACATCTCAGAGAGAGGACGGATTGTGTTATTCATGGATGGGCTAAGGGAACCCTTGGGGGGTTGGGTCAAAAGTTCAACCATGGCACTCTCAACAAAGCTATAAAAAAGGTGTATGACATGGCTACATCATCTTCCTCCAAGAATTATGCACCCTCTCCACCACCTCTACTGCAGGAGGACAAAGACAAGGAGATGGCTCAGAAAAAAGTCTCTGACTGATGAGGACTTGCGACAAAAGCTTCAAAGGAAGCAACTTTGCTTCGCTTGCAAGGAGCCCTAGGGGTTGGGCCATTGTTGTCTTGGCAAGAAAAGATTCACTACCTAGAGGTGTTACCTGATAATGAAGAAGAAAGTCCAATTGCTAAAGGGTAAGGTGAAGAAACTACTAAGGTAGGGAGAATCGCCACACTTGTGCAAAAAAGGGGTTCCATTACTACCTTCACTATGACTTCTAGAATTAGTATCTTCAAGGTTTGTGGCAGACATGACGAAAAAAGAGTCACAGTCATGATTAATAGTGGTGCCACACTCAATTTCATCAATTCATCTTTGACCACTAATAAGGTTTTGCGTGCAGTAAAGCATGGAGAATTTGAGGTTAAGGTGGCAAGAGCAACTTTGTTACCCTGCACTCACGTGATTCCATGGTTAAGCATTATCATGGGAAACTATACCCTAATAGATGATTTTGTTGTTATAGATCTGGTAGACATAGATATCATATTGCACATCGAGCGGATGGAGACCCTTGATCAATATACCCAAATTTTCAAAAAGGATGGACTTTTCATTTGAAATAGATGGCAAGAAGGTGTTGCTAAGAGGGATGTCAAATAGAGGAAGTCACAATCAAGAAGATGGAGACAATTTTTAGACAAAAATGACCCAAGAATGTAATTTTGACATTGCAAAGGCAAATAAAATCATGACAGTCAACATTTTACCCCAGGCATCTACCCTTAACCTCTTACTTCAGTCCCTGAATGATTAGTGGGCCCATCTATTGGTTGAGTACTCCAAAAATACTTTTGCATGTTAGTTAATGGATGGCTACATATAGGATGATAGATACAAAACAATTGATGATATCATTTACTACAAAGAAAAGATCTACTTGGTGTCTGATTCCAAGCTGAAGAAGTTGATTCTAAGAGGTTTGCCAAAACCAAGTTTTATAGTTGCTTGAGAATAAGCAACTTTTGGGACGAGAGGATTGTAATATCCATGTCGTTAGATAAATAAAATAATAATATTTTTGTATTTGGGGTCCCAATCGATTTATGTATATCTCAAGCCCATCTTTAATTTTTTGTAGGCATAGGTGTTTGTCATGTCATGTGTCGATACTTTGTTTCCATTTCTTGTGTTTGGATTATTCCTTGTACTAGTGAATATTATGTTTCTCGATTCTATAACCGCATTGGCAAGACAACATATAGGAATTGTGTTCCCATTCAAGGTCTAAAGGCATCTATTCTCTACCATACGACAATATCAACTCGATGTCGTACCCCTCCCATTGCACATTTTGTAAAGGCCTACTCGTACATCATAAAACCAACTCTACTATATGGTAGTATTCCTCCTCCACACAACATTGTACGGTGTCATCCAACACTCATATGTCATCTGTACATCACCTCCAACTACGTAAATCCTAATTCCACACCATACGACAAAGTTGCCTCAGCCCCTAGTTGTCACTGTACGAACTATTAGGATAATAGATAGTTTCTATTATCTTTGTTTAGTATCTAATGGTTATCTATTGTAATCTTCTGTAAATATTAGAATGCTTCTAATATTTAGTTTTTTGTTTCTAGAATAGAATGTTTCTATTCTTTAGTTAGCTATAGACATTTGTTAGCTTTCTTTAACTTTCTTTTAGTTAGAATAGAATACTTATATTCTTTATGATCATTTCCTAAGGAAACATCGCTTTACTCTTTTGTATATATAGACCTCTCAGTCTCTGTTAATAACAAGGAAATATTTTCCAATTACTCCGTAATATGGTATCAAAGCCAATACTCTAATTCTTTTTCGAAAAAATTATAATTTCTTGGTTGAAATTATCTATTACAATAATAGATAGTTCTATTGTAATCTTCTGTAAATATTAGTATGTTTCTAATAATTAGTTTTTTGTTTCTAGAATAGAATGTTTCTATTCTTTACGATTGTTTCTTAAGGAAATATCATTCAGTCTTTCGTATAAATTGATCTCTTGATCATTGTTAATAACAAGCAAATATTTTCCAACTACTTCGTAATATGGTGTCAGAGCCAATACTCAAAAAAAATTCAAAAATAAGTATAATTTCTTAGTTGAAATTATCTGCTTTTTATTCTCGAAGTTATTTACATGCATATTTGCTTCCAACTATATCTGTAATCCAACTAGGTTTTCCATTCTGAGAGATCTGAATCTGTCGACTTCTTATTCTTGATGGGTTTTTTGAGAGCTCAGCTGGATTGTTGTCAGATTTTTTTGGGTGCCTTGATTTTCAAGCCAACCGATCTAGAAACCAACAATATATTCTTTTTGGATTTTTCAAGCTCTCTTATAGGTCACCTTTCAAATTTTCTGGGTCTCTACTTTTTAAGGGTTGCATGTACTTGCATGTTTGCATGTGTTGCTTTACCATGCAAAGTCTTGTATTTTGTCTCTTAAAAATTCTGGTGGGTTTTCATAATATTTTTTCCTCAAAAGAAAATTTGATGGGTTTTCATAATTTTTTCCCAAAAAAAATTCTTATGGGTTTCAATAAATTTTTCCTTAAAAATTTCTGACTCTGTAATTCGCAAAGTTGTGTGGGATTCCATTGTGGGTTTGGAGGAAAAAATTATATATTGGGTTTTATCGTTTTTCCTTTAAAAAATGAAGCTTTTGTAATGTTGGGTTTTGATTGATTTTTCAGCACAAAAATCATGTTGGGTTTTGATTGATTTTTCACCACAAAAATCATGTTGAGTTTTGATTGATTTTTCACCACAAAAATCATGTTGGGTTTTGATTGATTTTTCACTCCAAAAATCATGTTTAGTTTTATCGATTTTCTCCTAAAAATCATGGTTTTTTGCGGTTTGTTTTAGAACCATCAACAGCCTTCTCAACAAACATCCTTTGCTCCAAGTTTTGAAGGCTCCCGGAAGAAAAACATTCAATGCAACTATTGCCACAAGTTTGGGCACATCAAGGTTGAATGTCAAAAGCGCTTAGCTGCCCTATCTAAGCAATCTGCTTTGCAGCCCATAGTGAACAGTGCGGAGCCCCTTGAGTAGACAAAATTTGCCTTTTAGGCTTTTTGATAGCTTCATGCCCTGGATAGATTAACCATTAAGAGAGGGTGTTACAATAATAGATAATTTCTATTATCTTTGTTTAGTATCTAATGGTTATCTATTGTAATCTTCAGTAAATATTAGTATTTTTTAATATTAAGTTTTTTGCTAGAATAGAATGTTTCTATACTTTACGATTGTTTCTTAAGGAAACATCGTTCAATCTCTTGTATAAATTGATCTCTTGATCACTGTTAATTAACAAGCAAATATTTTCCAATTACTTCGGAATATTATCTGCCTTTTATTTTCGAAATTATTTACATTCATATTTGCTTCCAACTCTCACTGTAATCCAACTAGGGTTTCCGTTCTGAGAGATCTGAATCTGCCAACTTCTAGTTCAGTTCTGCAACTCATTTCTATCTAAATCCATCTGTTTTTCTGCACATTTCTGCCATTTTTTGTTGTTTTTTTTTGCAGCAAGGCCTTTTTTGGTTAAAACCCTAATTTTCTATACCGGATCAAAAAAAATTACAAATTCCTGATGGGTTTTTTGAAATCTCAACTAGGTTGTCTATTTTTTCGAATGCCTCAATTTTCGTGCCTCATTTTTTTAGCAAGTGGATCCAAAAACCGACAACATATTCTTTCTAGGTTTTTTGAGCTCTCTTCTGGGTCATCCTTCAAATTATTTGGGTCTTTCGTTATTTGCCTCGAAGAACACGCCTTCACGGATTTTCATGCTTTTTCATTGAAAAACATGCTATGACATCATTGACCAATATTCTACTCGAGATCAATTCAAAATTCAATGGTCGAAATTATGGCACTTGTTAGCAAAGGATCATGGCATTTTTTGAATATCGGAATACCGATCAAATTGTTTTGGGTGTTACACGGCGTCCGACTACCCTTGGTACTGATTAGGATACATGGGATCTGAATAATCGGGAGGCAATGATGCTTCTCAAATTATTCATAGCTGATAATCAGCTCACTTAGATTCCATCTGGCAAAACAGCTACTGAGATATGGGCACATCTCAAAGCTCTTCATGAGACTTCTAACAAAAGCAAAGCCTTCTTCTTGAAGAACACTCTATTTTCTATTATCATGGATGAGCAAACCTCGCTTCAGGCTCACCTGAATAGGATTCAGGAAATCTGTGATCAGTTGCTTTCCATCGGTCGCAGGATGGAGGAAGAGGACATTGTGGTTATCACTCTCTGGAGTTCACCAAAGTCCTACAACCATTTTATTGAGACTCTCAACATCATGTCTTCTGGTGTTAATTTTAAGTTCACTGATCTCTGCACACTTTTGCTTCATCAAGATCAGTGGAAACAACAGTTCAATAGCAATTCCAGCTCCACCTCCACAGAGCAAGCCTTTGCAGCCAAATCCTTTCAGAAGGATAAAGGCCAGTTTCAGCAATCTTCTCAACAGACATCCTCTACCGTAGATTCAGAAGGCTCCCCGAAGAAAAACATTCAATGCAACTATTGCCACAAGTATGGGCAAATGAAGGTTGAATGTTGGAAGCGCTTAGCTGCCCTATCTAAGCAATTTGGTTTGCACAGTACAGAGCACCTTAAGCAGACAGAATCTGCCTTTTACACTTTTTGGCAGCTTCATGCTCTAGATAGATTAACCATTAAGGGAGGGTATTACAATAATAGATAAATTCTATTGTCTTTATTTAGCATCTAATTGTTATCTATTGTAATCTTCTATAAATATTAGAATGTTTCCAATATTTAGTTTTTTGTTTCTAGAATAGAATGTTTCTATTCTTTAGTTAGTTGTAGATATCTCTTAGCTTTCTTTTAGCTAAAAAGAATATTTCTATTCTTTACAATTGTTTCTTAAGGAAACATCACTTTTTTCTTTTGTATAAATAGACCTCTCGGTTTCTGTTAATAACAAGCAAATATTTTCCAATTACTTTGTAATATGGACCTTCACCTCCAAACATATGGCAGCATTTTCACTCCCATCCCCTCCGTAGAACTACAAATCCCCAACTATATGGTCCAAATTTTGTTGTTTGAAGGTGGGAACTTCTCCAATAGACCGTACACAACCATTGACAATTATTTGACTAATCATTAAGGGTGATTCTCCACCAGGAACATTACAGCCTAACTCTGGGTGCCCAACCATTGC
This sequence comes from Cupressus sempervirens, assembly GCA_028749045.1. Classification (NCBI taxonomy): domain Eukaryota; kingdom Viridiplantae; phylum Streptophyta; class Pinopsida; order Cupressales; family Cupressaceae; genus Cupressus; species Cupressus sempervirens. The sequence goes on along the minus strand of CM053791.1, from coordinate 788,823,060 downwards.
TTCAATGCATCAGTTGGAAAAAGGAGAAGCATGAGGCTGTGAAAATGGCACTTGGAGATTTATGGTTCTACAACCACCTTCTATTCAATGCAGCAAGGTACTCGTTATTATTTTCACTTATCTGTTATTTTTCTTGCATTGAAGACTCAATAATATGCCACATTGATTATATTAATTTTTTATGTTGAAAGTCAAACTTAATTTTATAGTTATTTTGTTTATTTAATTTATTTTTGGTCTCCTTATTGGCACATTGCAATAGATGTTACTATTTGTAGTGTGGGATTCAAAGCCCCTAATGATGAGAAGCTAAAAGGTCCAATTTTGATCCGAAAGGTGGCTGATGTAAATTTTGCAATTGACGAGAAACATGAGTTATGGAGGAGGAAGGGACGCACTATCATGACTAATGGTTTGACCAATAGAAGAAATAGAACATGGCTGAATTTTTTTGTCTCCTCATCAAGTAATTATAGAACCTATACTTCTTACTACTAAACTAAAGATTTAATGATTAAGTTTTTAACTTATGATTGTATTTTTTTCAGATGCAATAGTGTTTCTGGAAATCAGTTAAAGCTTCAAGGAAAACAAAAAATGTTGAGTAACTTTGTGAGATATTGGAGGAAGTGTTGAAGGAGGTGGGTGAGGAAAATGTGGTACAAATAGTCATGGATAATGCAGAAAATTATGTTGCTGCAAGAAAACCTTTTTATGGAGGCACCACCACTTGGTTTGGACCCCTTGTGTACTTCATTACATTGATCTCATGTTGGAGGAACTTGGAAAACTTCCCCAGAAAAAAACATGCATACAACATAGAAGGAATATTTTTAAATTCATATACAAGAGTTTATGAACAATATGAACAATATCACAAATAAAAGAGTTGTCTCGTCGAGGGGTCACCTGATTTACAAAAAACATTATCACATTGAAATCCTTGCTTTGTTCCAAGGCTAGTTTGAAATACATGTTTTTAATTGAGGAATTGACCAAATCATCATATGTGAAGACCAATGCAGGGATTGAGACAACTGATCGAGTTTTTGACTGGTCAAGGAGATTGCGTAGGTAATCTACTTTTTTGTCCTCATTTCTATTTCACTCATCATTTTTGTTCACACTTTTTTATGTTTGTTATTCATTTTTAAAAGCAAAACTTAAAGCTTAATGTTTCAACTTTCACAAAGATTGCAGTTCATAGAGCCTCTTTTCGTTCTCCTACAAATTATTGATGGAGAGAAGCCCCAATGGGATACATTTATGAGGCCACGAACAGGGTTAAAGAGGTCATTAGATCTTTTTTATGCGGGGAATGGCAACAATTATAGTCCCATGTGGGATGTTATTGATCGACAATGGCACACTCTACTTAATAGGCCTATACATGTGGCTACCCACTACCTTAATCTGAAATTCTAAATCAGCCCAAGTTTCAAGGCCAATGATGAGGTGTGGAGTGGGCTCTATAATGTTGCTAAGAGAATGTCACCGAATGAAATGGTTGGAACAAATGTAGTTCATGAGATAGAAATTAATAGGAATTCACAAGGAGACTAATTCTCACGAGACTTATGCAAGAAAAACTGGATGCTACTAGTGTTGGGTAAAAATCTATGATTCTGATTTCTAATTATATTACCATTTTACATTGATAAAGTCAAAGTTATAAAATTGATTTTTAAATCTTCTTGTTTTAGATGCATTGTGGGAGATGTTTGGTACTTCGGTTCCAAATTTTAAGAGGATTGCAGTTCCTATCTTGAGCCATCCATGTAGTGTTTTAGGCTGCAAATGCTTATGGAGTATATTTAAGCATGTACACTTGAAGAAGAGCAACAGGTTGGCAGTGAAAAGGGCAAATGATCTTGTGTTTGTTTATTACAACCTTCGCCTTCATCGCAAACATATCATAGGCACTCCCACACCTATCGCTTTAGAGGAGGCCGATCCACAAGCAAAGTGGAACACTAAGATTAACGATCCTTTCTTTAGTGATGAAGACTTGGAATGGATTGATCAAGTGGATCAAGAGGCAAAGGCAGTAGTGATGGCACTATAGTGCATAGAGTCCCAATGAAGGACCCTGGAGTTGAGAGTGAGGGATCTAAGGATGATGAGGATTCCACTAAGGTTGAGCCTCAAACACAAAAGAAGATAGAAGATGGCTATAGAATCTTCCATGACCTGTCTTAGGCATACACGTAAGAAGATATAGGCTACTCTGAGCCTTAGTCTTCTAGGCTCTAGCTTTTATCTTGATGTACTTTTTGAACTTTTGATTTTGTGGATTCATAATCCATAAATATTGTATGCATTTAACAGCAACACTATTTAAATTTCTAATGTGTTATTTAGTTTGACTTATTTCCTTCAAAAATTTGCATTTCTAGTTATGTGATTGATGTAAATTTTGTGTGCACAATAGCCTCTGTTTATCTCAATTACTGTATCTTTGATGTTAATTGACCATATGATGCACAAAAAAAATTTAAATCCTTAAAATTCTTTGAATTTCTTGGGTTTTTCAATTTGTCGAGTCTTTGTCAAGTCAGAACACCAACTCCATGTCAAAGTCCAAAATTAGCTTGTTGTGTTCAAACTTCAAGGTGAGTCCAAGTCTTTTAACTACTTCCTACATGCCTTGCATAAGCATCCAAGCCCAATCTGGAGCCAGAAACAAAGATAGAAAAAATGAGATTAGTGGTATAACTATAGTAGAACAAGCACCATAAGTAACTTTAAAGTGAGCCAGCTATAGTGGATCCCATTACACTTTACTCAGCTTAGCCACTACTAGTTCATGTCCTATCCATCCCTTTCATTCTCAAAGCCTAGGTTGCTACCCACTCCAATGTAAGTAGCATCACCACCTGCATCTCATGATGCCCCCCCATAGGGGTCAATAGGGGTCAATAGAATATGGGATTCATTTATCTCTGGCTTGGGTGGGAACAGAAAGCGCCTAGGCGGGGGGTTATAAAGTTGGGTGAGCGGGAGCAAGCTGTAGGGTCTCAATCTTTTCTAACCAAATTTTTTTTGTCTTGTACACACTCTATATTGTTGATGCTTCTGCAGCTGTTCCCATTTCTACCTTTTTTAATGTGATTCAGTCATCGAAATCAATTAGATCTTCAACAAAATCAACAAGATCAATGGCCATGCTCTTTTTTCATATCTCACACAGTTCCCTTTTAAAAACAATATTATGCTTCATCTGAAAGTCTTCTAAGGTCCAGAATCATTAAGTGATTCTTGTTGGCAATATGTGTTGTTTCTGATGTCAACTTGATGTCTAACAGTACATATTGCCACTAAGGAGATAACTGAAGTACATGTCGTGTTCATTGATATGTCTAAGTGGAGGTCTCTAATGTGCTTGATGATAAATACCAATGTTGAAGATACTTAAGTACAATAGTACAAATGATTAGAGATGAAGAAGTGGAGTCCAGAAAATCGTTTTATGACATCATTTTAGTCAGGAATAGATGACAAAGGTTAGATAATATGCAATGATTCTTTCCCAGTTTGTTTATATGATGTCGATGTTTTGGTCAAGGTCTACATTCTTTGAGTATCAATATGTAGATGTATGAGATCATCATCTTGATTGAGAAATGGAGGAAATTCATCTAAAAGCAGATCTGCCTGATTTCCTGTAAATGTGTATTGATACTTGTACTCTAAGTTTCTCCTGCATGATATGGCTATGTGATGTCGGAATCAGGTTAAGGATTATGTCAGACACCATTGTGCCAAGTTTCATGAGTAAGTCACTTGTACAGAGGAAGCTAAGTACTTATACTCCAATTAGCAGATTATTAGTATATTGCATCTCAAATGGCTCACTAGAATGCTCCGCATTCTTCCACAGTGATAGATACGGCTTTGTCATTTTGGGAAGATACTTATGAACGTTTTTTTTATCAGCACGGTGAGTTTCAGGGCTGCCAGTGTTCGGATTTGCAATTTTTTCTATCTGATCTATCCAGTAGTTACCAGTTTTGTAAGGGTCTTCCCTAATTTGCCAAACTCATTTTTTCTTTTTCTTTTTTTGGAACTTCTGAATTAGTATTTTTTTTGGATAGGTAATTGCTTGACAGGGTAGCATTGACAAATCGCAAAGTAATACAATACTGTTCCAATCCAATGCACACATACACTCATTTATTGCTAATCATTGGAGTTACAGAAGCAATAGATATCTCTAATTTATAATACGAAAAGACTTACAATGTCAATGATACATACTTGCCAAATTGCTGAGAACTACAAATGGTCTGCCTTTAATGCATTAACTGGAATGTTGGACTTCACACAATATTACTACAATCAACACTTCCAAAAATGTTCAGTATGCTGCAATGGACTGCTACAGACCTGCTACGTCCTCTTCTTGGTCAGTAGGGCTCATTGTAAGCAGCTGCAAACTTGTACAATGCACCTCCAGACCTTTCTGAAATGTATAACCTGCTTTCTGATGTTTTTCAGAAGAATAATGATGAATGCCGAAGGTGAAGACAAAAATGGCTGTCTATATGAGCCTCTAACCAGTATGGCCACAATAGAATCTTCCTTAGCAACTCACTTCTGGGTCTTCTTTGATCAGTACAGCATATATTAACCCTTCCCAAATGATGATACTCCAATAGCTAGTTTCAGCAAAGCACCTCAAATACAATCCGAGGCTTTCCAATCAAACTCTCTTGGTAGTTGGGTAAAGAAAGTAGTAGTAAATACCTCAATGATTAGATTTTACCTTGTTACTCAGCCAAATCCTCTCGACTGTATTTTGCAAAGCAAGAAGAATGTCAGTATAGAGGGATTTCATCCTCCAAGCCCAAAATAGAAAATGTCCACAATTCCACCAATTCTCATATATTATCCAAGCATGCTGAAAGAGGGCACTCCCATCTCTTTTATAGCACTCTCTTAGACCTTATGCACTCACCTTGACTATGTGGGAAAAACAAAATCACATTTTTACCCTTTTCCTATTATTCTGGGATTTTTGCTTTTCCGTCCCTATTTTCTCGTGCTTGCTTTTTTGGTCCCTATTTTGTTGTCCTTTTTTTTTAATATTTTCCATGCCATATATATGATTTTCCTTCAAGTTAAGTCCCCAATAACTTTTAGTTATGCTTTTAATGTATTATTATAGAATAAAGCCAAAGGGGACCATTTAATTTAAATATTTCCCACAAACTATAAACTATGCATTAGTAAAGTTAAATAAAACTTTATAAAATAACTTTATTAATGCATAATAAATCATATCAATAATAGATAAATCTTTTTATCGATTTTAAACAATTAACATCAACATGTCACTACAACTAGATGTCTAGTCATACCTAGAATGAATTACTATAAATAGTAAATGTGCCCTAAACTGCTTCAGATTACCTCGGAATGAACTGCAACCAAAATTGCCTAGGCCTGATAGTCTCTAAGTCCCTTTTATGTCCTAGTTAGCCTACGGTACCATGGGAAAATAGGCTAACGACAACCTATGTTGTGAATACTACAAAGAGGCAATTGCAAGTTTGATGATAATTTATCTTCAAGAGTTGCTCTTAGTGTTTGGTGTCTTTGGGAATTCTGGTGAAAAGGTTGTGGATAGTCACCTATGCCATCATTTTGGCGCACAATATTTTAAATCTCTCTCCAAAAGTACAAAGGTTGATGATATCACCAGCATTGCTTTTCAGCCAACTAGTCATGTTTCTTTTAGTTGTAATTGCTCTTGATCTTTGCACTACCCAAGAAAGTATTAAAATGTGATTAAGAGTTTGTTAAGAGGTAGGTTGATCCACAACATAATTTAGTGATCAAGTCACATGTTTGAAGGCTGAACTATTTTAGCTCGCAATGTTTCATTTCTTAATATCCAGTCAGGTCAACGTAATTTGATAATTAGTGATTACGCAAAGCATATAAATATTTGTGTGTGTGGGGGGGAGGGGGGTGTGGGGTGGAAGAAACATTCACTTGAGAAGGGTGACTTATAATTTTTGATGTGAGAATTAATGTGAAAAACAGAACTGTGAGAAATTAAAGAAAGTATTAGGTGCGATAAATTAGTGATAGGTCATTTGGGCTTCAAAAGGGATTGCATCCTCTACACCTATTGGATGTTCTTCAACAACAGTTCATTTACTTTGTTTCATTGTAAACACTTTTGTATCTTGCCCTAAAGAAGTGATCTTCACTCTAAAAGTTTTTTGTATCTTGCCCTAGGAAAGTGAGTCCTAGTTTGCATATTAAAAAGTAGAACACTTCCTTGATTTTGAGCACAAAACAAACAATCTTATTGCTAGTTTCATTTCCTGTGAGTAATCATCACCATGGTTTCTCCTTCCTTGGGTTTTCCATGTAAAAATCTTAGTGTCCCCGTGTATTCAGATCTACATCTATTTGTTTGCTTCTGCCACATTGACTAAATGGTCTAAAGTTCAATAAATGATTAAATTTTAGTTTATGCTAATTGACCACCACCCCCTCCCTCAACCACCGGATGTTTTCAACCATTGTGACCAAATCATGCCTCAATCCAAGTTAAAACTATATATTGGAATTTGGCCTTAATAAGCTTACCATGTTCCTTTGCTAGTGTCTCATAAGAATTCTACCAAAAATCAAAAAGATTTGAAACTCTTGAATTATGAATGTTCAGATCCATCCTAGATCCATTGTATTATCTCACGATCATAAATATCACTTGAATCCATAAATGACAATAAGAACTGATTACAATCCATGCCTCTAGTGGAATGTTTCTTACTACCAATCGCCAAGCCATGCCATAATAGATATCCTCTCAATATCATTCCACAGAATCCTCAATGTTTAATGTCCTTTAGCGGATATGCAGAATAAATATTAGAGATTTTCATAACCACCAAATGAAATTACTGAAATGAAGCATACCGCAGGGATGCAAAGCTCATTGGTAGCAACAAAATATGATCTCCCTGTGCCAACAGCTCCTTCACCATATCCCCGTACACTGTTAAAGCCTCCAATTGGGAATGCACCATGTGGAGCTAAATCTCCTTTTACAGTGCCAAATGAGATGCTGCATCAAAAATAAGGTGAACAGGGCAAAACATTGGTTATTTTCAACATAAATGAAAATCAGATACTTTTGTCACTGTATAGAAGATATGGTACTATGACCTACCTTGAGAAGCCAAAAGTTGGGCCTAGTTTAACTCCCTTCCTTCTGTGGACCTTAAATTTTTGAAAATGGAGCCAGTTGGGTGAAATAGGTAAACCTTGCTCCAGTAGCACATTACACTGGAAACATGATTAAATTTTAAAAATTATTCAGCCAAAATTTATTACGTAGAGCAGTCAAGGCATGCAAATAAAATAGTTATAGAACTGTGCTTTTAATTATCAAGATTGGATTTTGAAGACATATACTTTATAAGTATGGAGTCACTAACTTGAGAAAAGAACCTGTCATTAGATTCAAGGTATTCTGTCCCCATCTTGGCAACAAGCATTCTATCACATGGATTTCCACTGCATAACAAGAGTTCACTCAGTGTGGTTATTGCTCAATACTTGAACCATTTCAACATATGGTCAATGCCAATTTATTATGGTCAAATGCAAATTTATTACAACTAGACCATGGTTTTCTACTCCATATCCTTCTGCTCTTTCTATGTATGGTAAAAATTTCCCTTGGATTTTTCAAGATTAAAATTCAGTAGGCGTCAAACAATTTCATATACCTGAACGTGGTTGGACATCCGTATGAATCTCTACATATAGGAAGCCCATTATCACCAATGGGGCCAACTTGCTGAAGCAATGCAACCACACAAGTTAGATGGGCACGTTAAAACGGAAATACGTGAAATTCTGAGATACCTAGCAATCTTTGCTTGGGATGTGAGCTACAAGTCATGGATAAACTTTACTATGAAAGGCATACTAAGAATGCAGGAATGTAAATTTGAAGGGCCTAAATGCAATATATCTAGGCCTGTACTCGAATTCAAGCAGGACGTTCCCCCATAGGTGTTTGATATTTCTTCTTAACACATTTCTTGTATAATATACCGGTTTGTGATACCAGGATCAGAAACAGCTAAACTGCTTTCCTCCTTACATTTAAGTATCTTGATGTATTAAAGAGCTTTTAGTTTTTATGCTCACCTCAATTCTCATGCCCACCATTCTTGTCAATTTTGAATCTGACGCCCACTTTTGGTCAATTTCTATGGCAAACCTCTGTAGCCTGACACCTCCATGTACAGAGCCAAATGAATCAGTCGCAATGCCATGGACAGAAGTTGCTGGATTCAGTGTATTCTGCACATATGATTCCAATGTTGGGAGAGAATTAGTCTCATTTGCAAGCGGTATAATTTTGCAGTATATTCTTGATCCAATGTCACACCAAATCATATTTAGCCTACATCCCATTTATTCACTTTTATCAGGCCAGATGATCTTTAAATTCAAATTTTATCCATTGCAAGGTTGTGTCCAGACATATGACATTATGTTTACCTGTGAAAATTCAAAATCTTTAATTCAAATTTATGATAAGCTCAAGGATCTTAAAAATTGAACAAGTTTTCATAACTTGAGTGGGCCTAGTGGTAAAGAACTTGTTCTCTTGAAAGAGAGGTCACAGATTCAAATCCCACTGGGGGATAGGGTTTGTACACTTCGTTTGTAGCACAGTTAGGTGTCTCCTGCAAGGAGTATGGGGTAGTCCTATATTGTTATTACCATATGTAGACCCAAAAACATACATCTGGTATCATGGACTACAAAAGGACCTTTCCTTTAGAAGGTCAAGCTTGCGTGACAATTAAACTAGTGATAATTGCAAAGTATGCTATTCTAAGAGATGAACCAAAATAACATCCTAACTTTAATCCCCACATGTGAATGTAAGGGTGCAAAAAGGTTAGATTACGTGAAAGGTAATGGATTGTTGCTGTCTGTCTCCATCAAAACTTGGTCGTCTAAAATTCACTCGATAGCATGACTCATTGAAAGCCTTCTCCAGTAAAATGTCTAATCTTTCATCTCCTCGAAAAATATTATTCTGTCTTGCAAAAATGCTGCAAGAGCTTGCTGAATACACGTTAGAGTTCACATATTGAGATTGCAGCTATGAAGTTTCAACCATTTTACCAATGGCGAGAATTAAATTCGGCAACTTCAACTTGGATAAAGAACTGAGAGCTCACCTTCCAACGAGGACTGATAAAGGACTGCTTGAAGCCCTGAAAGAAATTGAAGATTTATATCATGATAACAAGAAACCAAAATATGAGAAAATTGCACATTAGGAATCACAGGCATATATTACATACTCGTTACCCAAGCAATCTGCTGAAGATATTCCTCGACCTAAAGGGTGTAACCAATCTAACTTAAAGTCAATTTTGCCTGCATTACAAAAATTTTAAGAGATTAAAAAGAAGTAAAATTGCAAATCATCATTATAATGATAATAGTCAGAAGGGAGATCAAATTGCAGGGCTTCCATGCTGTCAAACCGTAATTTATTTGCTCAAAAACGAATGTTACAGTATTCCAACTGTAACCAGAGTAGCCCCGTTTATAAATACTGAAGTAATGGCAATCCAAATTCGAGAAAACAAGGGAAAAAATAACATACATAATTTTGTGATATTGCTATCAGGATTTAATTGTGTGATTTTTGAGTCAAACTAATTGACCCAGGTTTCATGAGTAGTGATTCAACATGAATCCATCTCTCATGAGAATAAATGGAACACTTAGCACTCATTGGATCTAGGTGATGCTCACAGGGGTGAAGCATCAGGACTTCCCGGGAGGTAACCCATCCCAGTACTACTCTAGCCTGAGCACGCTTAACTACAGAGTTTCCTCCATGGTTAAATACATAATTTTATTTCCAAGATAATATCTCAAAGCATATAAAACTACCTCCGACATTTTAAAAAACCCTTAATTTAGAGTCCATTAGAATCCTAGATAAAACCAAAATTGTCCCGCTCCTCGAGAAGGATGACAAAAAACAACTGCGGTCTTCTTTCTAGAGAGATTTTTGCTATATTTTTCTAGCCTCAAGAAAATGCATGCCCATTTTTCAAATCCACTACCGAATTGGAAAAAGAATTTATATGTGGAGGTCTTGAATGCCATCAAATACAATAATCTACATTAGACAAGCAAATGCTTACCTTGACCAATGCTTTTATGAATGCTCGACTTAACTCCCATCCTCAGAAATCCCTGTAAAATCAGAAGGGTCTCCTACGATACTCATTAATCGACCTGTAAACAGTGAGATGCGTTATCCCATCTATACTCCATGGCGCAGCTTTCCCCTGATATTATATAATATGTTTTTAACCGCATCTCTGTATTATCATACTGTTCCTTCTACTTACAGATGCTCCTTTGTGGTGTTTAGTTACTGGCCTTAATGTGAATGCAGTTTAAAAAGTCAGAAGATTATTCTGAACAAAGCGACGCATCCTGTGTTAGCCGAGCCATCAAATTTTCATTGAAGCTATTTCCTTCGCCACAGAGAACTAAAATTCTAGCAACTGGGTCTGTACCACTACCACCCGAAGACTTACGCACACTCTTCTTGTACCAGTTTATCTGATTTTGTAAATGATTGTATGAAATGAAAAACTAATTTTGTATTTCGCGGCCCTTGAAAACTTTGTCCACTAACAATAATAATAATTTTAATAAAAACATAAATAATTTTTAATAAAATTTCGTCATGGTGAGAACTAAAGGTACAGATTCTTCTCCCAATTTCTCATCAATATGTAAACAAGTTTAGAATATATTTTTCGTGTGTGGAAGGCTGCCAGCTATGTATATGAGATTATACGATTTTGTATGACATGCAAGCCCTTCCGTAAGGTCGCTTTTAATATTATTGCGTTATTGGCCACACTAAAATTAGGACCCTTCTCAAAAATTTAATTTGTTAAAAATTTAAAAAAATTATAATTAATGATGATAATAATTGTGGAGATTGCAATTAATAGGGCTTTTTATATTATAAATAGAAGGTTTTATGATGGGTCTAGTGTGACTAATTTAAAGAACAATGTCTTTCAATGGAGGTCTAGGAGCTTTTTGAAATCTAGGTTGATGAAAGTTGTTGTTTTTATAAATAAGAAAGTTCATTCATGAGGTAAAAAGATAAAATGTACCATTTACAAAATAAAAAGAAAATACAATATCACTTTATAAGAGTCAATCATGTTAAGCTTGGAAAAGCAATACATTTAGACAAAAGGGCATAGTCTAGAAGTAAAAGCAAAAGAAAAAACCACTAGACTACTATAGTAGCGGTTGATGGATATGACAAGGGATCTCTATCATGTTTGCAACTCCATACATCAGTAAGGTTAGGAGTGTTGTCTAGAATGGACTACCCCTCTTTTGTAACTACTTTTTATTTTTATGTCTCCTTGGCAAGAGAAATGGTTGGGAAAGTCGTATAAGCCATTTAGAAGAACTCACCCAATAAGAATTTCTATAAGTGTTTGGCCAACTAGTGCTACTAGAAGTGGAAGGACCAACACCTCTCATGTGCCAACGAAAAAGAGAGTCACCTTGCACTGGTGAAACTAAGCAATGCCACTGAAAATCTCTTCCCCTAATAGAATGGTGGTGAGGGGCCTTGGAGCATGGAGTGTGAGAGTAGTATGTGGATGAATTACAATTGCGTCAGCAACAATGGAATGAAGAATAGTCGTTATAAGCAAAGGGGTTTGGTGGCACTCAGGCAATCATATAAGGGGCATTTCCTTAATGTTGTAAACTCTCCTACAAGTGGGCCACTTTATTGCCTTGCACTTGAACCTAAAACATGACACTATTGCAAATACAAGCCTTAATATACAAAGAAACACTTATATCAAGAGAGATGTGACAAAGAAGAAATGATATTTAAAAGGAAAAAAAGAAGTGACAAAAAGTTCATTACTTTTCACACCTTCGCATTCACCCTTGTGTCTTCATCCATCATTTCAACTCCATTGCTTCATGGTGGCTACCCTTATATGGAGAATGAAGATCCCCATCTTTACCCACCCCCCCTCCCCCCACTACAAACCTCTTCCCTCTGTATTAGACAAGTCCTAGTTTATTATCTTAAGGAAATCTTGGGATAAAATGATTATTTCGAGTAGCTAGAAGATCAACCCTTCATTCTAATCACCATTTAATTAACAAGAAGTACATCCCTCCTATCATGTTCAAGTGAGAGTGTTGTAATCTTTCGTGGAAGCATGGAAGTATTAATGTGGCTCATTTTGTTCCTTTAAATCCTTCATTTCCCTGAAATGTATATGGATTATGGGCAAAATATATATCATCTTCCATTTCCCAGTTTGCATCAAGGAGCAATAAAATTCCTCTTGGATGTTCAAATGACACCCCCCCCCAACCTCGCAAATCTCCCCAAATTTCATCTGTTGTAGTTAATTCCCCTTCCCCAAACCCTAATCCCACCTTTTCTAATTCTTGGGTAGACTGCCTCATTCCTCATCCTTCAAATGACAAATCATCTAACTCCTTCAAATTATTGTCCTTCTAGAATGGCAAGGATTCTCAGTACATGATCAATTGTGGTTCTCCTTATTTGTGAATCAGGTAACTATCTCTCCTATTGAAATTAAATTATACTCTATTGAATGTCATTTATAACCAATTAAAAAATATTTTTTAGCGAACTACAAAATCTTCTTTGATCAATTCCATTTTCTATTCTTTGGTTGGCCAACAAATTTAAATCTCTTTTCCTTCAAGTTGAAGGTTGTTCATGTCTAGTATAATCTAGGAGCTCTCGTGATTCCCCTACTCATTTAGGGAACTTTATTAGGCATAGGGAACTTCTTTGGCTCTTTTATGGGTTTTCAAAACCTTGTTTCCTCTCTTGGAGATTACAAAATTCTTTTACTAATTAACCCCCTTTTTAACCCCCTCAAGATAAGGATCTATAATGATAATTCCTCTTTTAATTTTTCCTTATCCATAGGCAATATTATATGAAGTAGGGTTGTCCTCTCTCAGGAATTTTTTATCCCCCCAACAGATCTCATCGACCTTGAATATTGATAATGCTTCCCCCAAATCACACCCAACCCATCTCGCTTGAATGTTTGTAGAAAGGTGTATTTTCCTTCAATAACCACTCCTTCTTTGTCTCTTCCCCCCATCATTTTGAGCCTAGCATGTTGGTCCTAACCGATACTAAGAGTGGGGGTAAATTAGTGTGTCCAATTCCACCAATCAATGTAGTAGGTTAAAAACACACCTTATTACTAACTCTTTTATAGACAAGGTAATGACAAGAGCAATGTAGTACAAACATACAAGATTACACAAAGATGCATACAATGACACATATATTTTTATGTGAAAACCCTTAAGTTGAGGATTAAAAACCATGGTCAGTGCAAGGTACCCACTAGCCTTTTTGTGTAAATAAAAGGGTGTCATGTTAAAGGCTTACATATGTTCCTTCTAAGAAGTCATCCTATTAGAAATGCATATAATCTGCTAGGATCAAAATAACATGTTAAGGCTACCTTACTAGAGGATTTTGATCCCTTTCTAAGAGATACCTTACCTTGTTACAAGTTTTCTTTATCAAAGACTTACAATAGTTGCAATAGTAAGAAAGAAAACTAAAGACTAGATCTAAAGATGTGGCACACCTTACCTTGTAGATCCACGATGAAACTCCTCATATATTCTTTGATCTCCTTTCTATGTTCTAGCTTAACTTGGTGAAATTTCTCTATTCACTTCCTTTTTTCATGTCTTAGCATTGGTTTGTTGCTTACACATTGTTCTTCACTATTCTAGTATGCTTCCATGGATCACTACTCCTCATAGTGACACCAACATCAATATCTTCAAAAATGAAGTTTGAGTGACCTTAAATCACTCATCCAATTCATGGGTACAAACCCTAAAATTATCCCACTCAAATTATGAATTTGGAATTCGAAATGTGTAGTAAGTGTAGTCACAAGACATGTGTGACTATCTATATGTAGGTGTCCATACATGTAGGCCTACTTGTCCATCTATAAGTCTACTTATAAAAATGAGTCCTTGCATTCTTGTGTCACATCTGATGCTTCTCTTTATGTACATGTCACATCACCTTCAAACCTTGATACATATTTGCCACATCAATGGTGACTAGGATACGACCATCAAGATTTTCATATGTTTGCCTATCATAGGCTTATCATATTTTTGTCCTTTGTCGAGATTAGTATGTCAGTCTACCAATGGTTGTACTTACTTGCAACAATTTAATCCTCTTGTTAACTAGTTTTCAATCAATGCTAACACATCAACACTTATTCAATGCTTGAGTCCACTCCTTGCCATTTTGCTCAGTCAATCATGTCAATTTAGTTTAGTCCAACATGACATTCCCTCCCAAACATGTCCTATAATCAATTATAGTTTCCCACAATAATCTAAACAATAGTTCTTCATCCCCCTCTCCTCTCATTAATCTAGATTTCAATGATATTACAACCTCTTCTACTATTTAATCAATGAAACTAGCTCATAGTCTACCTCTTCTGGATATGGATACGGTATACCCATAGGTCTTGGGTCTATCCTCTATTCCTTCCTTCTCTTTAAACAATAATCTAGTCAATTCTCATAAGGAAGAGGAAGCTTCCATTATCAAATCCCTAAAAACTAGAATGCTTCAACCTAGTGATCTCATCAAGGAAGTCAGGTATAATCAGGAGGAGGTTCAAAAATAGTTGTTGAGATGTAAGGAGTTTCAATCTCTAATATCATCTAATAATCAAGAAATTGTATCCAATCCCCATATAGATAGGCATGACACTAATCAAATTCCCATGGAACTTGAATTAATTTATGATATAATTAGCATTAATCAAGATTCAAATTTGGATAATGTACACTTTTGCATTACCCCCCACCCCCGTCATGATCTAAATTTGGCATCCCACCAATACTTCTTGGATCAAGATTCAAAATCTAATCCCAAAATAGCACCTCTTTATCAGGCATCCCCTTCCAATCTCCATTGACTCTTAGGCATTGCAACAATTCTTCAAGGTGATAAATATCATAATTGTAATAGGCCTTCTAGAAAGAGAGGTAAGAAATCTAACTATGAGTTAAGAAAAATTGTGGTGGAGTTGGGAACCAAGCTAAAATCACCTCTATTTTTAATAATGGGAAGTGGAAGAGTCTTCCCTCCTCTTAATGATAACAACATCATGGAACACTAGGGGCATCAATTCCCCTATTAAGCAACACATCTTCAAGTATTGCCTTAAAAATTTCAACTCAGATGTTATCCTTCTTCAAGAAACCAAACTGGACCCCAAAGAGTTGTCTATATTTGATAGGAAGATAGGCTTTTGGAAGGTGTGGGACATGTTGTAATCCCCACTTCTGGTGGACTAATATGTATTTGGAATCCTTAAAATGTCCAATTTACTCCTAACTCTTTTCATCCAATTTGGTTGAGTGGTTGGGTTAAAATAGTCTCACCTGGTCTTTGTTTTCCCCTCATAAATATCTATGGACCATAACACATTTGAAAAACTAAGAGTGGAAAGATATTTTAGATCTTCTATCCAGACATGAGGAAGGCAATGCAATTATAAGTGGGGACTTCAATGCCATTATTGATCTAGATGAAAATCTAGTAGGTGTCATAATTCCTAATCAAGCATCTAGATATTTTAAAGAATAAATTTCCTCATGCAACCTTTTAGATATTAAAACCTTTAATGGGATCTTTACCTATAGAAATATAAGATCAAGATCCAGTTACATTTATAAAACATTGGATAGGTTCTTGTTTTACGATGACCTTCCCTCTTTTAATCATTCTTTAACTTCTTCTATTAATCCCACCTCTAGATCAATTCATTTTCCAATTAGCTTGGACATTGTAGAACTTTTTAGAGCTAGTAAGAACTCTTTTAAATGTGAACATATGTGGTTTTAGGAAAAAGACTTTATCTCCCTTTTGGAGACTTGGTGGAACAAAGAATCTTTTCAAGTAAAATATTTTTCTTTTTATCCAAGATGAAAAGTCTAAAGATTAAGATTAAAGAATGGGATAAATACACCTTTAAAAACATTTTGAATAAAAATCCCTCGTAGAACAATAAATGAAAGATCTCAATGAATAATTAATGTCTGAAGGAATGAATAATGATAATTACTTTCACAAGAAATTTGTTCTCAATAAGTAGCTTGGCCTGATAACAAAAGAAGAGCAATTCTAGAAACAAAAGTTCAAAGATAATTGGCTATTGAATGAGGACATGAATACAAAATTATTCCATAATATATCTACAATGAGAGCCTTTATAAATAGGATTTCTAGGCTCATAAATTATGAAGGGATTATCCTAGAGTATACTGTAGAAATAGACAAAGAGTCGGTGAACTACTTAAGGAGGTTCTAAATAATTGGGAATATTTGGATCTCAATGCTCAATCATATTTACTCCATAAAATCATAAAAATTAGCTCTAAAGATCATAACATAGTGCCAATTAAAAGTTTTGCAAAAGAATAAATTAAAACAACATTCTTTCAGATGCACCCTGGTAAAGCTCTTGGGCCTAATAGTCTCCAAGCTAGTTTTTTAAAGCGTTGGAACTTTTTAGGAGATTATTTATGGGAAGCCCTAGAAGGAACAAGGAACTTTTGCTTCCTCCTTATAGAAATTAATAACATCTTTCTTACAATTTTACCTAAGAAAATCAAGGCTATCCACCTAAGGATTTCAAACCCATTGCACTCTGTAACACCATATACAAAATTTCCACCAAATATTTGGAAAACATATTAAAGACTCTACTCTCCCTCATCATTTCCAATAAACATATAGGTTTTATCCCAAGTCGCTCAATTTGGAAGGGGTCATTATTATTTAGTAATAGATCCACTTAGTTCAGAAAAACAAAAGCCCTTACATGTTAGTTAAACTAGGCATCTAGAAAGCCTACAAAAAAGTAGATTGGAGATTCATTTGTAAATAAATGGAAACTTTTATATTGATTAGCCAATAAATACATCTCATCTTCAATTGAATTTCATCCCCCAAAATTTATATCCTCTTTAATGGATCCCTAATATATTTCTTTGACATCTTTCAAGGTCACAGGCAAGGTGAGCCCATCTATCCATTTTTATTTGTCATTATGGTAGAAGCCTTTGGGAGGTTGACCAAAGCTTGTCAAGATTAGGGCCTAATTCAAGGTGTCAAAGTAATGGATGTTATACCTAATATTACTCACCAACAGTTTATTGAACATAGTCCTTGCAGCTTGGTATTCTATCCAAGAAGCATTTTACCTCAAGTCTATGTTCGACTTATATATCAAATCCTCTAATCAAATGGTTAACACTAAAAAATCTAAACTATTCTTCATCAATTCAAACCCATTTATTGAAGATAGGGTCTGTAATACTCTAGGATTCAAGAAAGGATCCTTCCCATGTAAATATTTAGGAATCCCTTTAGGTAAAGGAACTAAATCAAATAAACTTTAGAAAAAAACCATATTAAATCTAGATAAGAATACAGAGAGTTGGAAATCTAAGTGGTTTTCTATTGCAAACTGCATGAATGTGTTTAAGTTAGTTCTTTCTCTCATTCCCACCTATCCAATGTCCTACCTCCCTCTTTTATCCAAAACAAAAAAAAATCCTAGAGAAGAAAAGTAAGACCTTTTTCAGGCAAGGTGTTTCTCATCAAATGAAAATAGTTCTCACCAAATGGGGTAATATCTCTAAACCTTTAAAAAATAGACGTCTTGGTGTTAAAAATCTTATGTGGCAGAGCAAAACCTTTAGAGGAAATTTGGTTTGGAGGATTTTTATGGAATCTAATAGGAAATAGGCTAAGATCATCTACCATAAATATTTGAAATTGGATAACCCTTATAGCATCTTTGGGATTAGCTCTCCTCTTAGAGGCTCTAGAGTATTGAACTTCATGTTAGATAATAGATCCATGATCAACCATCAACTCTCTTGGGATGTTGGTAATCATCAATCATATTTTTTTTGGGAAGACTCATGGGGAGGTTATCCTCTGCTTTCATCCCTTATCTCTCCAAATATCTCTACCACCCTAAAAAATCTATGGGGAGCAACCTTGAATAATTATATCTCTTATCCCCATATTGAGTGTAACTTAGGATGGGAATGTAGATCCCTGGACAATATGGTGTAGGGACCCCTCCCTAATTTTTGGCTTTGTTTGTTGTTAAGGGGTTATTTAAGAGTTTCTTGTGAGTCTAATAAGTTCCAATGGTCCTTGGAATCCAACTTGTTCCAATGTGTTTGTAAATAGCAAAAATTGCTCACAACGTCCTAGAGTTGTAAAAAAGTTGTCAAATGGGTAAAAGTTGCTAGGATTAGGAAACAAGGATATTTTGTCACTTATAAGGCCCTATGAATCTTCACTAAGGTCCTAAAATAGGCTTAGAAACACCCATTAATTTGCTCAAAAATGGAAAAAGAGTAAAATTGCTCAAAAGTTACTTGAGCAACATTTACAATTTTTGCAAGAATGTCGCCAATGAAGGATTACACGGTTGTTACCACTCATGATCAGGTATTTGATCATGGGATGCATATTTTGGAAGGTTAGAATGATCTCTAGTTGCATACCACATGTGTTAGCAAACCATATGCACTATTACTATGTTTTTCATTGGTTTTGCAGAGTTTTCATGCCCAATACATCTATATATGGATCAGGATGTTTGATCAAACTTCATGAACTTATAGTTTATTGTCTTACCTTTCTTTTTCATATTCAAACTTAATCTTAAGTTACTAGGTTGGATAGTTGGAGGAGCTTTTAGGTGACTGGTTTGTGTTTTCCATTCATAGGGTTGTTGAAGCAAAAATGGCTCTAACCTAATCATCTGTGGTTAAAAATACATGAAACCATGGGGGATGATAGGTTAAACCTTTTATATATTTTTATTGTTTTCTTTTTCATTTGTGTGACTGGTTTTCTAGGTGTAGAGTGATGCCCTAGGCTGACTAGTGGGAGTAGGTGTGCCAAGACAACAAGAAAGAGAGTTTGTAGAGCACACCCATGATCTAACATGGCTAATCAAATGGCATGGTTAGAAGACCTAGGTTTTTACCTTCATGAAACTAGTGATTGGATAGGTTTGTGTGGGGTTTGAAGGCTGCTAGAAGCCTTTTTGTAAAAACTGGTCTAGAGGCCTAAAAGATAGCCTAAAAACTAGGGCCTAAGGGTGAATAGAGTTCTGGGTGATTTGAGACTTTGCAACTTTGGATTCTAGAAGTTCTAGCTGATAGATTTCAGAATTTTATAGTCTTCCATAGGGTTGCATGGAAGAAATTGGAGTACTTGATTAAAACAGTGAGACTAGACCTAAAGCAATTAGGTCTAATTAGCAATATTTTTGGATAGTGACATTTTGGTGAATCTAAAGGTGGCCAGAGGTGTCAGTTAGGTTCAAGAAGGGCATGGAGGATGCTTACAACATCAAGAAATACCTTGGAATGGTGGGAGTAAGATCCTAAGCAAGGATTTAGAGTTATAAGAGAAGGAAGGGCTACTAGGACTACTTCCTAAAACAAGAAAGGCCAAGTTCTAACATTAATCCAATTATACCTAGGAAGCAAGTTGGGAAAGGGGTCTTGGAGGCCAAGATTGGTGGAAAGAACAATGGAGATAAGAACCATTGGATGGTTCAAGGATTACACTATAACTAGAATTAGTTAAAGTGTTGGAACCCTAGACCCTCTACATTATAGTGGTATCAAAGCCAACTTTTAGTTTGGTGTATGTCTGACATGGAAGAGAGCCAAGAAGTTGATAGTATGCCACCCAAGGCAATGAGAAAGGGAGCCATAGTGGACTTGGTCAAGGATCTATAGGCCAAGGCCAATCGGGTAAAAAGAAAAAGAAAAAAAGAAAGTCACAGATAGGGGAGATGAGAGTGAGGAGGAAGATGAAACCCTGACAAAGGCAAGGAAGAAGAGATGAAGAAGGATCCAAAGGTGTTCTTAGATGCCTTCAAATCTCTTAACAAGGATAGTGTGGAGCATATTCCCTATTATAGAGTTAGTTTGAATCAAGAAGAGTTGTTAGGCTGACTAGAGGTTATAGATAAATAGTTTGATTACAAAGAAGTACAAGAGGAGAATAGAGTGAGTTATGTCAAGGATAGACTCAAGGGATCAACATTGGTATCATGGAATATGATGCAGGATGATAGGTAACATTAGGGAAGAAGAAGATAGTGTCTTGGGATAGGATGAAGATCGGGTTGAGGGCACAATTCCTACCCGCAAAATATGGCATACAGGTATATCAAAGGTTGTAGAACCTAAGGAAAAGAGATCTAACATTGAGTGCCTATATTGAAGAGATCAAGAAACTAAGTCTAAGAGAAAGAAGACAAGAGGAGGAAGTATAAAGAGTGGCAAAATACCTCAATGGGTTGAGGCAAGGGATTCAAGATGAGAACGACATAATGGCCCCTAATAGTATGCACAAGTGCTTTCTATTAGCCTTGAGAGAAGAGGAGAAGGATAGGAGGAGACATGACTCCCAACAAAGAGGAAGAGGTAAAAGAGGATCCAAAGGGGTAGCTTTGGTAAAGGACAAGGTCCAAGTAGGCCAGACGAAACTCAAACTACTGACAACAATGGAGGTAATAATAATAAGGGCACATTTCAGAGAGGAGGATACAGAGGAAGAGGACCACCTAGAGATAAGTTTCAATCCCAAGGTAGAGGCATTTCAGTCTTCATCGGAAGATGCTATAATTGTAATCAAGCGGGTCATACAATGGGCAGATGTCCTAAAAAGGGTTTTACATCATCCATGGGAGAGAGGAGAACTCAGTTAATGTAGGAAGAAGACACCCAAAGTGTCACTTCACCAATTTCCAAGGCAGGGCCAAAATTGGATGGAGAAAATCTCATGTTGAGAAGGACATTGTTGAAAGTTTCTAATGTCGTAGAACCACCTAAAAGGAAGAGTTTGTTTAAGACCACTTGTATGTCACATGGGAAGATCTATAGGGTGATAGTAGACTCTAGTTCCATAAAGAACATAGTGTCAATAGAGATGGTGGACAAGTTGAAGCTTAGGAGGATACCTCACACCATACCATACAAAGTGTCATGGCTGAGTAAGGGAAAAAAGATAGTGGTGGATGAACAAACCTTGGTGGAGTTTGAAATAGGGGAATATAAAGACAAAATACTATGTGATATAATGCCAATGGATGCCTATCACCTCCTATTAGAGCATCCATAGAAATATGATGTCAAAGAAATTCCTGATGGGGAAAAAATAGATATGTAATCTCCAAGCAAGGAAAGAAATATTAAAAGGTTCCTTTAGTAGAACCTAGTTAAGAGAAGCATGTGGGATCTAGTACGATGCTCTTGAGTGGAAAGGAGTTCCTTAAGGTCACAAAGAAGGAGAAAGGAGTGTGTTAGATTATGGTGATTGATCAGGGAAGTATTGTACATACTCCATAATTCCTTGGTAGGGTTTGGGGCTACTATATCAGTATTTTTTATGGTCGACCTGTTGTAACTAATATTAACCCTAAAGCAACAAAAATACTTGTATAAAAGGGCTTAGAGTTAGGGATTGTTTTATTGTGGATGATGCAAAAATTGCTTCTTGCATAGTACTGAGTTGTAAGGGATTATAGATTGTAATCAGGTTGTAATCATTGCATCGTAATAATATTGGACTTGGTGTTTGGTGGATGTAGCCTAGGGATTGGGTGAACCACATTAAATCTTGGTGTCTTGTGTTCTCTTTTGTGTGATCTATTATTTTCTGTTATTGTTTATATTTGAATGTAATTGTTATTTATATTAATGGTTTTATCTTAATGAGTGGTATTAGAGTGAGTTTTTTTTTTTTTTTTTAGTTATCCTTTGTAGGAAAGTCTCATGGTTGAGTGGGAGTGATGGTAGACAAGGGTAAGCTGAGGGTTGACAAGTTTAATGGGCAAAACTTTCAATTATGGAAGATGCAAATGGAAGACTATCTTTATCAGAAGGATTTATGGAAGTCGTTGGAAAGAAAAACCAAAAGTCAGGGATCTATGACAAATGATGACTAGGATCTTTTAGATAGAAAGGCACTTGGAAGCATTCGATTGTGCCTGACACCATCGATGGAATTTAATATTACAAAAGTGATGACGATAGAAGAGTTGATGGAAACCCTAGTGAAATTGTATGAAATGCCCTTCGCTTCAAACAAGGTGTTTCTCATGGAGCATTTACTTAATATGAAGATGGAAAAAGGTGGATCTATTGTAGATCATTTAAATGAGTTTAATATCATTACTAGTTAGTTATCTTCTATGGGTAGTACTTTTGATAAAGAAATTAGGGCTCTCTTGATTTTGTGCTCTTTGCCTAAAAGTTGGAATGGTTTGGTAATGGCTGTGAGTAATTCTATTTCTAAATCTAATACTCTAAAATATGATGATGTGATTGGTGTTATTTTGAGTAAGGAAAGTCATAGGAAAACCTCAGGTAGGTCTACATCTGAAAGTGCTTTGAACACACAAAGTTGAGGTAGAATGATTGAGAGAGGAAGTAATTATAGAAATTGTGGGAAATCAAGAGGAAAGTAAAAAGGGAAGAGGTCTCAATCGAGAGGACCAAACGACTATTGGTACTATGGAAAACAAAGGCACAATAAGAAAGATTGTTGGACTCAAAAGAAAAATGAAGGGGAAAAGAAAGATGGAGGTAAGGAGGCATATGTGGTAAGTAACAAATCCAAAGAGGATGCTTTGTTTCTATCTTTAGAAAGTGTTGATGATTCATGGGTTTTAGATTCTGGTGCTTCATTTCATGCTACACCTCATAGAGGTTATTTCATTGATTATGTCCAAGGGGATTTTGGGCTTGTTTATTTGGGGGATAATGAACCCCTATCAGATTATTGGAAAGGGAAAAGTTAAGATTAAGTTGCAGAATGGGAATCATTGGCTAATACATGAGGTAAGACATGTTTTAAGGCTAAGTAGAAATTTAATTTAAGCAAGGCAACTTGGTGATGGGGGTTGTGTAGTTACTTTTAATGATAAAAAATGGAAGGTTTCAAAAGGTTCGCTTGTAGTAGTAAAAGGTGTGAAAGTAGGTACCTTATATCTTTGTACATGTCATATTGTTCCTTCTACTTTTTTTGTATCATAGAAAAATGAATGTTTAGGAACAGTTGTTGGAGTTGAGTAGGGAGAACAAATAGTTGTTGTAGATTCTAATACAATGTTGTGGCATAATAGAGTTGGGTACATGAGTGAGAAAGGTATGAAAGTAGTTCATTTAAAGAAAGTTCTACCAGGTCTAAAATGTGTTAATATGGACTTCTGTGAAAGTTGTGTGCATGGAAAACAAAAGAGAGGGATTTTTGTGAAGATTGGGAAGGAAAATAAAAGTGAGAAATTAAAGCTTGTGCATATAGTGTATGGGGACCAACTCAGGTATCTTTCCTTAGTGGCTTTTATTATTATGTTACATTTATTGATGATGCAACTATAAAAGTATGGGTTTATTTCCTTAGAAATAAATCTGATGTATTTCAAACTTTTAAGAAATAGAAATGCTTGGTTGAAAATAAGACTGGTAAGAAATTAAAATATCTCAGATCTAATAATGGTGGTGAGTATTGTAGTCATGAATTTGAAGATTATTGCTCTACTAATGGTACTCATAGACAAAAAAAATTTCCAAGGACTCCACAAGAAAATGAAGTGGCTGAATGCATGAACATGACTATAATGGAGCATGCAAGGAGCATGAGGTTGCATGTTGGGTTGCCCTTAAACATGTGGGTAGAGGTTATTAATATTGTTGTATATTTGACTAATAAAGGTCCCTCTACTCCTTTTGGTTGTGGTATTTTAGAGGAAGCATCGACTAGTAAGAAGGTGAGTTATTCTTTTCTCAAAACATTTGGTTGTGAAGCATTTGCTCATATAGATTCTGAAAATAGAACCAAGCTGTAAGCCAAGTCAAAGAAATTTGTATTTTTTGGATATGGCATTGATCAATTTGGTTATAGGCTTTTGGATTTTGAAAATCATAAATTTGTAAGAAGTGGGGATGTCATATTCAATGAGAAAGTGTTGTACAAAGATTTGTTGCAACAAAATGAGAAGACAAAATATGATTATGTAGTACTAGATGATGCTCCAAAAGATGATGTTCCAACAATTCCTCATGGTGTGAAACAACTACAACAACAAATACCACATGCCCCAGTGAATGTTAGACGGTCAACAAGGGTAAGTAGACCTTCAAAAATATTTTCTCCCTCTTTGTACTCTATTTTACTAACCAATGCCAGTGAAATTGAATTTTATGATGAAATTGTGTAGGTGGATACTAAGATTCAGTGGGAGTCTACAATAAAAGATGAAATGGACTCTGCTAAAAAATAAGACACGAGATTTCTGCAAGTTGCCTATTGGTAAAAGGGATTTAGATAATAAGTGGGTTTATAGGTTGAAAGAAGAGGATGGAGGTAGGAAAAGATTTAAAGCTAGGTTAGTTGTAAAAGGATTTGCATAGAAAAAAAGTATTGATTTTGATGAGATATTCTCTCCTATTGTTAAGATAACTTCTATCTATATTGTTTTAAGTATTGTGGCTACTAAAGATTTTCATTTGGAGCAGCTTGATGTTAAAACAACCTTTCTTCATGGTGATTTGGATGAAGAGATATATATATATATGGCTCAGCCATAGGGATTTAAGGTCAATGGTAAGGAGACATTAGTGTACAGATTGAAGAAAATTTTATATGGCTTGAAGCAAACACCTTAGCAATGGTATCTAAAATTTGACAGTTTCATGCATGAGCATGGATATAGTAGGTGTCATTCAGATCATTTTGTTTATTTTAAGAGGTTGGATGATGATAGATAGATTATTTTATGTTTATATGTTGATGATATGCTTGTAGTTGGGTCTAATATGGATCACATTAAGGGGATAAAATACCAGTTAGAACATGCATTTTCTATAAAGGATTTAGGAGCAGCCAAATAAATCCTTGGTATGAAGATTTGTAGAGATAGGAAGAAAAGGAAATAGACTTTATCTTAGGTTTATTATATTGCAAAGGTATTGCAACATTTCTTTATGGAGAATGGTAAAGCTGTCAACACACCTTTACCTGGTCATTTGAGGTTGACCAAGGAGATGTGTCCCAAGACATAAGAAGAGGAGGATAAGATGTCCAAGGTACCTTATGCTTCATCTATACGAAGCTTGATGTATGTTATGCTATGTATAAGGCCAGATATTGCACATGCAGTGGGAGTCGTTAGTAGCTATATGAGTCATCCATGAATTGAGCATTGGAATGCAGTCAAATGGATCCTCAGATATTTGAGAAGAACATCTAGTAAGTGTTTACACTTTGGGGGCTCCACTACTAATTTACAGGGATATGTATACTTAGATTTGGTAGGGGATATTGATACTGGGCAGAGTGCTATAGGTTATGTATTTACTATAGGTGGGGTAGTCGTGAGTTAGGTTTCTAGATTACAGAAGGTGAATGCTTTATCCACTATAGAGGCAGAGTATGTTGCTACTAAAGAGGCAACCAAGGAGATGATATGGCTTCAGTTTTTCTTGGAAGAATTGGGACACCCTTAGAGGGATAAATATTTGTTTATAGATAGCTAGAGTGTCATTCATCTTGGAAAGAATTTTGCTTTGCATTCAAAGACAAAACACATATAGTTTCACTACCATTTCATTTCGATTAGTTTTGGATGATGGATAGTTAAAGTTGGACAAGATACATACAAATGACAATCTAGCAGATATGTTTACAAAGGTAGTAACAAGGGAGAAGTTGAACTCCTCTTCAGCTTCTATTGGTCTTCTAGACTGAATAGGAGTAAAAGAACAATAGAGTCTAAGGTGGTTTGATCCAGTGGGAGCCTCATGGAGTAGTAGCATAGCTACATGATCAGTCTCCAAGTGGAGATTGTTGTTTAGTGTGGATCTTGATCAGTCCCCCAATTGGGAGATTATTAGATTGTAGTGATTGATCAGGGAAGTACTGTACGTACTCCATAATTCCTCAGTGGGGTTCAAGGCTACTATATCGATATTTTTTATGGTCGACATGTTGTAACTAATTTTAACCCTAAAGCAACAAAAGTACTTGTATAAAAGGGCTTAGGGTTAGGGATTGTTTCATTGTGGGTGATATGAAAATTTCTTCTTGTGGCAATATTGACTTGTAAGGGATTATAGATTGTAATAAAGTTGTAATCATTGGATCGTAATAATATTGGACTTTCTATTTGGTGGACGTAGCCCAGGGATTGGGTGAGCCACATTAAATCTTTGTGTACTTTGTTCTCTTTTGTGTAATCTATTATTTTTTGTTATTGTTTATATTTGCATGAAATTGTTATTGTTGTCTATGGTTTTATCCTAATAGAGTGTGTTGTGCAATGATAGTGAAGCCTAGTGAGGAGAATAAGGGGAACGCCAAGATGCCCCAAGAAGTGCAACAACTGTTGGAGAAGAACCATGAAGTAATAGATAATGGACTACCAAATTCCTTACCACCTATGAGGGATATGAAATCAAATATATCTCATACTAGGAGCTAATTTAACTAACAAGGTAGCATATAAAATGACTCCAAGTCAAAATGCTGAAATTGCTAAACAAATACAAGATTTTCTAGAGAAAGGCCTTGTAAGGAAGAGGTTGAGCCCTTGTGTTGTACCAACTATCCTTGCACCTAAGAAATATGGAAAATGGAGAATTTGTACTAAATCCAGGGCTACCAACATGATCACCATCAGATATAGATTCCCTATGCCTTGGATTGAGGATATGTTGGATAATTTGGGAGGATCTTGTTACTTCTCTAAGGTGGATTTGAAATTAGGTTACCATAAGATTGGAGTTAGGCTTGGTGATGAATGGAAGACAACCTTCAAGTCAAATGAATGGTTGTATGAGTGGCTAGTAATGTCCTTTGGCTTGAAAAATTCCCCTAGCACATTCATGAGACTCATGAATGAAGTGCTAGCTAATTTTAAAGGTAAATTTGTAACTATTTATCTAGATGACATTTTGATTTTTAATAGGTCTAAGGAGGATCACATGAAGCATTTGGAGATGGTCTTGAGGAGGCTACATCAAGAAAAATTGATGATTAACAAAGACAAATGTGAGTTTTTGAAAACTGAACTAGTCTATCTTAGATTTGTTGTTTCTAATGGATGTATTAAGATGGATCCTAATAAGGTCAAGACTATATTGGAATGGCCACCACCTAGATCCATAGGGGATGTAAGGATTTTTCATGGACTAGCCTCTTATTATAGTAATTCTTTAAGGAATTTTAGTCATGTGTGTGCACTTGTCCTAAATACAATCAAAGGAAGAATTAAATGTTAGTTCAAGTGGATAGAGGCAACAGGTAGGAGTTTTGACACGTTGAAGAAAAAAATAGTAGAGATACCTACTCTTAGGTACCCTAACTTCAATCTACTATTTGCAGTAGAGTGTGATGCTAGCAAACTAGCCATTGGAGTAGTGTTGAGTCTAGAGGGACATCCTGTGGTATTCTTCTCAAAGGAGTTGAATGAAGCCAATCAAAGACATTCCACCCATGATTTGGAATCATATGCAATGGTCCAGGCACTCAAAAAGTGGAGGCATCATCTCTTTCCAATACATAGAAAATCATGCTCTTAGCTTCTTGAATGGGCAAGAGAGGTTGAATCAGAGGTACCTAAAATGGGTAGAGCATCTACAAACATACACCTTTTTCATCAAACATAAGAAATGAGTCAGTAATAAAGTTGAAGATTCACTAAGTAGGAGAGTGCTAGCTACTTAAGAAATACAGTCACAAAGTGTGGGAATGAATAATCTTAAAGATCTCTACAAGGAGGATGAAGACTTTAAGAGGCATATGAAGCATGTGATAAGTTCATGCAGGGCTTTAAGGTGGATTTTACTAATTACATGTTGTAGGAGGGACTATTGTTCAAGGGACACTTGTTATGTATACCCCAAGGTTCCATGAGGGAGAATATAATTAAGGAGAAACACCAAGGTAGTTTAGGAGGACACTTTGGATTGGACAAGATACTTGAGTAGGTAAATATGCACTATTATTGGCCTAAGTTGTAGACAAATGTGAGAAAATTTATGAAGCAGTGTCAAGTCTACCAAAGAGCCAAGGGACATAGTAGTATTATTGGTTTGTATCAACCCTTATCTATACAGAAGACCTTGGGAGTACCTAAGCATGGATTTTGTTTTAGAACTACCTAAGACACCAATCGGGCATGATAATGTGTTTTTAGTGGTTGATAGGCTCAACAAGATGGCACACTTCATTCCTTGTAGGAAAACCAATGATGCTTCACACATTGCATGAATTTTCTTCTGAGACATAGTAAGAATTCATGGCTTACCACTCAACATACTCAGTGATAGGGACAAGTTTGTGGGCCACTTTTGGACAACCCTTTGGAAGATTTTGGGGACAATTTTTACTTTCTCTTTAGCTTATCATCCTTAGTCATATGGCCAAACTAAGGTGGTAAACAAATCCCTAAGTAATATATTGAGGTATTTAACTAAGGAACATGGATAGTCATGAGATCATATCATAGGCTAGGAAGAATATGCCTACAACAATTCCATTAATAGGAGGACTAGAAAGAGCCCATTTGAGATATTTTATAGGATAAATCCTAGGGGAGCAATATAATTGAGAGACCTTAGCTTGCAACATAATGTTGGAATTACAAGTAGCAAAGGTAAATTTCTTGGGGGGGGAGGGGGGTGAATTAGGAGTTTAAACTTGAACCCATGAAACTTTCACCATTCATACATCACATGTATTCAATATGTAAACTGAAATAACATGTAAAGCATATGCATCAATCATGTAAACATGTAATCAAACATACACATAACACTTGATATGATTACCCAAAAACCCTCCAAGTGAGAAGGTAAAATTGGGGTGAGGATGACACCCACAATTCTTTACTGCTGCAACAATAAAGTGTAGCTAATTAAGGTTACAAAGGTTTGAGCATGAATGATGGTCTGCCCTATGAAAGGCCTACTCTGTTAAAGGCTTACAAAGACTATTAAACCCCACCTTATTAGAGGATTTCAACACCCTATTAGAAGTGTGCCTGGTCAGAGGACTTTAGGTCATTCACTTGGAATGCCACCCTATTAAAGGATTTAATATAGCTTGTTAGGACTACTCTGTTAAGAGTTTTAACTAAAATCACCTGTTAGAATGTCTCAACATAGATCCTATGATTAGCAGTTGCTTTTTTGGCAATAGATCACCTTTTCACAATTTGTGATTTGATCCTTCACGATTTAATATATCAATGTTGTATCCTTCTCTATCCTCTATTCTTCTCTAGCTGACTCTGCAATATACTCTTACTACTAAGTCACCTTGAATGTTCTAAAAACTATCTTGTTTGCTTCTTCAATTCGATCATTCACCCCTTGTTACACTATTAAAAAGTTTAGGGCTTCATCCTCCTTAAGTAGACTTTGGTGGCTTAGGGTTAGGTATGAATCTATAGCTAAGATTTATCCATTTTGTCGCTTGAACCTTCCTATTTTTGATTGCATGTAATTACATAAGGAATCCAAATATAGATTTGTCCTTATCTCTAAAAGATCAAAATATATCCTTAAGTTGGATTAGAAACAATTTACATAGTTTTTTGTGCCATTACAAACAAATATGTCTAAACTGTGTCACTCGGCATATGAAGTTATTGATGCTTGACATGTATTGTATTTCTACTTCTGATTCGACACCTGCATTACTTGACATCAATTGTTTACTTGGCTCTTGAAATACTTGGCATGGTTTATGTGCTCGACACCTGAGTGACTTGACACTCATTACAACTCATCACAATCTAATATTTACATGTTGTGCTCAGCATGTATTACTAGTTTGGTATGAACTAAGTAAATGTTTTAAGTGTGTTGACACTCACTTGTCAAAACCAATCTGAGATGAACAATCTCCCCCTTTGACATGAGTGTCAAAAACACTTAAATATACACAATTAATCTTAGTTTTCTTCAGCATAACATATCCATGACTCAACTTATATACAAAATTTCAAAAATTTCAAAATTTTTGCAATAACCTATATACCTCAAAATTGATAACTCCCCCTAAGTTAACGTGTCTATTTTGTATCCAAAATTTGTGCTCTCTCTAACTTCTATGCATTGTCTCTGATATTCTTTCATCTTATATGCTCTATCATAGCTGGTATCTATATTTGTTTACGACCTTTTCTTTCCAAAAAAAATGAAAAAAATGTATATTACTTGGGGTGGTCACATGGTTTCTCATATATTATATTTCTTCCTTTCTTTTGTTCTTTGCCCCTCCTTTGTTCTTGCTTTGCTCTCTCCTTG
This sequence comes from Cupressus sempervirens, assembly GCA_028749045.1. Taxonomy (NCBI): domain Eukaryota; kingdom Viridiplantae; phylum Streptophyta; class Pinopsida; order Cupressales; family Cupressaceae; genus Cupressus; species Cupressus sempervirens. The sequence continues at coordinate 788,792,514 of CM053791.1, read as the reverse complement.
TAGATCTTCCCCTATGGATATTCTCCTCTCTTTTCATGGATATTTTTCCCCCTTAGTTGATTCTCCCCCTTTTCGACACTTAAGGCAAATGGGCTATACACATATAGTGTGTTTGTCCAAAAATGATTTATGGACATCTATTATTATTTTAAGAGCTGCATCCTAGTTGTCACATGCAACGTCGAATGACTTGAGTTGGATAGCTAGTTCAGTTGCAATGTGTACTAGGCCATGTAGAGTAGAAAGATTAGGGTCTTTCTTTAGTAGAGTTTCTTCATAACCTAGTTCCTTGTGGAGTATTTCCATGTGTGGGGTAAGGGAAGCCTATCTATTTGTCAATTTGGCTCTTATGTTAGCCTCTTCTGCTGTTAACACAACTAATTGACTTTGTGTTTGAAGCAATTTATGAAAATGTTTCTCACTCTAAGCTGGGTTCTAAGGTATTTGAGTACCTAATATGTTTATGTTCCTCTCTAGGCTCATAATATGATGTCTGGTCTCTTGGGTGAATAGTGTGGGGTCACAAAATTTGGTGTACAATGAGAATATATTCTCAAGTACCTTCTTCACATCCTCAACCTTTGTTGCCAATGCAACTTGAGTGAGTGTTATATCACCAGATATCTTTTCATTTACCTTGCTCTAGAATTCCTTTTTAGAATAGTCAAAAAGTTTAACATTAGTATCCATGTTTTCATTATTTATCTTTTCCACTATGTCTGATAGTTGTTCCATTAGTGGCTTAGTTTCTTCAAGAGTTGCTACGTTGAATGCATCTAAAAAGATGTCTTTAATGTCTTGAAGAGCTTGCTTATGCCTATGTTCTCTCTTGAGCATTTCTCGATGCTTCTTTTTATCTAAGGCTTGTTACAAAATACCTATTTGCTCTATTGTCATTGTGTCATAGTCGTATTTAGGAATCACTATTTCTTTATCTAGAGTGATATCTCCATAGTGAATTACCTTTTCAACTTTGGAAGAGCTAGAGCTTGGCACTAAGATTTGTAATGGTGTAGCTTCTATGCTTGGCTTCTGAAGAACTTTTGTAGGAGAAGTGTCAGATGTTGGTAGAGGTACCAATCCCTAGATGGTTGCCTACTCCTTTACCTTTGGTATTTGCTCATATTCTTTAGATTTTCTCTTGTCTAGCACAATGATTTGACTAGCATCTGGTCTTTTTACTTTAGGTGCAAAAGAATTTATCTATCCTTTTTGCTCTACTATTGTCCCTATTTCTTTTGCAATATGCCTTTATTCATTTTTTTCCATTTTAACAAATGTATCAACCTTAGTAGATGTATCTACTGTTATTTGAGTTAAAGGTTGTTCTTGAGTAATTGAAGGGATGATAGAAGGTGGTTCTTGTGGATTCACCTTGCCCCTCGTGACCTTAGCTACTACCTTTTGAAGTTCTTCTACACTGACCAAAATTTTATTATTGCATAGCTTGGTTTGCAGTGTAGATTGGTCTAGAATCTTCTTCAAATCTCTACAGTCAGAGAGTTGATGTTCTGAGCCGATGCATCATAAACATCCTTGATAGTTATGGTTTCTATAGTTACACTTGTGTCATGAGGGGGGCTGGCACTCGACATTTTTGTGTCTTGCACACTATGTTCCTCTTGCTACTGTTCAGTCATTATTGTGTCATCATTTTTCTTTTCGGTTCCCTTCTCAACTATATTTCTTCTTCTTCTTCTTCCTTGTCATCTTCTTCATTATCATCATTCTTACCCTCAAAGGGGTCCTCTTCTCCTTGTTTCATAATTGTCAATCCATAGATAAGTTTCCAAATTTAGGTTGACTTCTTCACAACATCTTCAATATTGTTTTGAAGAATGCTAAAGGCTTTATATTTGGTGCAAACCTTCCTCCATATTTCTGATTTGCTTTAGCAATTTTCCCTTTTTAAATTTTTGGCATTACCTAGGCTAAAGTTGATTCTCTAATCTATTTTCCTAAATTTAAACAATAATGCCACTTCTATTCCATAATGTCATATAAATTTTTTGGCATAGTGTTGTCAAATTCTAGTGGAGTGTTCTTAAATTTAGACATCATTGCATACAATGCCTCTTCCACTTGATTTTTCTCTTCTCTTTTAAGTTTCTCGAAATCAATATTCTTTATATTTTCACACAAGTTTTCAATATCAAATTGTGGTTTGTAACTTACCACTTTGAACTAGCTTGTATCCTCTAATTCAATATTTTCTTCATCTGAGTCAGGCTTTGCAATATATTTTCTTCTTTTTTTATTTTGCACTTGGTCACCTTGTTTTGTTTGCTTGGATTTCTCCTTGGCCTTCTACGTTGTGGCTTGTGTGGTTGCTCTAGTGGTAGGTGCTATTGGCTTGGTTGGGCTTGGTTTAATAGTTTTCTTCTTTGCCTTAGTTACTAGTTGTGCCTTAGCCTTTCTCTTCTTTGGCTCAACATGTGTAGGTGCTTCCTCAGCTTCTTCTCCCTCGGCACCTTTTGTTTCCTCTTATTCCTGATCTGCACCTTGACCACAATTTTCTTTAAGCTTCTTCACCAGTCTATCCTTCTTCTTGAGTGTAGAGCCTATCTTCAATTACATTTCAACCTTTGATTTCATTGTATATGCTACTTTAGTATGTTTGAAACACTAAATTAAAACAATCAAAAGCATTTGCATACTAATTTAACATAACTTCATGAGAGACAAAGTGAAGTCCTCAAATGAGAATATGAACCATGGATAGGCTCTCTCAATAAGGATGATCACTTGATGTAGAGGTGTGTCTAATAGCTAAGATGGCTTGATTATGTATGTATGCTCAAATGCTCAAATGGGCTTCAATGGAGGATTTTTGATAGATTTTGGTGAATGGATTTGATGTAAAAATGGCTTCTCAGAATGGCATTATGGCTTTACTTTCTAGATTGTGTTAAAATGGCTTAGGAGAGGATTCCTTAAATAGGCAAAGGGCTTGAGGGTGATGCAGGAGCATCCTGGGTTGCCTTGTTATCCTAATCATTTTTTCTCTTTTTGTAGTTGGTGCCGAGTTACTGTAGCACTCTTCAAGTGTCGAGCTCCTGTCATACTCTTCAGGTGCCAAGTTCTTGTCGCACTCTTTAGGTGTCGAGCTCTTGTTGCAGTCTTCAGGTGCCGAGCTCCTATCACACTCTTCAGGTGCCGAGCTCCTATAGCACTCTTTAGGTGCCGAGTTACTGTAGCATTCCTTCAGGTGCCGAGTTACCCAGTGTATGCTGAGTGCCAGTATTTGGACGTGATTTCTGTGAGCTGACTTGCGGGAATTATTTCATTTGCAACATTTAATTTAAGATCTTTTCTTGGGATGAGTCCAGATCGTTGTTGGGTCGGCCCTTCTCTTATGTAATGTTCTAGAATGTTCTGTAAGCCATTTTGGCAAGTATAAATAGAGAGTTTAGGCTTAGAGCTAGGTAAGTTTTAGAAGAAGGAAAGATTTGAGAGAGCAGAACTGAAAGTGCGAATTTGCTGTTGAATCTTTGAATGTGAATGTATTGTAATTGGCCGTAACCCAAAAGGCCTCATAGCTGGGCATGTATGAAGATATTTTGATGAATCAATAGAAGTATTTTTCTCTTCTCCTTTGGTTGTTGTCCACTTGTGTTTGCTTTCGTTGTGTTTACTCTTGTAGGGTGGTTTGGATAGCTGGGTGGGCCTTTGGCCCTAGTTATTCTCCATATGCCTACCTCAGTTGGTATCAGAGCTTGAGGTTCATCCTTGTGGAGATTGGATCATGTAGAAGCCTAATTTGGATTTGGTTGTAGGGTGGCAGATCTATGGATTTGACCTATAACTTGTAGAGGGTTATGATCTTGTAGGAACCTGATTTGTAAAGATTGTTCGTGGTAGAGGAAATAATGTTGATAATGCTATATTGGATTAGTTGAGACAAATTGCAACCAAATTAGATGTTGTGGAGATAGCCCAGAGGAGAGGAGCACATCTTGATGATGTAAGTGATGATGAAGCAGTAGCACCAAACCATAATCTAGAACCTGAAAAAGACCAAGATGAAGCAAGATTGTTGAGAGTATTGTCTAGAGCGAATTCAAAGCCTGCTGTAGAAGTTGTTCCTTATGATTGAAAATTGGACACCAATGTTGTGTTGGATTGGATCTCTGATATGGATAAGTTCTTTGAGTATGAAAACACTCCTAATAATAGAAAGGTGAAGATTGCAGTCACTAGGTTGAAAGGTCATGCATCACTATGGTGGGAACACTTGCAAACTGGTAGACAAAGGAGAGGAAAGGAGAAGATCAGAACTTGGCCAAAGATGGTGAACAAGGTAAAGAACAAATTCCTTCCTGCCGATTACCAAGTTAGCTTGTTGAGAAAGATGCAAAATATGAAACAAAAAGACATGACTGTGAAAGAGTATACTGAGGAATTCTATAGACTGGACATCAGATCTGGACATGTGGATGATGATGTTGAGAAAATTGCAAGGCACATTAATGGATTGAGATCTTGAATACAAGATGAAATAGGTTTTGTGAAGTTGGAAAGTGTAGAAGAAGCATATCAATATGCCTTGAAAGCTGAGGAGATCTTGACAAAGAAGCATGAACAAAGACAGAGAGGTAGAGGTGGTAGATTCCAGAGAGGCAAAGGTAGATCTTATGGAGAAAGTGGCAGATCTGACAGTTCTGTGCAGGATAAAGGTAGACCTGAATGAAAGAATGATGACAAAGGCAAGACTGAATGGAAAAGTGGTAATTCTTATCGAAGAGGCACTAATTCTTACCGAGGAAGAGGTAATTCTTATTTTAGAGGTGGATTTCATGGTAATTGTTTTAGATGTGGCAAAGAAGGGCATAGATCCTTTGAATGTAGATAGGTGGGTAGAATAATAGAAATGTTGTGATTCAAGAAGATGATGAGGGTTCACCAAGTGGATCTGAGGCTAGAGAAAATTTGATGGTGAGAAGAACCTTATGCAATAAGGGAAGTGATGAGGAACCTATTTTAAGGAGAAGTCTTTTCAAAACAAGATGTAAGATGGCTGGAAAATGCTGTAAAGTGATCATTGACAGTGGAAGTTCTACAAATCTGGCATCAGAAGAGCTGGTTACAAAGTTACAATTGCAGAGGCTGAAACATCCCAAACCTTATCATGTTTCATGGATCAAAGATGAGCATAAGATATTGGTAAGTGAGCAATGCCTTGTGAAATTCAAAATCAGACATTACTTTGATGAAGTTTTGTGTGATATTATGCCCATGGATTGTTGTCATATTTTTTTGGGTAGACCTTGGCAATATGATAGATATGATGTACATGATGGAAGATTGAATCAATATACTCTTTGGGTAAATGGGAAGAAACAAACATTGTTGCCTTTGATTGAAGTTCCAGATGAGATTAATTGTACTGCTAAAAAAATTTGCATGGTTAATGGGAAACAATTTGAAAAAGAAGTGAAAAAGAATCAAGTTTGTTTTGCTATAATCCCAAGAAAATTGAGTTTTGTCAATGGAGACTAAGTGCAAGAAAACAATGTTAACCGAGTGCCAATCAGTGGTGATTGAGTGACGGATGGTAGTATTGACCAAGTGCCAGGAGAAATTGCAGAGTTGCTGAATGAGTATAAAGACATTATTGCTGAAGATATTCCTGATGGTTTACCTCCAGTAAGAAGTATAAGTCATTGTATGGATTTGATTCTTGGAGCTAGTTTTCCAAACAAAGCACTATATAGATTGACACCTACAAAGAATGAAGAACTTAACAAACAAGTGCATGAACTATTGCATAAAGGTTTGATCAGAGAAAGCTTGAGTTCATGTGCTGTACCTACTGTATTAGCACCTAAAAAGAATGGAGAATGTGTACTGACTCTAGAGCCATTAACAAGATAACAATGAAATATAGGTTTCCTATGCCAAGAATGGATGACATAATGGATTGTTTGAGTGGAGCAAAGTATTTTACCAAGATTTATTTGAAGAGTGGCTATCATCAAATCAAAATTAGAGAAGGTGATGAATGGAAGACTAATTTCAAGACAAAAGATGGTTTGTATGAATGGTTGGTTATGCCTTTTGGTTTGACTAATGCACCTAGTACTTTCATGAGGTTGATGAATGAAGTTCTGAAAAGATTTTTGGGTAAATTTGTGATTTTTTATTTGGATGATATTCTGATATTTAGCAAGACTAAGGAAGAACATCTTGAGCATATTAGGCAAGTATTGCAGAGGTTGAAAGAGGAAAAGTTGCTAATTAATCTGAAAAAGTGTTCTTTTATGCAAGAGGAGATTGTGTATCTAGGATTTGTGATTTCAGCTGATGGTTTGAAGATGGATCCTGAAAAGGTTAAAGCAATTTTGGAATGGCCTACACCTGAGAATGTGAGTGAGGTAAGATCATTTCATGGTTTGGCTAGTTTTTACAGAAAGTTTATAAAGAATTTTAGTGTTGTTTGTAATGCTATGACTGAAACAATGAGGGGAGATAAAAAGGAATTCAAGTGGACACATGGAGCTGATAGGAGTTTTGAGACTTTGAAACAAAAGGTTGTTGAATTACCTGTATTGGCTTTACCTGATTTCAACAAAGTACTTCAAGTTGAATGTGATGCAAGTGGTAATGCAATAGGAGCTCTATTAAGTCAAGAAGGTAAGCCCGTTGCTTTCTTTAGTGAAAAGTTGAATGCTGCTAAAAGGAAATATTCTATGTATGATCAAGAATTCTATGCCAACTTTCAAGCATTAAAGAAATGGAGACACTATTTGATGCCTCAGGAGTTTGTGTTGTATACTGATCATAAAACTTTACAATACTTGGGAAGTCAACATAAATTGAATCAAAGACATATGAAGTAGGTTGAGTATTTACGGAGTTTTACATTTGTGATCAAGCATAAGAGTGGAGTAACTAACAAAGGTGCTAATGCATTGAGTAGAAGACGTTCTTTGTTGACTTAAATGAAGGTTGAAGTTCTTGGTTTTGATGAGATGAAAGATTTATATGATGCTGATCCTGATTTTTCTGAGGCATGGAGAGAGTGCAAAGCACCAAATCTGACAGATCACATAAGTAAGTATGATTAGTATTTCATTCAAGAAGGTATGTTGTTCAAAGGCATTCAGTTGTGTATTCCTATAAGTCCTATGAGGTTGAATTTGATTAAAGAAAAACATAGTGGTGGATTAGTTGGACATTTTGGAATTGATAAGACATTGAGTTTGCTGAAAGAGAAATATTATTGGCCACAAATGTATAAGGATGTTCAAAAATTTGTAAAGAGCTATGGAGTTTTTCAAGTTGCAAAGGGAGTGAGTCAAAATACTGGTTTGTATACACCTATTACTGTTCCTGAGAAACCTTGGATTGATATCAGTATGGATTTGGTTCTTGGATTGCCTAAAACGGTGAAGGGGTATGATTCCATATTTGTTGTAGTGGATAGAATTTCTAAGATGGCTCATTTCATACCATGTAAGAAGACATCAGATGCAGAGCATGTTGCTGAACTTTTCTTTAAAGAGATTGTGAGATTGCATGGATTACCAAGAAGCATTATTTCAGATAGAGACAGTAAGTTCGTTGGTTACTTTTGGAAGACTTTGTGGAAGAAGATGGGTACTAAATTGAAGTTTAGTTCTACATTCCATACACAAATAGATGGACATACAGAGGTTGTGAATAGAAGCTTGGGTAATTTGTTGAGATGTTTAGTTGGGAATAAACCGAGTAATTGGGAGATGGTATTGGCACAAGCTGAATTTGCATATAATAATTCTGTGAATAGGAGTACAGGGAAGACACCTTTTGAGATTGTTACTGGAATGCATCCTAGAGGTATATTAGATTTGAGAGATGTTGTTGGTGAAGAAAAGAAAAGCACTGTAGGAGAAGAATTTGCTGATTTTATGGAGTCCTTGCATAAAGAAGTAAAGTTGAGGTTGGAACAAAGCAATCAGAAGTATAAGGAGAATGTTGATCAGTCTAGAAGACACCATGATTTTCAGGTTGGTGATGAGGTGATGGTTCATCTAAAGAAAGGAAGATTCCCAGTTGGAACATATAACAAGTTGAAGATGAAGAAATTTAGACCTTATAAGATCCTGAAGAAGTTTGACAGTAGTAATGCTTATGAAGTTGAGTTACTTGATGACATGGATATATCTCCTATATTTAACATTGCTGATTTGTATAAGTATCATGAGTCAGAGGATGAAGTTGTTAGACCAGATGATTATCATAAGAAACAGATTGAGGAAGTTGAACAGATATTGGATCAGAGAGTTGGCAAGAGTACAAGAGCAAAAGATTACTATGAATATTTGGTGAAGTGGAAGAACAGACCTATTGAAGATGCTTCATGGATCTCTCAATTTGAGTTGGATTCAGCTTAGGTTGGGACATCTCAATGATTCAGGAGAATCATTTATTCCAACCTCGGTTTTCTAATGCAAGAGCATCCTGGGTTGCCTTGTTATCTTGCTCATTTTTGCTCATTTTGTAGTTGGTGCCAAGTTACTGTAGCACTCTTCAGGTGCTGAGTTTTTGTTGCACTCTTTAGGTGCCAAGTTACTATAGCACTCTTCAGGTGCTGAGTTTTTGTCGCACTCTTCAAGTGCCGAGTTTTTGTCGCACTCTTCAGGTGCTGAGCTCCTATTGCACTCTTCAGGTGTCAAGCTCCTGTCGCACTCTTCAGGTGCCGAGTTACTGTAGCACTCTTCAGGTGCCGAGTTATTGTAGCATTCCTTCAGGTGCCGAGTTACCTAGTGTATGCCGAGTGCCAGTATTTGGACGTGATTTTTGCGAGCTAACTTGCGAGAATTATTTCATTTGCGACATTTAAGTTAAGATCTTTTCTTGGGATGAGTCCAGACCATTGTTGGGTCGACCCTCCTCTTATGTAATGTTCTAGAATGTTCTGTAAGCCATTTTGGCAAGTATAAATAGAGAGTTTAGGCTTAGAGCTAGGTAAGTTTTAGAAGAAGGAAAGTTTTGAGAGAGCAGAACTGAAAGTGCGAATTTGTTGTTGAATCTTTGAATGTGAATGTATTGTTATTGGCCATAACCTAGAAGGCCTCACAACTAGGCATGTATGAAGATATTTTGATGAATCAATAGAAGTATTTTCCTCTTCTCCTCCTTTGGTTGTTGTCCACTTGTGTTTGGTTCCATTGTGTTTACTCTTGTAGGGTGGTTTGGATAGTTGGGTGAGCCTTTGGCCCTAGTTATTCATCCTTTTCTTGCATCAGATCAAGGGCTAGGATGCAAGGATGGGAGAAAGCTTATGGAAGGTTTAGATTGAATGAGAGGAGAGCACATGGATTGTGCTTCCTTATAGCCAATCAGGGAGTGACACATGTCACAGTGTCATTGGTTAGAGCAAGAGGGGTTGAGTGGTCAACAAAGGAGGCTCAAAGCTCATGAAGACCCTCATAATGGCTTGTAAGAGCAATGAATGGGCTTGTAAGAGTCATTTATGGCTTTGTGGGCTTCATAAAGTTTTATGGTTGAAATATTTGTGAGAGAGTTGAGATATTTTGACTTGGGTTGGATTAAGAAAGTTTTAAGCTTGACTTAGGAATGTGAAAATGATTAAGGCTTGGATTAGGCTTGTGTTAAGATTAGATTAGGCTTGTTAGAGATGGGCAAGTGGATGCCATTTAATGAGGGTGGGTGAAGGAGGAGATAGTTGTTGGCTTTGGCTTGGGTTAGCAAGTCTTAACCCATGTTTAGGGAATGTGACAAGGTTAGGGGGGGATTAGGATTAGGGTCAAAGATAAGGATTGCCATCTTCTAGAAGAGTCTAGGCTTTGGATGAGGATGAAGACTTTCTAGAAGTGTCTAGAACTTCCTAGGATGAGGATAAATAAGGTTTTTAGGAAATAAATAAAGTTTTATTTATTTCAAGGGTTTGGGTTGAGGAGATATTTATTAAAATATTTTTAATAAACATGAGGATTAATATTTAATCTTAATTAAATATTTTGAGTTGGGATTAGGGGTAGGAAATGATGAGATTAGCCTTTAATCAAAATTAAAGAAGGATTAGAAGATTTTGGAAGAGGTTAGTGGTCTTAAGGAAATTGGCCAAGTTTTGGGCAAAAAATAAATTATTTATTTATTTTGGAATTTTTGGTCAATTTATTAATTAAATAATTAATAAATAAGGAAATAATGTTTAAATAAGATTTAAACATTTTTGGGAGGGATTCCTTAATTAAATATTTTTAATTAAGATAAAGGGATTTAATGGCATAAAAATAAATAAATAAATTAAATAAATAATTAATTAATAACTGATGATGTCATCAGGGACTTTTCCAGAAAATAAAAATACTTTATTTTCTAAAAGATTTTTAGGTGTCTACATTCATCACATCATAGTTTCCAAAGATCTTTGCACTTTTGTCAACTTCCTCTGCTAGGAGTGTTTCATAACCTAATGGTCTTAACAATCTAACCCTTGGTGTGACAACGTGCATATAAGTATAATCAATGTCAACAAGAAAACATATGACATTATAATATCTTTCAAGTAAGGAAACATGTACCTGAGTCTCTACTTCATTGACTTCTTAAAGTCTTCAAAATAGCTTGTCATGATGGTTTCAAAGTTTTCTCCCATCTGTTTAATGAACTCAGCAATTTGCACTACAACAGACCTATTTTTCTTCCATCCTACAGAGTCAAAAGAGGGAAAAGTATTTTGCACATAGAAGAATATGTAGGCAATGGTTGAACCAAATTTACACTGAGCACTCTTGGTTTTTCTGATTGATCCAAGATTTTCTATCAATTTTTGTAGTTGAAGCTTAGCCAGATCATAAGTATGATCTTTCTTCACAATGTTTTAGCCAACATCCATAGTAATACAGGTTACACTATTCAATCTAGTAGATTGATAGAATTTGTGAGATATTACCCTAACAACAAAATTCAATAGTGGGTTAGTAACAATATCTATTATCATGCCTCTTTTATTCCATTTTTCTCTGGTGTTTTTCTCAATCACTTCTTTGGAATCATTCCTTAGAGTCTTGGGCCAATCTAGGGTTGGGTAACTAGTAGCCCTATGAATTATTCTTTTGGTAAACTTAATAGGTCCACCCTCTAGCCATAAAGAACCGTTATGTATTTGACTCAATACAATTCCAATCCATTCAGTTTTGAATATACTGGGAAAATCTAGGCCACGCGTTAAACCCTTCCTTTCAGTGATTTTGTATTCTTCCTTTAGAACACCATTTTCACATAATTTTTCATACACTTCTCTAATTTCCATGTCTCCTATTCCTCCTATTTTGCAATTATAACATTTCCTAACATCTTGCACCATAATGACTTTTGGCGAGATCATTGAAAAAGTGCCAGAAGGATCTTGTTTGTAAGCTATGTCTAGAATTGCCTTGAAATTTGGTTGTTTGACTTCATTACTAACAAGTTGAACATTCAAAGCCTCTTTCCCTTCTACATTTTTTGAGCTAGATGCCATTCTATCAAACTAGGGTTTTGTAAAATAAAACTATGTAGCTTGGCTTGTGATAAATACCTTGAAAATCCCAAGAACTGGTATGAAATCATCGTTGAGATCTTTGCAAATTCCTTAAACAAGTTTTTGAATTACCTTTCTCTCTACTTGCTCTTGCTTGAATTTGAAATGGTGAATAATGAGTACAAATTGATCAAATACCCTTCAAAAACCTTGCATTTAATGCTTAGTGCTTGTATAGTTGTAAGCTTGACATCAACATGATTTCATAACCACTCGACATCTATAGATATTACCATCACTCAAAAGTTACTACGAGGTCAACATTAACTGGCTAGTCTAGTAGCTTGACATCAACTAGCATTCCACTTGACATACACAGGAAACATTTCATGCTCGGCAACAACATGAAAGACTTAAAGTTTTAATTTGAATTTTTAACAATATCTTGCATATTTATTCATGCTAATGTATTGTTTTTATTGCTATCTTCTTTTGGAATTGATGTATGACATAATACTTGAATATTAGTCCCTCGTACCTCTTAGTTGTCTAGTTTGTTGAGGTGTGAGCACCTAACCTATTAGGTGAAGTGATCCCTTCTCCATTTGATGTACTACAACCATCTCTTCTTTTCCATGTCTTGTTCATCTCACCTTTGATGTGTTTAACATTTTCCTTGCCTTTTCCTTTTTTGAATTCACAACTCGATGCCTTTGACCTAGTTGGACAATGCTTACTAATGTGACGAGTCTTCAAATAGCTAAAACATGTAGTTTGACTTAACCATCTTTTGTAGTTGCCTCTGAAGTGTGTCCTAATACAATTCTCAAGGATATGTCCATATTCTTGACAATAATGACAACTTTGTCTTGTGTTATAATCCCAATTATAAAAGTTTCCATGGCTTCTTACTTTTGCTGACTTGTTTGATGACCACATGGATTTGGATCTGCATTCAAAGGCTCTATGTCCATATTTATGACAATTGTAGCAATATCCTTCAAATCTTGTTGCATGCATGGTTCTAGTTCTGCATTCATGTGCTTGATGACCTTGTTTGTTGCACTTATGACAATGAGTCATATTCTTAGGCTTGACATTTTGAATTGCATTCTTGTTTTTGCATGCATTAGTGGTATGTCCTTTCTTACCATAAAATTGACAAGTAGGTTTAGAGTTCTTACCTTTGATGTTTCTTTCTTTAGGAACCTTGGATGATTCTCCTTCTTCAGTGCTTGTTTAGCCTAATCCTAATGTATCATTGTTGGATCTAGGAGAATTTAATAATTGATGGCTTCATTTGGCTTATTAAGACTTTCAACAATTTCTTTTTCTCTTTTCAAATCATTCTACAACTTTAATGTAGTTATTTCAAAGTCTTTGACATTGAACTCATGATCAACATTCATCATTTGGCTTAGAGTATCCAATTGCATGTTGGAGATCATGTTAGCTTTGTTGACTTCTCTTCTAGTCTATTGGCCAAGACTCTTTTGTCTTCTTCAGTCATGGCTTTGTCTTCCATATCTTTCTTCTTTTGTTTAGTTATCTCACATGGCATCATGGCTTGAGATTATTGCTCTACCTTGAGATTTCTAATCTCATCAACTTGTACTCTATTCTTTTCCATTAAACTTGCAATAGCTACATTAAATTTATTGGAGTCACCATTGGCAAATAGCTTGGTAGTGTTGATTTCTTTGTATTGTGTGTCATTCTCTACAATGGCAATTTCTTTCCTTCTCTTTAAGGATTTCCTTAATTCTTCTCTAGCTTCATCAAGTTGATGTAGAATGAGTTGTATCTCAATTCATTGATTCTCAATAATCTTTCCCAACTTGTAAACTTCCATTCAAGATCTTTCCTCTAAGTTGAAAATCTTCTCTTTCAGAGAACTAGGCTCTGATACCAATTGTTTGAATTACAAGTAGGAAAGGTAAACTTCTAGGGGGGGGGGGGGGGGGGGGTGAATTAGGAGTTTAGACTTGAACACATGAAACTTTCACCATTCATACATCACATGCATTCAATATGTAAACTAAAATAACATGTAAAGCATATGCATCAATCATGTAAACATGTAATCAAACACACACATAACACCTGATATGATTACCCATAAACCCTCCAAGTGAGAAGGTAAAATTGGGGTGGGGATGACACCCAAAAATCTTTACTACTACAGTAATAAAGTGTAGCCAATTAAGGTTACAAAGGATTCACCATGAATCATGGTCTCCCCTGTGAAAGGCCTGCCCTGTTAAAGGCTTACAAAGACTGTTAAGTCTCATCTTGTTAGAGGATTTCAACACCCTATTAGAATTGTGCCTGGTTAGAGGACTTTAGGTCATTCACTTAGAATGTCATCTTGTTAAAGTATTTAATATAGTCTATTAGGACTACTTTGTTAAGAGTTTTAACAGAAATCACCTGTTAGAACGTCTTAGCATAGATCTTGCAATTGGCACTTGCTTGACTGGTAACAGATCACCTCTGCACAATATGTGATTTGATCCTTCATGATCTGATATATCAATGGTGTACCCTTCTCTATTCTCTATTATTCTCTAAATGATTTTGCACTATACTCTTACTACTAAGTCAGCTTGAATGTTCTACAAACTATCTTGTTCGCTCCTTCAATTTGATCATTCACCCCTTGTTACACTATTAAAAAGTTTAGGGCTTCATCCTCCTTAAGTAGACTCTAGTGGCTTAGGGTTAGGTATGAATCTACAACTAGGGTTCATCCATTTTGCAACTTGAACCTTCCTATTTTTTGATTGGATGCATGTAATTACATAGGGAATCCAATTATAGATTCATTCTTATCTCTAAAAGATTGAAATCTATCCTTAAGTAAGCTTAGAAACGGTTTACATAGTTGTTTGTACCATTACAAACAAATATGTCTAAACTATGTGACTTGACATATGAAGTTTCTAATGCTTGTCATGTATTGTATTTCTACTTCTGACTTGGTACCTACATTACTTGACATCAATTGTTTACTCGGCTCTTGAATTACTCAACATGGTTTATCTGCTCGGCACCTAAGTGACTCAACACATGAGTGACTCGACACTCATTGCAACTTGACATAGTCTAATATTTACATGTTGTGCTCGACATGTATTACTAGTTCAGTATGAACTAAGTAAATGATTTAAGTGTGTTGACACTCACTTGTCAAAACTAATTTGAGATCAACATATAAAAGGAGTGCTCAAGGAGAACCCTTTGCAGAGAAGATGAAAGAAATTCATGAACAAGTTAGGAGGACCTTGCAACATCAAGTAGAGAAGTACAAAAATAGACCAAACAAGACCATAAGGGATTTGAAATTTTAAGGTGGGAGACTTAGTGCTTTCTTAGCTTAGGAAGGAGATATTTCCAAAAGAGAAGCCCACTAAACTAATGATGAAGAAGACATGACCTCTAAAGATCTTGCATAAGTTTGGGAATAATGCATATGAAGTGGAACTTCTTACTAATTTGGGTATCTCACCCATTTTCAATGTATGTGATATGTTTCAAAGGTTTACATTCTAATACTGATCAATACACCATTGTAGATTTGAGGAAAGATGATTGGGTCAAGGATTTGCCCACTCCCCAACCTTTGTAATTAGACAACATTATGGACTCCAAGGTGATTAAGAAGATCAAGAAGGGCACCTAAAAAGGCTATTTGGTGAAATGGAGAGGGTTACTAGATGTTGAAGCCACTTCAATGACCAAAGAAGATATTCTGAAGCATGGGATTACCATTGAAGACCTCCTAACTCAAGGGACTTGAGTTCTTTGTCCCAGGGGAGTATGGTGTAGGCCTCCCTCCCTAATTTTTGGCTTTGTGAGTTGTTAAGGTGTTAGTAAAGAGTTTTTTGTGAGTCTAATAAGCTCCAATGGTCCTTGAAATCTAGCTTGTTCCAATGTATTTTTAAAGAGCAAAATTTTTGCTCACAAGGTCCTAGAGTTGTAAAAAAGTTGTCAAATGAATAAAATTTTCTAGGGTTAGGAAACTAGGTTATTTGGTCACTTATAATGCCCTATGAATCCTAACTAAGGTCCTATAATAGGCTTAGAGACACCCATTTCTCAAAAATAGAAAAAGAGCAAAATTGCTTAAAAGTTGCTTGAGCAACTTTTACAATTTTTTCAAGAATGTTGCTAATGAAGGATTGGATGGTTGTAACTACTCATTATTGGGTATTTGATCATGGGATGCATATTTTGGAAGGTTAGATTGATCTCTAGTTGCATACCACACATGTGAGAAAACTATATAGAATGTTAGTATGTTTTTCATTATTTTTGTAGAGTTTTCATGCCCTAGTACGACTGTGTAGGGATTGGAATGTTTGATCAGACTTCATGAACTTATAATTTATTTTATTACCTTTTTTTTTCATACTCAAACTTAATCTCAAGTTACAAGGTTGGATAGTTGGAGAAGCTTATAGGTGATTTCCATTTAGAAGGTTGCAAAAGCAAAAATGGCTCTAACTTGATCATCCACATTGAAAATGCATGAAACCATGGGGGGTGATTGGTTATACCTTGTATATATATATATATATATATTTTTTTTTTCTTTTTCATTTGTGTGACTAGTCTTCTAGGTGTAGAGTGATGCCTTAGGTTGACTGGTGGGCGTAGGTGAGCCAGGACAACAAGGAGAGTTTGCAGAGAAAACCCATGATTTGACATGGCCAATCTAATGGCATGGTTAGAAGCTCTAGGGTGTTCCCTTCATGAAACAAGTGATTGGATAGGTTGATGTGGGGTTTGAAGGTTTCTAGAATGTTTTTTGTAAAAACTAGTCTAGAGGCTTAAAAGATAGCCTAAAAGCTAGGGCTTGAGGGTGAACATGGTTGTGGGTTATTGGGACTTTAAAACTTTAGATTCTAGAAGTTCTAGGTGATAGATTTAAGAATTGTACAATCTTCCATAGGGTAATTGATTGAAACATTGAGACTAAACCTAAAACAATTAGGCCTAATTAGCTTTATTTGTGGATAGTGACATTTTGGTGAATCTAAAGGTGACCAGAGATGAAAGTGGATCATCCTTTAAGATCTTAGAGTAAGTGGATCATCTACCCCTACTTTCCCTTAGGGGTAAGTGGATCTACTAGCCCTACTAAGAGTAAGTGGATCATCTTTTACTACGGTTTCCATATGCTCAACACTATTGAGTATGGCTTTATAACAAACTCCATTATCCCACTTTTTTTTAGAATAATTTATTAAACCATTTTGAATAACGATCATTCAAATTTAATAGGAATAATTATGTTGCTCTATGAGAATTTGACCAATAGTTTTGAGATGAGAATTATATAAGGAACACAATGTAAGAATCTTCCATTATTTAGAGATGAATAATTTATCTTTGTGCGATAAAATTGACGTTAGAATTGTTCAAAATATCAATAATAAATTTAGATTCAAATCTCATTACAAGGTATCCTTCTCTGAACGAGATTCTCAAATGAATAAAGAATGGTCTAGCCTAATTATCCCAAATTGTGTAGGTAAGAGTTGATCCAAGGCTAAAAAGGAATGCCAAAATTATATTTGGCTTTACCCCCACTTGTTTGGTGTAAACTTGATTTTGATGAATCCTCTAAGGGAAACCTAGGTCAACGTGGCATAGGATGCATTATCCATGATTGGAATGGGAGGGTGTTTGGTAATTTTTCTAAACCCAAGGGAAACTCTTCCAATAACATTGAATAATTGGAGGCACTGGTAGAAAGTTTAAAAGCTTGCAAGCTTATTAAGATTGATAAGTGTTGGAAACATAAGAGGAGTAATTGAGAGGGGAGGGTTAAATCAGTTACCACAAAAATAAATCCTAGGTCCCTTAGATGTTAATACAATTCAAAACATAAACTCTGCTAAAATTGTATTCTACGGTAACTCGATTAACAAAGAGGCACTCAATTAACACTAGCAATTTTCTATTACTCAACAAGCACTATAATATCAATTGTAACTCAGTAACTACTAAACATTCAAATCTTAAGATGTTTAGTGTAACCTTAATTAAATTAGTTGCATACACTTAAAAGAAATAGCATGAACATAAGGGACAACAAGATTTAACGTGGAAACCCAATTTGGGAAAAACAACCAATTACAACTAACTCTTTTGAAGTGAGCCCTATTAGGAGCCAACCCTGTTAAAGGTTGCAAAACACACTGTTAGGTGTGACCTTATTAAAGGATTTAATTACCATATTAGGAGTGGCCTTGTTAGAGGTCTTTAAGACACTTCAAGTAGAAATGTCATCTTGTTAGAGGATTTACATATAGCTGTTAAGCCAATTTTGTTAAGAGATTTAGTTCACTCCTACAATGGTTAGAGAGTAACAATAATATGACTTGATTGCTGATGCAAATTTATCTCTGCTTATTTCAGATCTAAATTTTGGCTTTAATACTTGATCCTTCCTGATGTATCTTTACAACTCATCAAGGATATTTTTCTTATCCTTCCAATTTGCTTCCTCTAAGCATCTTCTTATCTTCACACACTTGTTCACATTCAATACCTTAACTTGACCTTATACTTATATCATATATATTGTCAAGTCCTCTTGAATACAACTTAAAATAATTTATATTCATATCTTTAGTCAGCTAGAACCAACAAACAAATCAATTAAAATCAATATGCCAAAACAAGAAAATCCTTTGGTAGCCGACCCTACTCAGTAGACACTAACCAAAAAATATTTCTTGCATTAACCAAGTGAATTTGGTTAATATTGGTTTCATGCCAAATTTACTTTGTCTCTCGAGTGAACTTAGTAGACACTATCTTTTGTGAATTCTCTTTGGTAATCGAGTGAGCTCGGTTAACACTCGTTGCCTGCCAACTTTCCTTTGTCTCCTGAGTGAACTTGGTGTACACTGTCTTCTAAACTTGAAAAACACTGGAATGCTCGACAGATGCATGAAATTTTCTTCATCACCTGAGTGAGCTTGGTAGACACTAACTGGTGAATGTATGGCATTTTGTGTAACATTAAAGACAATATACAATTGAATGATTGTATCTAACAATCTCCCTCTTTGGCATTGATGGCAACACACCATGTCATAATACAATAAAATATTATAGCAAAATAAAAGTAAGGATAATATCCTTGGTTTCATTCTAATTCTCATCCATGAGAACTCCCTCTATTAATGTAAACTCCCTCTGACTTCAATTTCCCTTTATGGTGTCAACAAAATCTGAATACTCTAACTGCAATATCTTCTTTTGATAGCAAACTCTCCCTCTCTGATATCAACTCTAAAAATTTCTATTTTTTAAACCAAGTTCTTATTCTTCAAACAACTTCAATGAAGTTCTCCCTCTTTGACATCTTCATCATATCAAACTCTATCAAAAATCTTCTCCATAGAATTATGAGATCAAACTCCCCATCTTGACATCTTATGCCAAAGACCATAAATAATGTAGTTTCCAATGTACCTTAAGTATTGATTCATATGCCATTTGTCCTTTCATTACTATATCAACTTGATTGATCTTTAACATGCTCTGGTTGATGCATCACTAAACTTCATTTAGTGAGCTTCAAATAGGGGAATGACCCCTAGTTTACCTCTTAGATACAAAAATGCATCTTTAGGTAATGGATTGGTGAATATGTCTACAATTTGTTCTTTATTATTCACATATTCCAATTTCACCTCTTTGTCTTGCACCAATTCTCTCAGAAAATGATATTTTATTGCAATGTGCTTGGTCTTGGTATGCATCACAGGATTATTTGATATGTTAATTGCACTGGTGTTATCACAAAAGATAACCACTGGATCCTTTATTTCTACCTTCATACCTGCCAACAATTACTTGAACCGGACAATATTGGAACAATTAACTATTGCTACAACATATTCTGCCTCTGTTATAGACTGAGAGATGCAATTCTACTTTTTACTTGTCCAAGACACTAGTCTTTTACCAAGAAAGAATGCCCCACCACTAGTGCTCTTTCTATCATCAATGCTTCCTGCCCAATTAGCATCAGTGAAGGCTTTCAAATCAAAGTTGCCTCCTTTGTTGTAGCATAATCCATAATATTGAGTACATATAGATAGCTCATGATTCTCTTAATTGTCATCATATGATTTTCTTTAGGATTAGCTGAAAATGTTTCCACCATACCAACTGCAAGAGCAATATCAGACCTAGTATGTACTACATAATGTAGTTTTCCAATCATAGATACATAAGTGATCTAATCTACTTCCTTGGAATCATCATTTTTGGAAAGCTTATGTCAAATAGACATAGATTTTCCAAATAGTCTTGAATCCTCTATTCCAAACTTCTTTAGTACCTCCTTGATATACTTAGATTGAGTAATGTAGATACTATCTTTCTTCTACTGAATCTACAAGCCAAAAAAAAATTGATCTTGCCAAACATTGACATCTCGAATTCCTTACTCATTTATTTAGAGAAAATTTTACACAAGTCATCATAACTAGTAAAAAGTATATCATCCATAAATATTTCTGCCAGTATCTCCTTCTTTGGACCTTCTTTGATGTAAAGACCATTGTTATCATTTTTCCTTTGAAAACCAATCTTCATTAAATAACTATGAAGTCTTTCATACCAAGCTCTGGGAGCTTGTTTGAGACCATATAATGCTTTTTGTAGTTTACAAACCATATCTCTTTTGCTAGGATCTAAAAAACCTTCAGGTTGCTCTATGTAGACTTCCTCTTCTAGAATTCCATTCAAGAATGCATATTTTACATCCATATGATACACTTTAAATTCTTTATGTGCAACATAAGCAATTAAAGTCCTAACAGCTTCTAATCTTGCAACAAGAGAAAAAGTTTCACCATAATCAATACCTTCTTCTTAAGAATAACCTTTGCATACTAACCTTGCTGTTTCTTGAAACTTCTCCATCTTCATTCAGCTTGTTTCTGAATACCTACTTTGTGCCAATTAAATTTTTATCCTTAGGTCTAGGAACATGAGTCCAAGTCTTATTCCTTTCAATTTTTTCTATTGCTTCATTCCAAATTTCATTATCCAAAGCATCTTTAACAATTCTAGGCTCAAATTTAGTAAGCAAACATGTACCTTTCAATTTGTTTCTTGTCTTTGTACCTTGTGATTTATCTCCAGTGATCTACTCAGGTGCATGGTGCCTTTTGAAATATCTTGCAAGTACAAGTATTTTAGATTTAGAGCTTGTTCCACTTGCCTCACCATTATCTTTTGCATTATGCTTGGGTCCCACTGTCTATGACTCAGGTCCTTCAAACTTTCACTTAGGTTGCACTGGCTGTAACTTGGATGCTTCAAGAGATTTTGGGGACTTGGGAGGTGAATTTTGTTCACTTCTAATTGGATTGGGAAATGTATCAGGTTCAAAATAAATAAACTTTCTATAATCTTTAGGTTCTTTGCTACTCTCTTCACTCTTTTTCTGCAAACTCACTAATCTTCACACGTGCACTTTCTATGATCTTATGAGTAATCATATTCAAACATGTATATGCTTTACTTCTACTAGAGTACCCTAGGAATATGCCTTCATCACTTTTGACATCAAATTTACTTTTCCTAGACTCCTTCAAGATATAACATTTGCTACCAAATAATTTCAAGTAACTTACATTGGGTTTATAGTCATTTAATAGTTCATAAGGTGTTTGATTTGAGTCTTCTTTTAGTTGTACTTTGTTTAAGGTATGAACTAATGTACTGATTTCTTCCTTCTAGTATTTGATTGCAACATTATTTTCTATCATCAAAGTTCTTGCACAATCCATGATAGATCTGTTCCTTCTTTCTACTATGCCATTCTGTTGAGGTGTATCAAGGGCTGATACTTGTCTTTTGATTCCTTTCTCAATGAAAAATTCATTTAATTCATTTGATATGAATTCACCTCCTCTATCTGACCTTAGACATTTTAATTCCTTTCATGTCTCGCTCACAACTCTAGCTAGATACCACTTGAACTTTTAAAAAGCTTCAGACTTATCTTTCAAATACATTATAGTCATTATTCTAGAATAATCATCAAAAAATAAAATGAAATGCTCATCTCCAGTATAGATCTCTATGAAAATAGGTCCACAAAGGTTTGTATGAACCAGCTCAAAAACTTCTTCAAAATGATAGTTCTTTCTTTTTAAACTAGTCTTTCCCATCTTTCCAATTTAACAATTTTTGCACATGCCCATATCAGGTTTCCTCAAACTAGGAATACCTCTCACTCTTTTTTTGTTACTTATCTTGATCAGGTTATCAAAGTTCACATGACACAACCTTTTATGCCATAACCAACTTTCTTCTATTTGAGCAATGAAACATGAACTTTCATGTAAATCTAGGTAGAATAAGTTACCTTTTTTTTGATCACCAGACCCAACTAGATTTCCTTTTCCATCTAGCATCTTGCCCTTCCCATTCATGAATTCTACCTTGAATCCAATGTTCTTCAACTATGCCACACTCAGTAGATTATGCTTAGTCCTTCTGCCTAGTAGGCATTGTCACATCTAAGTTCATTGGTTAGTGAAATACAACTATTTCCTTTTATGCAACAATGTTCATTATTTCTAAATCTAACACTCCCACCATCACAGTGTTGCATATGTTCAACTTTAATTTATCACTAATCATATGGTGAGAACAACCACTATCAATAATCCATGTATCATTCTTACTAAAATGAGAAATAAGTGCCATCTTATCATCTTCATCATCAGATTCATTGGAAAATCATAAGACGTGGAAAAATTAGTCACAAAAATTTATATAAGGATTTAACATGGAAACCCAATTTGGAAAAAACCACTAGTAACATGCTACCAATTATTTTCACTATTATGAAGTGAGCCCTATGAGGAGCCGACTCTATTAAAGGTTATAATACATATTGTTAAATGTGATCTGGTTAAAGGATTTCAATCACCCTATTTTTTTGAGCCTTGTTAGAGGACTTTAGAACATTCCATTAGAATGTCATCTGGTTAAAGGATTTACAAATGATTGTTAGGCCAACCTTAATCCGAAGGATTTATCTGGATGAATACAATGGTTAGAAAGTAGTAGCGGGACTTGATTTGATAATAAAACACAACTCACTTGCAGATTACATACCTCTAGTTTAATCCTCCATTCTGCTTGCCACTCATACCCTTCATCTTTGATAGTTTTTTCACCCTTCAAGCCTTCAACTCCTTAAGTCTTCTTGCTCAATGTGCCAAATGTAGTTTCATTCCTTTAGCCACCATATAAAGCAATACCTCCAACTTCTTTACAACACTTATTACTTCTAGCCTTGTATCCTCTGATAAAGAGAATTATGATATTTTTTAGCTTAATCACAATCGTCCATCTTAGGGTTAGGTTAGATTCATTGAATCCTCCCTTATTCCATTAGGTTCCCTCTAGAAACTTCTCTAACAATATTTCTTGGATTTATCTCAAAATGGTTCACCTTGAATTTTGTGCCTCCAACTCATCATACTTATCTTCCACATGCTTCACATAATTCAAGAAATCACCTTTTTTGGCTTAGATTCATCAAATCTTTGATTTAACTCTTTTTGTTATCACTCGACATCCACACTATTCACTCAGAAATAATAGTATTCTAATGCACAACCAACACTAGGTTGCTCAACATCTACTAAGTCTTCTTTGCTTGGCCACCACTATTATTTTCCCGATGCTCAAAAAATACTATATTTTTTTGATGCTTGACACTTACTAACTTTCTAACACTCGATACATGTTGAATTCTGGTCAACCTAACTAGGTTTGCTTGGCTTATACTATTTTCTCATCTAGGCTTGGTAGATTTTTTTATATGAAAAATACTTCTTCTTGGCTTAGCTTAAGTAAGCATTCACTTTAGCCTAAGTAAATCAACAATACATAATATCATCAATGTCTTACTTGGTCTTAGGTATCCTTTTATGCACCATATAACTCAACCTTTCTTTAGATGCTCTTTTTATCCTTTCTTTTTTAAATCATCTTCATCAATCAATCAACTGATAACATTTATACCAAAAAGTAGTTGTTGTAAGAATTTGCCTAAGGGAAAAATTCACCCAAGAACTAAGAACTCAAACACAAGCACACAGTAGACCAAAAATGGATATGATCAATTAATCAGAGTATGTCCGAATACATTGCTCTATTCAGAATGTGATTAACAACACACTAGGAGTGCCTATATATGAAGGCCTTAGGAGAGCTTCTAGAATGCATAGAAGTTATCATCATGATGTGTCATACAACCAAGCACATGTCCACCAGATATGGATTATCCTCCATTAAGCACGGGAGTAAGTGCAGTGATGAGAGGATAAGCCTACAAGGGTGGGACACGCAAAATAGTGTTGTAGACACCATGTGCTCAAATAGAGGTGCGAACTCTTGTGTTGTCAACATGAAAACTCACAAGGTTGCACAAACTCCTAAGTGTCTCATAAATAAAATAATAAAATAATGCAAAATAATTAAATAATGCATTAACCTAAGTAAACTTAAGTAAGTGTAATAAGTGAATACTTATTTACACCAACAGTTGTGTTACCACCAAGTAGAAGGTTTGACATCATTGACAAAATAATGATTTTTCCATGATAGGTTCCACACTTCAAACAATCTCTTTTCAACAATCTCCCTCTTTTCCATTGATGGAAAATCAATATCAATAATAATACCAAAAAATGAACTTAATACCTTTGAAACTCTCCCTACAATTTCTCCCCCACACTCTATCTCCTTGATAAACTCATGTAGTCTCTTAAGATTTTCAATCTATATCTCCCTCTATCTATCTTTCCTTGTATATCTCCCTCTTTGACAACAATGCTAAAGGCTTGTCATCTCAACATGCAGATATTATCAATTCAAGTTCACCCTCTATCACATTTCTTTTGACTATAAATCTTCTGTTTCAACTCTCCCATTACTTTACGTAGCTCCTAAAGTAAGATCCACTGCACCAAGTTGTAAAATATGACATTCAACTCAGTTCATGTAGGGCACCACTCTAACTTCTCAAGTAGCTTGACATAAGGGTATCACCCCTAGCTTACCTCTTAGATATCCACGTGCATCCTTAAGTAAAGCCTTTGTGAATATATCAACTATCTATTCCTTTGTATGCATCACAACATTTTTAGAAATGTTTATAGAAATTGTATTCTCATAATAGATTACCATAGGTTTAGTGATTTCCTCTTCCATACCTACTACTTAATCTATACCACATTAGTACAATTCATCGCAACAAACACATATTCAACTTTAATAGTAGATTGTGAAATACAATTTTGCTTCTTACTAGTCTAGGTAACTAGTCTCTTTCCTAGGAAAAATGGTCAACCACTTGTACTTTTCCTATCATCAATGTTTCCATCCCAATCAACATTTGTATAGGCTCTCAATTCAAACTTGTAATTTTTCTTGTAGTATAGACCATAGTCTTCTATCTCTTTATGATATCTCATTATGCTCATGACAACCATTAAGTAATTATCCTTAGGATTGATAGAAAACCTTGCAACAATCACAACAACTAGTGCAATATCAGGCCTTCTATTCACTACATATTGCAATTTACCAATCATAAACATGAACAATGTTTGATTAACCTCAACAAAATCATTGGTCTTTGATAGTTGGTGTCCAGTTACCATAGGTGTGCTAACTAGTTTTGAATCTTCAATACCAAAGGTTTTTAATATTTCCTTTACAGACTTAGACTAAGTAATGTAAATACCATATTTCATCTGATACACTTGCAAACCAACAAAGAATTTAATATCTCTAAACATGAACATCTCAAATTCTTTCATCATCTCAACTGCAAATGTCTTACATAATGCATTTTATCCTCCAAATATGATATCATCAACAAATATTTCAGCTAGTAAAATTCCTTTACCTCCTTCACTCTTCAGGTATAGATTGATGGTGTCATCAATCTTCTCAAAACCAATCTTCACAAGATAACTATGTAATCTTTCATACCATGCTCTAGGAGCTTGCTTTAAACCATATAAATCTTTGTGCAATCTACATACCATATTCTTATTGTTAAGATCAACAAATCCTCCAGGCTTCTCAATGTAAACCTCTTCTTCCAGTATACCATTTAGAAACATTGACTTAATATCCATTTGATAAACTTTGAAACCTTTCTATGTAGAGTAAACAAGTAGGGTTCTCATTGCTTCCAGTCTTGCAACTGGGGCAAATGTTTCTCCATAGTCAATTCCGTCTTCTTAAACATAACCTTTCCAAACTAGCCTTGCCTTATTCCTTGTTACTTCACCATTCTCATCTAATTTGTTTCTGTACACCCACTTGGTTCTAATAACATTCTTGTTCTCTAGTCTAGGCACAAGTGATTAGGTTTTGTTCTTCTCAATCTACTCAATCTCTTCATTCATAGCTTTAATGCATTCATTTTCTAATACATCCTTCATAGTTTTAGGTTCATGTATGCTCAACAAGCATGTATCATTTTTCAATCTATTCTTTATCATTGATCCATATTCTTTTCCACCAATGATTTTCTCTATAGGGTGATGTCTTCTGACATAATTTGATAGTCTTGGATCTATTCTCCTTTCTTCAACAATAGGTCTTTCAGGAAATTCTATCTCAGGTTCACTATGTGCATTGCTGTCAAGTAACTCAACATTCCTTTCTTGTACACTGATCTCAACATTAGAATGTAACTTAACTTCTGAATACAACTTGACATCCATTAGATGTGACTTGGCAGTCACTGATTTTGGTTGATTAGCAACTTGATCTACAAAATCATTTGTAGTCATGCCTTCATAGTAGTACACAAAAAAATTGTAATCTTAAGCTTTCTCCTTTTTCTCTTCTTCATGAATTTTTGTATATTCATCAACTTTTACATTGGCACTTTCTACAATTTTGTTTGTGTTAGTATTTAAACAATTATAAGATTATCTTCTTATGGAATAACCAAGGAATATACCTTCTTCACTTTAGCATCAAATTTACCTTTCCTATTTTGCTTAAGAATGTAACATTTTTTTCCAAATACCTTAAAATGTTTGACATTGGGTGAGTGTCCATACCATAATCCAAAAGGTGTAATACTTGTACCTTTTTCCACTTGTACTTGGTTCAAGGTATAGACAACTTCTCTCCAGTATTTCAAAGAAACATTCTTTTCCATCATTAGTGTCCTAACACTCAACTATCCAATTTTGTGGAGGGGTTCTAAGTGTAGAGGTACGTCTCTTGATTCCTCTATCATTACAAAAAATTCAAATTCATTTGATGTAAACTATCCACCTTTGTCAGATCTCAAACACTTTAGAATTTTTCCTATCTCTTTCTCAACTATATGTAAGTACCACTTAAAAATTTGGAAGGCATAACAGTCATCATTCTAGAATAATCATCAACAAATAGTATGAAGTATATATCAGATTTTTAGCTTTGCATACTAATTGATCTGCATAGATCAGTATGAACTTAGTCCAAAATTGCATTAGAAGTATGAATCTTATTCTTAAACCTAAACTTTACCATCTTTCCTAACTGATATTTTTTACAAATTACACTATATGGTTTGTTCAATTTTCACAAAGCTTTGACTCTCTTCATCTTACTTATACTAACCAAATTATCAAAATTTACATGACATAGTCTTTTGTGCCATAGCCACACATCATCAAATTGTACATCAAGACAAGTAGCTTCATTTATGTCAAGATAAAATAGATTGCCTATAGTTTGATCACCACCACCAATGAGTTCTCCATCAACATCATAAATCTTAGCCTTTCTATTTCCAAATTCAACCTTACATCTTGAACTATTCAATTGTGACACACTCAACATATTATAGTTAAGTCCTTCTATATAGTAAGCATTATCACGAATGATCTTATTTGTTAGTTTTATTATTCCTTTTCCTTTTGTCAAGAAAGGTGCATTATTACCAAATCTAACACTATTTCCATCATAATGCACAAGATAATTGAACTTACTTTTGTCTCCAATCATGTGATTGGAGAAACCACTATCAATGATCCATTTGTCACTCTTGTTCACATAAGACACTAATGTAGTTTCCTTATCTTCATCAGAATCATTCTTCATTGCAACATACACAACTTCATCATCATGAGCATCTGAATCTTCATTGGGTTCCTCTTTAGCAATGTAGAAAGCCTTCTTTCCTTTTTTTTTAATAATCTTTTGCTACTTTCATCTCTTTTACCTCTATGGTTATCTCCACTTTATATTTGTTCTTCTTCTCTGGACGCCTTGCAACAATATGACCAACCTCATTGCAATTGAAGCATATGATAGGCAACTTAACTTTGTATTTCCCTTTGCCTCTACGAAATATACTAGCCAAAAATGCCTCAAGATCTTCTACAACATCTTCATCTATATCACTGTCATTAGAAACATGTTGACCTTTTTGTTTTTGTTTTCTTTAGCCTCTTTCAGTGAGAGTTTCACTTTGAAAGCATATTCAACATTTTTTGTTTTAAAATGATCAAAATTTGAAAGCTCCGATGCAGTAAGTCTACCAACCAATCCTTCAAGGGTCAGATCATTACCAGGGAGTACATATCGATTCTTGTATAGTAGAGACTCTAATACCATAGATAGGTAGTAGGGTTTTCAACACTTTGCTAATCATAATCTCATCCTCAAGTTTCCTAGTTGATCCTCTGATGGCATTGAAAAATTCCTTGATTCTAGCAGAATACTAGACTATATTCTCACCTTCTTGCATTTTCATTCCATCAAACTTTCCTTTGAGACTTTCACATTTGGCTCTTAGCACATTCTTATCTCCTCCATAGATCTTCTGCAGGGCATCCCACATCTGTTTGGAAGTAGTACACTCTTTGATGTCATCAAACTCAAAATAGCTTAGGCATATGCAATTTCCAACATTATTTGGTTGTGTTCTCTCTTTTGTTTTAGTTCTTCTATTGTCATACCTCTAGTACTTTTTACATACTCAGTAGTTATAGTTGACAGTGTAAAGTCTCCAAGTCCTCCTAGGTGCAACTTCATCAAAATAATCCATGCAGGAAAATTATCCTTGTTAAGCTTGGGTACCTCCTTTTTGTACATCTTGATCTTGAGCTTCTAGTATCTTCAAACTATTCCCTTACAAAAACCAATGGATTTGATACCAATTGTTGAAATATTTATAATAACTAAGGGGGGTGGGTGAAATAGTTATCCAAGGTCCAAATGTACAAATCAAACTTTTTAGTTCTTACCAAACATATAAGTGCATGCATTGATTAGATCATCCAATAACTCCACAACTTAGTTGGTCACTGTCCTAGATCAAAATAACTTTGCAGTAATGTAAATATAAGACATAGAAAAATCATTCACACAATTTGACACAAGGATTTAACATGGAAACCCAATTTGGAAAAAAACCACCAGTAACATGCTACCAATTTTCATTCTTATAAAGTGAGCCTCTAAGGAGCCAACCTTGTTAAAGGTTTCAATATAGATTTTTAAATGCAACCTGGTTAAAGGATTTTAATCACCCTAGTAGGAGTGAGCCTTGTTAGAGGACTTTAGAATATTCCATTAGAATTTCACCCAATTAAAAGATTTACAAATGACTGTTAGATCAACCTTGATCCAAAGAATTTATCCAGACTTATACAATGGTTAGAAAGTAGCAACAATAATTGATCTAATAATAAAACACAACTCACTTGTAGATTACAAATCTTTGGTTCAGTCCTCCATTCTTCTTGGCACTCATATCCTTTGTATCCTTACTCATTACTTCTGGCCTTGTATCCTCTTATAAAGATAATTATGATATTTTATTGCTTAATCATAATTTCCATCTTTGGGTTAGGTCAGATTCATCAAATCCTTCCTCTTTCCATCAGGTTCCCTCTAGAAACTTCTCTTCCAATATTCCTTAAATTTGTCTCAAAATGGTTCACCTTGAATTTTGTGTCTCTAGCTCATCTTACTTAACTTCCACATGCTTCATATAATTCAAGAAATAAACTTTGTTGGCTCAAATTTATCAAATCTTTGATTTAACTCTTTTAGCTATCACTCAACATCCACATTGTTCACTGGCCAATAATAGTCTTCTGATGCTCGACCAACACTAAGTTGCTCAGCATCTATTATGTTTTCTTTGCTCAACCATCACTATTATTTTCTTGATGCTTGGCACTTACTATATTTTTTTGACACTTTACACTTACTAACTTTCTGACACTTGGCACATGTTGAATTCTTCTTAGCTTGAACTAAGTTTTCTCGACTTACATTGTTTGCTCGGTTAGGCTTGGCAAATTTTTTTTATGAAAAACACTTCTTCTTGGCTTAGCTTAAGTAACCATTCACTTTATCTTTAATTAGATCAACACTACATAATATCATCAATGTCTTAATTGGTCTTAGTGCTCCTTTTATACACCATATAACTCAACCTTTCTCTAGATGCACTTTTTATCCTTTCTTTTCAAATCTTCTTCATCAATAAATCAAATGACAGAATTCAGACCAAAAAGTAGTTATCTTACCAAAAAGTAGTAGGTTTGACATCATTGGAAAAATAATGATTGTTCCATGATAGGTTCCACACTTCAAACAATCTCTTTTCAATAGTCTTGAATACTACTAGGATACTCCCCTATAGGAATACCATTAGGATTTATGCTAACATTAAGTCCCCTTAAGATTTAGCCTTCACAATTAATTTAATTACTCATATGCTTTCCTAGTTTTTAGGTTCCCCTAGTTTCTAATTCTTTTATCGGTCCCCTTTTCCCTTAAATTCCCCCCTTGAATTTTCCACCCTTGACACGTATCATTTAGTTCATTTTTTATTACTATTATGATCTAGTAAGTACATGTACTTTGATCAGTATGTTTCCACTCATTTCCTATCATTGCATGATTTTTTGAACATGTAACCCTTTTGTCGTACTATATTCCTCATTTTTATCTCAAGGTTCTCACGTATTGTTGGTCTCTTGCTGCTTTTATTATTTTCCCTTGATTTCATTTTTATAGTTCTCTTTTGCACCATGGATACAAACATTTGTACGAAGTCTAGTAGGAGAGTTATGCATATTTGGGGTAGCATTTTTGAGAGGAGATTGAAATTAATGATGAATTCTTCTCATAGTTTAATTATCCAATTAGTTAGGAAGATTATGGGAAATCCATGCTTAGAGATAAACCTAAATCAAATATAAACATTATTGTCATTTTTCCAGCCATGATCCCACATGTGGATAGGGATAAAAGGGCTATTTTGGATATTTTCATAGCCTTTTCAAACCTCACATTGTTGTAGAACTTGGGACTATTATGGACAAAATTGATGATAATTTATTCATTTTGAAGTGCAATATCTTTGGAGTTACAAAAATGGTGGTAGAGGTTCATCCCATTTGATAGCCCTTATTTTCACTAAGCTAAATTTGGAAATTTCATGGTGAAAATGTTTTAGAAAATATTGTTGTGATGTTAGGGATCATTTTTTATTTGTTTTCATTTTCAGAGGATGGTCCTAACATGATATTTTTTCCCCTAAGCTAGAATTAAATTCTTTGGCTACTATGAAAAATGATGCCCTAAGATTGCGTTTTCATCTTTATCATGATTTTTTTTAGAAAACTCACAATCTTGCCCTTAACCTAGGTTTTATATCCAAGCAAGATATTATTTGTCATTTGAATCTTCTCTTACGATCAAAGGGGTTGTCGAGTGATCATAGGGTTAAAATCTAGATCTTCCAATCTTAAGATATACTGTGGTCATAGTATTACAAATGTAAAAGATGAGATTCCTGATCTTACAATTCCTTTGTATCATATCATTATAAGTTCTAATGAAAGGATTGTTAAACTAAGGTGCGCGACGTTGCGGAAAATGGGCAATCATGGTATTGTAGATGCAAAAAAGAAGGGTCACAGCCTTACAATAACTAGTTTATCATAGGATAGTAGAAGTAGGTGATACAAAGAAACAACTAAGGTTCTTCGATGTTACACTAAGGCCCTAGTAGTAGGATCATGCGAACAAATTTTGAGATATCCAAAGATATGATAAAGAGATGATCGTAAGATCATATGGATCCATTGATAAAGCATAGTGGGGCCAGGTGATGGGGTTGAAAGATTTTGAGACACATGGCTAGTCATGCCTTTTTATGCTATGACAAATAATAGATCGTAAGATCTCAAAGTCATTTTAAAAGTATTACAATGTTATGAAGAAGTGGGTATTGTAAGGTTCTAAGGAAGAATTTTTAGGCTTATGATGCTATAGGGGACTTATGATTGGAAGATTGTAATGTAACAAATGACAAAGCAAGGTGGAAGTTTAGTGTCAAAGAAGTTGTGTGTGTCCTATCCTGATTGGTCAATGATGCAATGTACAAAGGACAGATGCCAAGTTAGACCAGTGGGGCCAAAATCCCACTTGTATAAATTTATTTTCAATATAATAAATTGCAATCTCTGATCTTATGATAAATAGTGTATCATAATATCTCAAGGGAAGAGATAAAGTGTTATGATGCTACAAGGCCAGTGTGTCATGAGATTGTAAAGATAAAAGCTAATGGCAATGATGGTATGATGGAAAAGGGTAATGGTGTCTTGTAACATCATAAGGGTATGAAGGGTAACTACCAAAGTTATGAAATGATAGATAAATTGCGATTGTAAGATTGCGAGCCAAATGAAAGTGAAATAAGATGCTACACTATTGAATGTGATCCACTTCTCGTAAGATCATAAAGATTTTATTGGTGAACTCCAATTTCATAGTAATTAGTGTGTCGTAAGATCGTAAAGATTTTTCTCAGGGTTTATGATTGTGTGATAAGGGTTTTATTTCAAGGTAGGATAAAATCATAGAGCCTCTCTTTCCATCATAAGATAATACAAGAGATATATTTCTTCAGTGATGATCGTAAGATCGTAGAGTTTTTGATCCCCACCTAAGATGTTATGAAGGGTGTTGACTTCTATAAAAATCATAAGATCATATAAACCCTAAGTTTGACATGATTTTTGGTTTTTCACTTTTATGAGATGGAAATGACAAAGAATTCTCTACTAATAGGATTTGAGTAATGTACAAAAAGTGTAATGCTAGATAGTAATGACAAAACTCCCCTAAGGTGATAGAAGAAACTAAGTTTATGGCTCAAGCATATTGAAAATCAATGCAAAATGAATGTTGATGTTGTACAATAAACTATAAAGACATCCTAATGATGAGGTAAAGATTACCACTCACAAAGAAAAGAGATTTTGAGAAATTGCAGAGTTTTCAATGTGTGCAGATTATTACCTTTAGTGCATGAGTATAGATTTTCGCCCAATATTTTTTAGCATTGTAGTCAAAATGTTTGATAAGGAGGTTGTACTATTACAAAGACCTCAACTTCCAATGGAGGGAAAATAAGATAGAGGAAACCTGATCAGTTTATAGAAGAGTGGATAAAATTGTTCCTAGGATCTCAAATTCCAATGTAGTAGATGATCATACTTTTGTCGACCCCTATGCATTATGTAGAGATGATACATGCCATGGAGTCAAAGGTTCTATTTTTTATAGATATTTCTACTATAATAGAGAAAAGAAGATCCCTGTTTGCAATCTATGGAAGAAGAATCTGGCAAAGTTAATCTTTCCAAAAGTCTTTGTTGACATTGATTTAGTGAAGGCCCTAATTAAATCATATAACTTGACCACTAAGTCATTCCACAGGTAGGATGGAGCCATTCTATGCATATTGGATCATGCCTCTTTTATTGAAGCATTTGGATTGGGTGGTGCTATGAGCGAACCAGTAGACCTAGTGGACCTACAAAAGAAATTTGAAAGAAACACCAAGGCATACACAAGGAAATAAATGCTAAAAAATATTCCCATAGACCTAAATAATGTGGTTGATTACCCTAAAAAGGTGGAGCAAATGATGCCTCTAGACAAATTTAAGAAATATTTTGTGAAAACAGTGTATGCTGTCCACAAGGTGGTGGGAAAAGATGTAACAAGCATGGTGTATAGAGCTAAATTTATAGTTGCCAGAGATGTGCAAGGCTCATACCATGGAAGATATAATGATTATGTAGAATATATTTTGGAGGTGATGAAGGAAAATATTGCACTAGCTTAGAGTGGAGAAATGAAAGATATCAAATTCCACCATTACTCACTGTTGATGCACCTGATCTTATACAAGAATGCGGGGTACATAAGCCCTAATTTCATTGATCACACCTTTGATGAAAATGGAGAGCTACCAATTTAGCTATAGACATGGGTATGGGATAGTTCCTATCACTACTCTAATTTTGTCTCATTTTTCAATAATTATAGTGTTATGGTGTCCAAAAGGTGGTGGGTAAAGATGTAACAAACATGGTGTATAGAGCTAAATTTATAGTTGCCAGAGATGTGCAAGACTCAATCCATGGAAGATAATATGGTTATGTAGAATATATTTTTGAGGTGATGAAGGAAAATATTGCATTGGCTCAGAGTGGAGAAATGAAAGATTTCAAATTCCATCATTATTCACTATTGATGCACCTGATCCTATACAAGAATGTGGGGTACATAAGCCCTGATTTCATTGATCACACCTTTGATGCAAATGGAGAGCTACCAATTTAGCTATACACATGGGTATGGGATAGTTCCTATCACTACTTTAATTTTGTCTCATTTTTCAATAAATTTAGTGCTGTGGTAATGAAAATGCTAGACCTAGGTTACTTTAGAGCACCTCAAGTCTTGAAGAGTCTTTTGAGACTAGCCCTGCTCCCTAAGGGTAAAAGGTTAGATCATAATTATGGAGATATTTTCCTTTTTCAAACCTTTTCCTTGATGAGAGTATATGGTTGTCCCCAACCATCTAACATATTACCAAAATTTATTTCCCCTAGGTTGGGTATTATAGAATTAATGTTGGAATTTTTTATGGTAGACATAGAGTATTTAGGACCTAAGGTGCACAAAGACACATTCCTATGTAGGTATTTTAAGGTGGGGGACTTAAATTGGAAAAGAATCCCTAGACCAAAATTATTCTTTCCTCCACCATTATAATTTTTCAACTAGCCCATATAGGATGTATGATCGTGATAACTGGATGAGGAACACCCTCAAGGAAATTAGAAACTATGTGCTGCCTAGTACTAAAGAATTGCCCCACGAAGACCTAATTCCCAATATTATTGTTGAAGGGGAGGAAACTGACAAGCTATCCAAGCTTGATGATGTTTTGAGGGCAGAAAGGGAAATGAAGAGAATATATCCTAACTTTATAGGATTTTACATGGATGCAACCTATCCTCAAAGGATAAGGAAGATGGTTGTCAATCGTCTAGAGATTATGGCACAAATGCCAGAGGTACCACTTGGAGAGGAGGAGAGGGAATGTACTAATAGCCTTGAGCCTGATATGACTTTAGAAATAGAAGAGGATGAGCCTATTGAGGCATCATAGGTCACAAAGGAAAATAAGAGGCAAAATATTACTCATATCTTTGAAGTAGTAAAATAAAGAATATTGAAGATCTTGTTGGGTAGAAGTCAATACTTTGTTGTATTAAGACAAAATTATATCCAAGATAGAGTGACTATAGCTAAGAACACATTGACTGACGTGGGATTAGTAGCAGTAAGGCTAGATGATAGGATCATCCAAGCCCAACAATTCATAGAAGACGATGAAATCATTAAATTAGTTGAGTTAAAAAGATTTTTATACAAAATCAAATAGAGTAAACTAATCCTAAAGATGAAACTAGATGAATTAGATGAAAAGAGGTAGGAATTAGTCAAGAAACTACATGCCTATGCTCCTAAAAGTGAAATAATGACTCTTGAGGAGGCAAGGGATCTAGTGCAGAGGAGTGGGATGCTATTGGTGCCTAGTTGGGATCTGGAGCAAGCATTTATGCTTGATCAAATAAGAAGATAGGAGAATTCCATCTCATATGAAACTTATGGTGCTGATGGACTGCAGAGAGGATCTAGTTTTAACATTGACACCCAATCCCTAGAAATATGGAGCATGGCTCCCTCATCAAACAAGCCCAAGTTGATGGTTGTGTAGAGCACAGAGCAGGGCAACATGATTGTATGGACTCTACAACAAACTTCTAGTAAATAAATCTCAAAGGCGATGAAGAATTTTTCATTTATGAATGAGGCCAAGGTAGAGGAAATAGAGACCAGACTTGCTGAGTTTATACATGATTACATAGATGTTAGGAAACTCTATGAGGATGAGCTCAGGAAGAGCCACATTTACAAAGAAAGGATTGATGAGCTTGAGGCTAAGGTCCAGGTGCTAGAGGATGAAGTTGCATCTCTCATAGAGAAACTATCCAATGTAGAGTAGGTTTCCATTGAAGAATAGAGTGTTTAGGAACAACCATCCAAGGTCACATTAGAATTGACTACACAAGGGGGTGAGCAAGAGAGAGGGGATACAACAAAGCCTAGAAGAATGAGCATTGATGCTCCACCAAATCAGTAAAGAGATGAAGTAAGGAAAAATGTGCTTAAAAGTATGATGCGCCACAAGATTGAAACTCTAAGGAGTATATCATAACATGCCCTTACTTTTTTATGTTTCTCTACAAAGTGCTAAGAAATTTTTTCCCATGAGGCACTTTCATGGGTATCACCCACATTCAATCTTTGGGGGTCATATACTCAATTTTTAGAGAGGCTTATTGTGTTGATGAATAAAAAGCCATATATACCTGAGAAGATAATCATAGTGAAGGAGGGCTTAGAAGTAGTTAAGGAATTAATTGTCTTCTTTACTGGTAACCAACAATTTATATAGGAGAAGATAAAGGTTCTATCTCAGGGAATTTAGCCCTGCATACCACCAATTTTGGATGCTAGTAATACAATAAGGGATTAGTAGGATTGTTATGATTCCTTTAGTACCTTTTTGACTCAAGAGGCCACAATGCCAATTTTCGAAGACAGTAGTGATGCCCCTTTCAATAAATTAATTGACTTCTTATTCAGAGCATAGATAGATTTGAATAAATTTTTGGTTAAGTCTATAGCTAAAATAGATGCCAAGTGGACTAAATCCACAAAGGACCTAGAAGAGGTTGAAACCACAGAGTGGTTCACCAAGAGAGAGATCTACATTTGGGAAGCAGTAGGAGAAATTTAGGCTTTGTCAACAGGGAGTAATTGAGAATAGTTTTGGTTTAAAGGCATTGAGAGATTTTAATACGATCAGATATGATAAGTAATATATTAAGAACAAATCTCTTGTAGATATTTTGATTTTGAAACTTTTAAGGAAGTTAAAGATAGTAGAAGACAAAGGAGAGTAAAGTCAAAGTGCATAACATAAATTTTCACTTGCTAACTTTTTCAACTACTTTCCTCTTTTGGATCAAACACTGAAGAATGTCTTGTAGAACTTTCTAGGTATGTCTTACCACCTTTTGTATCCATTTAAGTTTTGACATATGTCCTCCTCACATTTGTAGCTTGTTGCAATCCTATATAAGGATTTCTAGGATGTGGAGTAGAGGTCAAAAGTTTGTAGAATTGTCTTGTTTTATATCTCTTTTATAGTGCATCCAAGTTTTGTAGTTATATGAATGTAATTAGTTTTGTAGACTTGAAAATATATAGTTAATATCAAGTTTCAGTTATCTAGTTTTGAGTTATAGTTTTGAGTCTTTATCAGCATTGTAAGTAGTTTCAAAGGAAACCAATACAAGAAGGAATTTCTAACATATCTATGTCTTTGGGTTTTGTCTCCTTCCTTATATATCTATAATCTTGAGATTGAAATGAACAAATTTCTTTCAATTTAATGCAATTTAAGTAAATTGTATATCTCTTACTGATTGCTGTTAACTCAAGGAATTACCTAATTTCTTTCTGTAAGTGATAGGGTTTAGGGTTTATGAGGAGGATATGGTAAGAATGAAATTCAGAGGTGTTAGTGTAGTTTTTTATTTTTCCTATTTTGCTAGGTTTTTCCTACACTTTTAATAATCTCGCTTAGGTTAATAAAGCATGTCTTATTAGGTGAATGGTTGTGAGGTGTCACCTTCCTACATGTGAGCATCCATAGCTATCTTGAGAAGATACTTTGCTATCTTTAGTCCGATAGATGGTTGCTCCTCATTGGTTGGTGTTGCCACCTCCTCCCTCTTCCTAGCCTATATAAGCATGCTACCTAGCTTGTATTTGCATCTCTTATTTTTTGCATCCTCTTAATGCTATTTTGCTTCCAGCATTTGCATTACTCTCTTGGAGACTAACTCTATGATGCTATTTTGATTTTGTATCATTTGCATTCATAGTTTAGATATTTGTTCTTTGCACTAGTTTTCTGGGTTATTAATCTTATCAGATTCTAACATGGTATCAGAGCTTTTCTATGTGTAAGAGTAGATTTTAGTTTCCTTATTTGAGAGATTTGGGGGGGGGGGGGGTTAATAAACTTTATTGTAGTTTTTTGAAAAATGAAGTATGCTCTTCTCTTGCATCTTTGGATGATCCTGAGAATCAAAAAAGTTTTGACAAAACTAATTTTTCTCTGGGGTTTCAATCTCAAATCTGACAACCAACTTGCATATTTGGAGTTTTCAATAAGTATTGCAGGTTCCAGCATGCCATTGATGGACTTAGGAAGCTGATCCAGCATTTGCATGTCATATTTTGGTTGCTGGGGTCGGTTTTTAATTTTTGAAGTCATTTTTTACTGTTAAAGGCATTTGATTTGCACTACAGCAACATCTTCTGTACATCAGAAAGGAAAACGCTTTCTAGGTTTTGTTCGCAGCACCGAAAAACCATTTGGGTATCTTTTAGATTTTGCATGCAATCTATATATTTTGTAGGATCTAGCACGGAAAGCTACATTAATACCCCTCTCCATTGGCAGTCATAGATTTGAATGCAGTTTTCAAATGTCTCATTCTTGCTCATACAGACTCTGATTTTGATGATTCTTGTTATGAACTTGGCTATTTTTTTGTGCTCTATCCACTAGTGGATTTTTTTTTAATTTTCATGCATGAATTCTTCAAAAATTGCAGATTCTTAGCTGTGACTGTGCACAGTTCTCATTTTGGAAACTTCGAAGGATCATAACTTTCTCATACGATCTCGTATCGAGGCAATTCTTTTTTTGAAAGTGCATGATTTTTTGAGTAGATTGCAGTGGTGCTATTTGTTTCTTTGATTATTGTGCCCAAGTTTCACTTTTAGCATATGCTCTTCATGAGGGTATGCAATGCATTGAAATCAAGACCACTAAGTATTTCTTTCTAGTGGTAGTTGTAAATGCACTAAAATAAAGTGCCAAATCATATTTCTTTGGGGGGGGTTCTTTGATTGAGTAAAGAGGGGGGGCATTGTCGTGGCTAGGTTCTCTTCTTTCTAGCATTTCTCCTCTGCATTTCTTCATCATGGATCAAACAAATATGCCCATCCTAACTCCATACAATTACTTTGAGTGGAAATCACGCATGACAATTCACTTAAGGAAAGCTGGATTAAATAGGATAACTATGGGACTTGAAACTAAACCTGCTAAAGATGAAGATAAGCCTAAGCGGTTTAACCAATGTGATGAGGCATTTGAAACATTGTGTTTGTCTGTTTCTCCTGACTTTCTATTTCACATTGAGTCTTTGGATACACCAAATGAAGTATGGACAAAGCTAGAAACACTATTTGGCACACAAGATTTAATGAGGGGTCATATGTTGGAAAATGAATTAATTAGTTTGAGTCCAGGCAATTTCAACACAATCCAATATTTCTTCACCAAATTGAAATCACTAAGGCTGCAGTTAAAACAATGTGGAATTGAAAAGAAAGATGAACAATTGATTCTTAGTATTCTCTCTAAGCTAAGTTCAGAATATTCTGTGTTTGTCTCTACCTTCTATGCTACTAAGGGTGCACTTGGTACTCAATTCACCATGCCATCTTTAGATGATTTTGCTGTCAATCTCACTTGAGAATAGGACAAGCTAATCCAGATGGGCATTCTTAAGTCCTCTAAGTCACATGCCTTGGCTGCCAACCAAGGAACAAAAGAACAACAAGGAAAAAGTAGTAACAACAATAGTAAGGACAAGAAACAAAAGAATAGCAAGGAGAAGAAGGATCAAATGCTGGTTTCTTCAAAAGCAACTATTGATACACCATCTTCCAAGGGTGATAAGCCTAAGAAAGAAAAGGTCAAATGTGCCTATTGTAAAAGACCGGGTCATGATGAACATAAATGTTTACAGAAACAACTTGATCACTTAACATACATTCTTGAGAAGAATAATATCAGTGTTCCTGAGTCTATCAAACAAAGTTCTAATGAAGGGTCTAACAAAGAAAAAGAAAATAGCAAGGGGAAAGGAAAGGGCAAGGCCCTTTTTGTAGTTGCTTCCTCACCATCCACTTGGGTTCTTGATTCGGGTGCTTCACACCACATGGCTTCATCTAAGGAAGAACTTGCATCCTTGGAGCCGTGTACTATGCCTTCTATTTTTATGGGTGATAACACTCTTGTTGAGGTGTGTGGGAGAGGGTCTGTTGATGTGGGGGATGGCACATTCCATGATGTTTCTTATGTACCCTCATTGTCAACTAATCTCCTATCGGTACACCAGATCACTCACACAGATTTAGGCAAGTGGGTTGAGTTCACTCCTGATTTAGTGGAGATACATGAGTTTCACAATGATTCTACAGTTGCAGTTGGGAGAGCAGATCATCAGTCACGACTCTATATGTTTTCTCACTTTGTTTCTAATCCTCCTTTGACTATTTTGCTCACTCACTTTAATGATGTGAGCAGATTATGGCATGAGCGGTTTGGCCATCTTAACTTTCACTACTTGCATTAGCTTAACCAGCAGAGCATTGTCACAGGGTTGCCTTCTACTTTGACATTGGAGTCACTTGGAATACATGATAGATCTTCTGATGGGTCAAATTCACTTGAGCAGTCTTCTACCTCCACTTTTGATGTAGAGAGTGATTCAAAGGACTCACCTCCTTCCTCTCCTAGTCATCATTCACAGGTTGATGATTCTCCTCTAGATTCTCCATCTTTTGGTCCAGTTTGGGCTAGACAGACCTTGCAGTTTGTAGGTGATTGGGTTGAGGATCCATCAGACACCAAGTAGACTCATTCACAATTCTAGGATGCTCTACATATCTTCATTGGTACTACCTCAAATCCATAGTCCTTTCATGAGGCTTCTAGTATTTCTAAGTGGGATACAACTATGCAGGAAGAGTATAGTTCCTTGATGAGGAACCACACTTGAGATCTTGTCCCTTTTTCTAAGGGAAGAAAAATTGTTCGATGTAAGTGGATCTACCGGACAAAATTTGCAAGCTTTGCTGGGGGTATGGGATGCTTCATCTTTTGGGGGGGCCACTTCCTCTCACTTGGAGTCCTAATTTTCTTTGGGGAGTCTCTTTTCTCTCTCTTTTGGGGGAATTTTATGTACATGGGTACCTCATCAGGCTTGACTTGCCGGGACCCATTTCTACATCCACCTAAGCTTCACTTATGGGGGGGTGTTAGTGTAGTTTTTTATTTTTCCTATTTTGCTAGGTTTTTTCTACACTTTTAATAATCTCACTTAGGTTAATAAAGCATGTCTTATTAGGTGAATGGTTGTGAGGTGTCACCTTCCTACATGTGAGCATCCATAGCTATCTTGGGAAGATACTTTGCTATCTTTAGTCTGATAGATGGTTGCTCCTCATTGGTTGGTGTTGCCACCTCCTCCCTCTTCCTAGCCTATATAAGCATGCTACCTAGCTTGTATTTGCATCTCTTATTTTTTGCATCCTCTTAATGCTATTTTGCTTCTAGCATTTGCATTACACTCTTGGAGACTAACTCTATGATGCTATTTTGATTTTGTATCATTTGCATTCATAGTTTAAATATTTATTCTTTGCACTAGTTTTCTAGGTTATTAATCTTATCAGATTCTAACAAGAGGTCACTATTGAAAAATTTAATTACAAGTCGATTAAATAGGTCCAAGTTTTCTAGTTTTGACTCTATATATATCAATGGATAAGACACTAGTTAATGAAGTTCAAGAATAAGTTGATGATTCATTTAATCACGTAATATACATAACAAATAAATAATCAATTTACCATTTTATGGATTGAAGAACTAAAAGTGCTGGTTGTTACTTATTTTCTTTTACCTTCTCTTTGGTTATAGTTAGCTACTGTGATCAGGAAGTTCATAAGAAAATTATAGAATTTTGACCACTCTTTGCTATAGGGGATAGATTTGAAGAGAGAATATAATTTAGTTAGATCAATCCCTAAGGTTTTCCCACCTTGGCCCTGTAGAGCCTAAAGTGAAGGGAGTCCTAATGACTCTGTTGAAGTTGGCCCAAAACTAAGATTTAACCTTGCTAAATATAGGATTTAGCTGATCCTTAGGCTTGTCCCTATCTTATGCTTAATGGTATTGGGTTTAAATATACCCAGTATGTTCCTTAAAAATAAGAACTCCAACAAAATGGCAACTCCATTGGGGACTAACGTGTAAGAAATATTTTCATATGTGCGATAGTTTCTAGTGTATTACTCAGTGTGTGAGATTAAAGCTTTTTGATTGGCCTTGTGTCAGATGTATTGTTGTAAACTTTCCCATGTTATTTTTTAGTCTCAAAGGTCATTTTAATACTTTCCCTTCATAGGGTGACAACTCAAGTCTAAGGTTTTGTAGCTAGTGCTATAAATTTTAAGAAATCCTAACCAATGGCTGATAAGAAGAAAAATACACATGCCTTTATAAAGGACCATCCATAAATACCATTATACACTGTATTACCTCCTGGGGGTAGAAAGAACCAAAACAAAAGAAAGATAATTCTAATCCTACATGGATCCCCAAAGGTAGCATGTTAGTCCAATCACTATACCACTCTTTGGTAGAAAGGGAATCATACTCCAAGAATACTAAATTAGAAGATGCTATATTACTAGGAGAGAGTTTCACCACCCTTTTCATGAAGAGAGATCTTTCCAGGGTAAAAAGGTGTCTTCTATAGGGGATGTGCCTTGTAGACCAAACTTGGTGAATGAAATGAACCATAATTGAGTTTTTAGGGAAAATATGGGTGCAAGTTTCAGTCCTAGACAAGGACCATATGTGGCTAACCTTATAGATCTAGATGACCCAATGGATTTAGATGCAACTACTATAGACCATGAGGATTTGTATCCATAACTAGTCCTTCTTAGGAGGAGGTTTGTAGAGGAGGAAGCCAAACACATTCATTTGGAAAAGGAGAAGGAACAAATCACTTTGAATGCTTTCATTGAGACAGACAACTTGCTTGGGAGAATGACTTCCTTATAAAAGAAAAACAAAAGATTAGAGGAGAAATCTTCCAAGCTACACTTTGATATTTTTGGAGATATGGAGGACCTAAAATCTAAAGTCCAAGAGTAGGAG
This sequence comes from Cupressus sempervirens, assembly GCA_028749045.1. Classification (NCBI taxonomy): domain Eukaryota; kingdom Viridiplantae; phylum Streptophyta; class Pinopsida; order Cupressales; family Cupressaceae; genus Cupressus; species Cupressus sempervirens. Next base: position 788,749,468 of record CM053791.1, on the reverse strand, counting down.
CACCTTCTTAAAGAGAAGAAAGGGCCTATTATTTCACAAGTTCAACCTTATAAACCTGTTGAACCTAGAGTTATAGATTTGACTATGAAAGACTCTAATAGAGGAAAACAAAAGATTGTGGGAGTGCAAATCAATAATCCCCATGTTTCTAGTAAACCCACTACCCTTTTCATGTCAAAGATTGATCTGGACTTGGAAAAGGCCAAAAAGGAAAAGGAAGATTTAGTAAAGAAACTTAATAAAGTAGAGACTGAAGCTCAAGCAACTGAGACTAAGAGAAAGATCCATTTTATTGAATCTGCCTCTGCCCTATCTTTTCAGTCGAGCCAATCTTCAAAAGTTACTCCTTTTATCCCTAATACTAGACCTTTGATAATAGGCCAAAGCTCTTCACTATCAACCCCTACCTCAAGTTTTACTACTACTTTCCAAATCCCTATTATTCAACAAATCCAATAGACTCAAATTCTTGTCCAAAGCCAAGTTGCTAGAGCAAGCACCTCAAATGCTACTATTTTCTAAAGTAGACCAATCTATATGGAAAAATAAAAATAAATGTCCTTCTTAGGCATCCTTGGTTTTTGACATCCCATATCCAATGACCTTAGAAATAAGGTCATAAAATTCTATTGAAATAATGCCACCATAGGTGAGGAGCACCTCAGAAAGTTCATTGATATGCTCAATGATTATGTCATGCCCTAGATTTAAACGAAAAAACACAACCAATTATTATTATTATTTTTTAAAAAGATAGTTTAGGAATTCTTAAAAGGATCTACACATTATAAACTCGATTATCACTAACAAAGGTTCAGAATAAGCAACAATTATGAAAGCATAAGCTATAGTGGAAATTTGATCTATAATAAGTTAATGGAACATATCAATTGAACACCTACCTAAACATTTAATACCAACCCATAAGTTATTTCTAAACTTAATTATAACTTTTAACTTCCTTGTTATCTAAAATCTACATCTTTAATGCCTTGTTTATTGATCTATTTTATATGTTGAACATCTAGATACCCATTGAACCTAGTTACTAGCCACTTTAATTTCAACATTCCAAATTAAGCATATCAATTAATTAGCTAAATAGACTAACTATCAACCAATTTCATTCCTCCAACTATTACTAGGTTTCTAAGAGTGAACACAATATTCATTGGTCACCTTCTTAGCAGAACACAAATAATTTTACTAATCCTCCAATCTTTAACTGTAATAACTTGAATTAGTTAAACCTCAAATTTATTAAATATATAACTATTATATATATTTCTTATCCAATTATGTAATTCAACAATTAAGTACCTTAGTATAAGTTACACACTAGACACCTAATGAATCTAATTATTAACTAATTTAATTGAAACATTCCTAATTTAAACAATTCATTAATTAGCTAATTACCAATTAATTAATGTTACTTGCTAACTATAATAATTAAGAAAAGAATATTATTCTAAATATTAATAACTATCCTAGGCTACCCAACTTCCATCTAAAGAAAACTCAATACTCCTAACCCCAAACAACATCCTACTTAAAATTGTTAGCATTAACTAAACTAACCTTCAAGCCTATATTTGAATCCTATTCACTGACACGTATTAAATTAACAATATACTATGCACCTAAACTTTTCTACCATCCCAATATACCCTATACTACTTCCATCCCATCCTACTTCTCTACCTACACCGAACATGCCTAGGTGGCTAAGACATTTATTTTCCTTTTTCCAAATATGAGGTGTGGGTGTGAAATTTCCATGGCTCCATATACTAGGCGTGTGTATTCTTTTCCAGTGCATAGTGTATTGCATTCTTAATACACAAGGGAGCTATGGTGTAATAATAATAGGCAGTCTTAATTATGAACTTTACCCTTTTTCAAAAAAGGTGGGCACCAATGGAAGGGTTTTCCAACTTATGTCAGAATATGGTATGACTCCCAATCTCATGCACCATAAATGGAGGAGGGTGGGGACATCTAGTCCACCCCAAACTTATTCAATTTAAAAAAAAAAAAAAAAATCCAACTTGACTCTCTCTCCTTCCCTAAAATGATGGCACCTAAGATGGTTCATGCTGACTTTTGTCAGAACATGACAACCCATGCCCCCCTTCTTTGATGCACCCAAGGAAGTAGGTGAGAAGTGGATGCCTACTTTGGGGGCTTATTACAAGGTTAAATTTATTTTATTTTTATTATTATTAAATTGTTTGTCCTATTTTATATAGTTTATCCGATTCATTTTGATGGGGCATGAAAGCTTTCATTTATGTCTCCCTTGAAAATGCTATTTTATTAGTGATTTGATGTGTATGGTTCTTTTCTTGGATGTAATGCTTTTAAAAATATTTAATGTGTTAGATATGAGTATATTTTGCACATTATTTTAATGCTCTGTATTCAAGGAAAGACTTATTTTGTTTCTCCCATATATTTTCCAGAGAAATTTTAAGCACCTACAGGTTTTGTTTGTTTGTTTTGAACTCAACTTATTTGCTTGGATCCTTTTCATGTAATTCCATCAAATTGTTTTAGATGCAAGTTGTTAATTGTTTAATATTACATCATACATTATGACTGCTATTCTAATATGCAAGCTTAACATAAAACAACTATTGTAATTCAACAAAATCTACATTGCAAGATACCCTACATGGAACTTATATGAATTTCCTTGTTAGTAATTTCCATGACCTTCAGATTTTCAATACACATTAGTGACATCCATATTGCATAATTTAACCATCTACATATCCATTATCTATCCATTTTATATTCTACAACTAATTGAAATCAATACTGAACACCAAAATAATTGAATTATTGTTAAGGAGATAAAAATATCATGGTGATAATGGTCTATTCATCCTTCCAAGGTATATCATAATACAAATGATTTTTCTTCGTCATATTCTAAATATATGTATTGATAAGGCAACATCAACACAATGAAATCTCTCATTCATGTTCCTTTCATATTTACATTCAACACAATATCAAACAAACATTAGGGTGGTGGAATACATTTATCAAATATACACAATGGATATTCTTTTTAATACATAAGAATACTCTCAACCTTTACATTTAACAATTAATTAAGACAATAACGTCTTCTTACAATCCATTTAGGCTCACATAACAGAATGGAGTTTTCTCACAACCTCAACTCAAATACAACAAAGAATGTCTTTATCTCCTATACACATGGAGGGACAATAAGAGCTCCAAATTTTCAAGATCATCCAATAGAGTCTTGCAAATAAGGGGTAAAAATAATGAACCATGGAGGCTCACCTCCCAACCTAGGCCTCAAGTAGGCCACCCTCGCGCTAAGGGAAATAAGGCTCAATTGGGATACATCCAAACATCATCACAGCAACATGAACTAACAAGATCACAACATTTTGCAACACATTTACAACCCCAACCAAGGTTTGCCCAATGATTCACAAATGGAATCATACACATTGGGTGAAGGTGGGGTTTCAATTAGGAGACTTGCCATAACATACCAAATCTATAATAACAATTTTCATGCCCTTTCAGGGTTTTCACAAAATAACAAATTTCATGCCCTTTCGGGGCTTTCACAAAAATACTGCAATCATACTACCATCAACTAAAGCATCCTTGGAATCCCATACTTCATAAACCTTCTTACTACGCCATCATTCTCCTTATTGTACGAAGCAAGTTATGAATGAATATGGCATACAATGGAGCCCATACTCCAAGGTTCTCAACTATATTTCAAGCCTAACTAGCCCCTTCACCCAAGGCTTGCTCTTCCCTCCCAAGGGTGAGTGAAGCCTTCACACCCATGAACAAATTTCAACATTCAATCCAAATAAGGAAATCTAAAAGAAACCCCAAGAATATTCATGAAACAATATACACAATCACAACACAACACAACACAAGGTTTTCAAAGACAATACATGATACCATATCACTCACATAAACCTACAAGAAGCACTCTTACAATTTCCAATTTCAACTACATGATATAAAAAAATCATGGCATGAAGCAATAACCTCCTTACAAGTTATGGCTATGGAATGATGGTAAGGATCTCTTCCCTTCCTTGGCTTCTAAGCTTCCCTTCCATAAACCTATCTATCTCTCTCCAATTAGAGAGTGGGTGCCCCCCCACTAAGTTTGGAACAAGCTCCCTAAAATACCTTCACTTCCCTCCTCACCTACCCCTCTTACACCCTTGTACCTTTCTACCAATGGAAACTTGACCAAGTGGTGGGATGAGGAAAGAAGTCATGTGACTCTTTGATTTTCGAATTGGCTTGAAGATGACTAGTTTAGAGGGCCTCCTAAGTCCCCTAGGCCAACTTATGGTTATATTTAGATCCCCAACCTTTAATACTACCATGTGGGTTACTTATTTTCACCAAAATAATACTAGGGAACCACTTTAAGTCTCTCTAAAGTTTCTATCAAAGTTTTTAATTTAATTTCCATCACGAAGGTGACTCATACTGATACTCTCTAGGGTGGGTTAATTGATTTCATAATGAGGATTAGACTTAGGTTAAGTGACTTCATGCCAAAGAATCCTATTTGACATGTCATTTACACATAGACAATACAAGTTTCAAATGACACACACACACATTAAAACACTTTACACATCATGATGAAATGTCTCTAATTAATCATGCTCTCTGACTATAACACTCATGCACAATCACATTACGAAATAAACACAAGACAATGAGGTTTTGAATCTTCCAAAGATTCACCTTGGCTTTACCGTGTTCACATAAGATTGAACCTTGTTTCCCCCAATTATCTCCATGGTTCAACTTTCCTACACACTCAACCTAAACATTAGTAGCCCAATAAAATAATATACAAATACATACAGATAAGTGCAAAATAAATCCAATGTCCCATAATTCACGTTAACATATACATTTAACTTCATCTAATCATTTCCATTCTAAGTACTATAAAAAGAAGCATTGCAATGTCATATTCATTTAACTTTCATCTAAGTACATATATAATTAACTTTCATTTGATTCATATTCAAAACATTGCAATATCACATATGAGTATCAACATTTATCTTTCTTATCATAACGAAATTACCATTCTAAGTACGAGCGAAAATCACTAATATGTAGACTTGTTAACTAGTATCCTTTCAATCAAGTTAAAGAGATCGACATTCCTAGCAATATCCCTTTATCCCATTATGAGATGTTTGTGAGTAAGTTTCTAGGGTTAATTCCTCAAACTATTAGAATGTTTCCACAATTGTGTCATCGTACTTTAAAACCAATTTTTGAATGTAATCATATATCTTGTTGTCATTTTAACCTACATTCATTGTTGTCCTTACTAAAGTCAATGCTAATTTATCTTTCCTTTCTTACCTTGTAGATCATACCTTGAATCTTGTGACCAGGTTCTCAACTTGAACACATTGAGTCTTGTTTTCATGTGGTCCTAATGTTTGGATTGGGTATTAACCCTTTTAATAATCAAATTCTACATCAGTCTCTAATAAGATCTTGTAAATCATTGTTAATAACGTAAATGTCGATCATGACCTAATTAACTCCTAATCATACTCATTCCTTATGGTTTATAATAGAGTATGAATGTAGGCCTTACCAATTATGAGGTGGAACATGAAGATGTAGTGATGAAGCTATTTTTTCATTTACTAATAGAGGATGCTAGAGATTAGTTCAGAAGACTGCTTGATGATAGCATCAGCTCATGGAATGATCTAGAAAAATTGTTCAAGGATCAGTATGGTGATAAGACTAATGCTGGTTTCATGCTCAATGATTTCAACAATATTAAGAAATTTCCTAATGAGTCAACTTTTAACTTGAATGTTAGGTTTCAAAAGGGAATGTACAAGTTATTCCAAGTAATGAGGATGTATGTCTTACAACTTACTTCAATGCTTTTGATAATAAGATGACCTACGATCTTAGGGACAAGGACCTTAAAACATTGAGGGAAGCTTACACTATGGCTATAAACATTAAAAATAATAGAAGAATTTCTGGTAAGCTTGGATGAAGGGATAACCTGAAGTTGTTCAATCCTAAAAATAAGAAAGAGGGTGAAAAGCCTATTGCAGGAAAGAAGCTTGAGGAGGATACAATGGGGCAAGTTTTAAGTTTGTTAAAAAAAATGAATCCATGAACCTACCAATAAAATAAACCAAATACTACTGAGAAGGCCCCTTTCAACAATAATTTTAATAGGTAGCCAAGGATGTAAAACTATCCTTATACCAACCAATGGAAGGATGGTAAGCTAGTCCCCAATCCCACTCAATAAAACAAAGATAAAGGAACACTAGATCCTCTACAAACGAATGTTGTGAACATGGTAGAAGAGATGCCTTGGTGTATTGTTTGTCAATTCCCTCATTCCCTTGATTATTGTGTGGTGGCTCAATCTTTTTCAGCCAATCAATAGGCACAAAATGAAGAGGGAGATGAAGAAGAAAATCATGAGGATGTGACATGCAATATGATCAACCTTTGTGACAATGATGAGGAGTCTGACATTGAGGAAACTAAAAATGATGTTGCAGACCATAGAAATATGTATCATATGCATCATCAATAGGTGTTTTCTAATGGTGAGGATCAGGATCAAAGCATAATATGCAACACATTGGCAAGGCCAGATCACATCAATCTGAGGAAGCCTTCCAATGAAGAGATTGATAAAATTGCATTAGAAATGGTGGCTCAAGCTCAAAGTACATACAATTTAAGGAGTAGGGCTATTAATGGTGCTCTAGTAAACATATTTGATATCTTCATCAAGGACACTACTACAAAAGTCACCAATGAAAAAAAGAAGGACACTCTTATGACTTCTACGGTCAAGGACAACATGCTTAAGAAGTGGGAGCCAAAGAAGAAGGTATAGTTTCAAGGAGCTAAAACTACCAAAGAAAGTGTATGAGAAAAAAAATTACACTTAGATACTATCAAGGAAAAGGATTAATCTATTGTTCAAAGACCTACATCTATAGGTATTTCTATTAGGCCTACCAATTATGACCTAGTTGAAATGATTTCAATGTTATCACAAATTACTATCAAAATTCCTTTATCATAAATGTTTAGGATAAAGGAACACAATAATAAGGCTCTATCTTGGTTGGGGTGGGATAGGGAATAATGTTGTCACACAAGAACTAATAGTTATATAATAGACCCCAATCTTAGTAAAAGAAAAAGAGGATAAGGGAGTCATGTCCTAGATACCCTAAATGTATTTGGATAATTCTTCAGTAGCATACCTGCAAGACATTGACCCTTTCTTCCTTAGCCTGAACATAAAAGGTAGGACTTTAAAGAAATATATGATTAACTCTAGTACATCTAATATTATAATTCCTTTCAAGGTTATGGAGGCCCTTGGCTTAGAAGTAGATATCGAGGAGGGTAGGTGTAGGGCAATGGATGCTAGGGAAGCACCTTTCATAGGTACTATAAATGTATTACCTTTCAAACTTGTTGCATACCCTGATGTAGAAATGAATATGATAGTCCTTGTACTAGATATTCCTCCCCACTATGGAATGTTGCTCTCTAGAAAGTGGAGTTTTGTGATTGGAGGTAGCCTACAATGTGACTTATCATATGCAACTTTTCATATAGGTGACAAGTCTATCAAGATTGATAGAGATCCAAGGGTAACCTACATATTTGAAGATAGTATTGATGTAGATGTTACTTGTTTCTCATACATAGAGGTGAATGCATTTAGAGCTGAATTGATTATTTAGGAAGTTGAGAAGTTACCGCCATTGATTGCACAAGAGGTGACTTTTTGTATGGATTCACAAAATTTGTGGAACATGTATTTTTATGGAGTAATCTCGAAGGAAGGATCAAGAGCTAGGATAGTTTTTATCTCTTCAGAGAAAAATACATTTAGATACTCTTTGTCCCTTAACTTTTCATGTACAAACAATGTTTCTAAATATGAAGCATTGTTATTAGGGTTAAAGGTAGAAATGAGCCATGGAATCAAGAAAATGTATGTCAGTGGTGATTTTTAGTTGATTATCTCTCAAGTTAGAGGAGTGTATGTTTCAAAGAATAAAAGATTGAAACAATATAGGGATGTTGTTAGGGATATGATTGATGTTTTGATGCTTCTAAAATAGTTTGGAAAGACAAAAGGAAGAATAAAATGGCTGACTTATTAGCTAATGTAGCTATTAAGCCAAATGACATATCATTTTCTAGCGTGTCTACGACTAAAATGCAAAATAGGCCATCAATTCTAGACAATGTGCAAAGTTGGCATGCTTTTGAGGATGACAAGGACATCCTAAATTTCCTCCTTAATGAGGATAAATACCATGGCCAAGAGCTAGACTACAGTGCTTGGATAGAAATAGTAGATGGAAAAGAGAAAATCTTTGGCCAAGAGATTCTGTAGCTCAAGACTAACAAGGTGCCCGAGGGATTAGTGGTTTTGGAAAATGTTTTTGATAACCAAGACCAAGTATATTTAGAAGCCAAAGACAAGAAGCCATAGGAGCTAGAAGAGATAAATCTTGGCACTACTAAATCTCCTAAGAAAGTACATATTGGTAATACCCTATCCCATAAAATTAGGAAATCCCTAAGTCTATTAAGAATATTTAGACCTGTTTTTGCATGGTCATATGATGACCTTAAGGATTATAGGAAGGATTTGCTTCAGTATATAATACCTCTCAAGGATGATGTTAAACCTTTTAGATAGAAGAAGAGGCTTGTGAATCCCACTTTAGCCCCTAAGATGTAAGAAGAATTAATGAAGCTTAGGGATGGAGGGATAATAATGCCAATTAGACATTCTTCATGGATGTCTAACTTAGTACCTGTTAGAAAAAAGAATGGTGACATTAGGCTTTGTGTTGATTTTAGGAACTTGAATATTGAATCTTTGAAGATAACTATGGTTGCTTAATATGGAGGCTATGTTGCAGTAGGTTTCTAGTTCAGAGTTAATGTATTTGATGGATGGTTTCTAAGGATACAAATAAGTCCTTATTGATGAGAAGGAACAATTAAAGACAACCTTTACTACTCCTTGGGGATCCTATGTATATGTGAGGGTGCCTTTTGGCCCCACAAATGCATAAGCAACTTTTTAAAGGGCCATGGATGTAGCATTCAAAGAATATATTGATAAATTCATGGTGGTGTATCAAGACAATTTGATTTCATATTCAAAAAAGTTGAAGACCATTGCAGGCATCTAGAAAAGATATTCTTCAAGGCCTTGGAATATGGTGTATCTTTAAATCCCAAGAAGTGCACTTCTGGAGTAGTAGAGGGGAAGCTTCTTGGGAATATAGTTTCCAAAGATGGTGTAAAGATTGACCTTGAAAGAGTGGTAGCAATTGATAAGGTTCCAAAGCCCAAAAATGTCAAAGGTATACAATCCTTCTTTGGGAAAGTTAATTTCTTAAGGAGATTTGTGACTAACTTTGCTAAGGGTAGTAAGCCAATTTAAAAAATGCTCAAGAAATGAGCAACTATTAGTTGGAAAGGTGAGCCTACTATTACTTAAGAATTCCATTAAGAATACACCAGTCCTTAGGATACCTAATTATGGAAAGGCTATGCATATCTTTTCTTTTGCATCTTTTCATACCATTGCAGTAGTTTTACTTCAGAAAAATGAAGATGGTCATGAACAACCTATTGCATTCTTTAGTAAATCTTTGTAACCTAGTATGAAATCAATGAAAACTAGGCATATGCTTTAGTCAAAGCTATCAAGGCCTTTAGGTGTTACCTAGTAGGTGCTACTATTGTTTCTTTTGTGCCTAGTGCAACAGTAAAGGATATTTTTTTCTCAGCAAAAAGTGTCTAGTAGAAGGTGTAGATGGATAACCAGAATACAAGAGTTTAATGTTGATATTCAAATCACCAAGTTGGAAATAGGTTATTAGAGTAAATAATAATTATTTACTCTTTTACTTAAGTTTACTTAGGTTAATGCATTTATTTATTAGTTGTAGACTAGTAGTTGTTGACAACACGAGAGTTTGTTTCTATCTAAGTCATACTTATCCTCTCACCTTGATCGAGGATATCCCACCTTTTGTGGACATATGCTTAGTTGTCATTCTTATCTTCTAGTACTTTCTAAGCTTGTTCTACAAGCTTCCTAGAGACCTTTATAAATAGGCTCTCCCTTTTCATTTTTTGTACAAAAATTTCATTTCTCATTGTTGCAATATAATTTCTCTTTGTTGCTTCAAGCTCTTGTTCCTTCCTTCTTCGGTTTCTCTTCGATAGGTTATTTGCATGTAGGTGATCTTGTTGCACTATGAAGTTGGTTTTCATCAACTTCTACATGGTATCAGAACCTCCCTGCTACTTCTTGGTTTGTAAGATTTTTGAAGTCATGGTTCAGAGACACAAACCCTAGTTTGTTTGTGATTTTGCTTCAATCAGGAGGAAGAGCATTTTTTTAGTATTTGGAGAAAAAGGAGAAAGAGTATTTGACGTAATAGATCTGACATTTTTTGGGCTTTTTTCTTTATTTTTTGGAGATGTGACAATGGTGATTTAGAAAAAAAAAACTACAAAGGTGATTTTCAAATAGTGATATCTCCCTCATATGGACTCATTTTTTTTAGCAATTTTTTTTTTGTTTTGGGGTAGAATTTTGTGATCTACACATTGGTATAGGAAGTTTGACATCTCTATTCCAAAATTTTTTTGCAACTCAAAAATCCCATTTTTTGCACCTTCAAAGGCTTCATTTGGGCTCATATGGACACATATTCAATGCTATTTTTTTTAGAAGTGCATGATTTATTATCTACTTTCCAGATCTAGAATAAATTTGGAGTAAGATTGAGCTCCTATTTTTGGTGTTGAAGTAGAGGTTTCAGTTTCCTCCCTCTATGCATTTGAAATTCAGGTTCTTTTCTCAATTTTTGTGCTTTCTATAGTGGTTTCTTTGGTATTTGAAGGATATCTTTATCAGTTGTTGGGGGGGGCGGGGGGTGGGCATTTTCTTTTCTATAATTTACTTCATAATAGACCCTTCTACTTCTATCTTCTTCTCTCAATGTTGGATCCTTCTGTGACCTGGCTTATGCCGCACAACTATCACACCTAGAAAAAACAAATGACTAGGCTTCTCATACCATGAGGTTTATGGTCATGTTTAGATGAGAACCAACCTATTCTACAGTGCCCCTTTGAGGTTCTCCAACATAGAAACAAAATGGATGAGGCCATGAGATTGATTGCACTGAACATTTTGGATAGTCTACTATTTCACTTGGATGGTTTGACCACTCCACATGCTTATTGGACCAAATTTTAGACTTTCTTTGTCATAGTGAATGAGTTTCAAGCACTTTAGCTTGATGCAAAGTTGACTTCATTGTTGTAGACACCTAAATCTGATTACATCAATAAGTAATCATATTTAGTCATCTCCTAGGACATTATTGATTAAATATTTACTATTTAATTAATTAATCATCCCATAGTTAATTAAATTAATTAAATTAACTATAGTCCAATTGATAAAATCAAATGATCACCCAAAATCAATTTATCAATTAAATCCCTCTTCCCCTATTAAATTGAATAAATCATTAAATATATTCAATTTAATTCAATACTCCCCATTTTATTAAATAAAACATTTAATAAAATATCTAAAATCCAAGAGCCTCCCTAAACCCTATCCTAACCCCTAATGCAACCCATTCACCCATACTAAACTCACTTAGCCACCTAACTAACCCATCCCATCAAAGCCAAATCACTCACCACCTAACCCCCCGTCTAAGCTAATCCTAAACCTCTTCTAATCGTGTGCACAATCATAAACATGGGTTAAGACTTGCTAACCCAAGCTAAAGTCAACAAATATCTTCCCCTCATCCTCCAACATAAATGACCCTCAAATATCTCTTACACTCCTCTTAATTACTCTTACACTTTCATTCATGAGTCTTGCATACCCAACCACCCTCATCAAGCCTTTGACCAACCCTTATCCTATCCTCTCACACTCATCCTCTTTGTAACAAGTGTCACCTCCCCATTGGTGCTAAACTAGCACAATCCTTGTGCTCCCTTTTGAGTGCATCTTGACCCTCCCTCACCATTTTATCATCTTGACATCTTGGCCATCCATTCCTTCAACCCTTGGCCTATAAATTGAACCCTCCTCCTTCACTAAGATAATCCATCTTTTCATGCAAAGTTATAATGCTATTTTGAGAGCTTAAAAACTACCAAAATACCATTATAATGCTGAAATACCTCCATGACTCCCTTGTTTGAAACCCTAACCCATACACACACTTGGTAAAAACCCCCATCCATTGGAAGCTTGAGTACAAAGTGAGCATACATCCCCTCCCATCAGGGACATAGCTTCGTCATCGTGAGAAGCATTTGAGGAGTTTACCATTCTTGGTCTACTTTCCTCAATTATGTCTTCTTTAGTCCTATCATAAGTGTTTTCCATATTTAGTATGGTTAAAGCTTTCATTTAATAGTTAGTTTTCAATTTACACTACTAAACTAGGTGATACAATTGTCACCAAACAACTTTCCCACCATTGAAGACTTCTCGTTGAAGTTCAAATCTCTACGTGCAATTTTGCAGGGATGTGGGAAAAAAGAGAGAGATGATGAGTGTATCTTTTTGAGACTCTCAAAGTTGCGAGGATAGTATTAGATCTTTTCTTCCAGTTTCTACTCCACTATGGATGCCTTGGGTAATAGACATTGAATGCCTTCGTTTGAGACATTTTGCGATTAGTTGACATGAGAATTGTCCAAAATCACTCAGATGGATTCACTTATAGGTTCATAGTCATAGGCATTTCTTGCCAAGATACATAGGAGCAAAAGCCGAAGCAAATATCTGATTCCTCTTCTCAGCACTCTACTGGTTCATCATATTCTAAGAAGAAGGAGAAAAAGAAGACTAAGACTCCTATCTGTTCCTATTGTTAGAAATGGAAGGGATCTCATGATGAGTCATGTTGTTTTCAGAAGAGATTTGATGGCTATGAGAAATAGATTGCTGATTTGCAAGCTCTCCTTCAGAAGAACACTATTTCCTCTCCATCCTCTTCTACCTCACAAGGGTCTTCTTTTTAGGCTTCTTCCACCTCTTTGAAATCTACACTAGATCTTGGAAAGGGTCATGCATTATAGGCTTCCATTGCATCTCCTTCATAGGTTCCTTGGATACTGGATTCAGGTGCTTCTCACCATATGACATCTTCTCAAGGTGTCTTCTCCATTATTGAGGCTTCTCCCATTCCTCATATTCTCATGCGAAATAACACTACCCTACCAATCTACATGAAAGGTTTAGTTCACATCCAAGATGGTATATTCATTGATGTATTGTATGTTCCATCTCTGTCTGCAAACCTTCTCTTGATTTCTCAAATTACACACAGTGGATTAGGGAAGACAGTTGAATTCACTGCTGATTTAGTTTTCATTCAGGATCATGTAATAGGATGTCTTATTGCTATAGGGGTAGTTGATACTTCCACTCATCTCTATACCTTCTCACACTTTGGTCCACCATCTCCATTGTCAAAGCACACTACTTCTCTTTTGTAGGAGCATCATGTGGTGCAGTCAGGATACTTGAACCTTTGTATTGTTCCTGAGATCCCTGTTTTGACTTCCACACCATATCTAGTTGAGGGCTTTTCTCTTCCATATGATTCTTCTTCTACTCTACCTGATCCTCTAGCTCAATCATTAAGCCTCCAGGTATTCTTGTTGTGGATTCTATAGTGGACATTCATGACAGTATCATCACACCTACCTTGGGGATTCCCTTTCAAGATCCTCATATTTTCTCCTTTGGGCATCAGCTAGGCCTTCCAGTTTCCCCTCTCATTTAGGGGTTCCCTTGTAATTTTCCCTTATTTCTTCCACATTGGAGTTACATTGGTTCAATTCTTACTTTAGGGGCTCCATTATTCTGGGGGGGCTTTAATATCTCACATGGGGAACCTAGTTGTACTTATGGTTTTTAGAGAGTCTCTTGAAACATTTTTGGTGGAAGTTGTCCTTGGGGGGTCTTGTTGAGGCCTTCCTTCCTTCCTTCCTTATTTTTTCAGCATGTTTGTACTTACCTCTTTTTGGGGGAGGGTTTTTCCCATGCAATCTTCCCTCTTTCCCCATTTTTAGAGGTTGCATTTCTTTGCATTGTACATGGGTACCTAACATGGCCTTGTTGCTAGGACCCATTCTACATTTCGTCTTAGCTTTTGTGAACTTAAGGCAATCCCTAAGTTGCACTTAAGGGGGGGGGGTGTTAGAGTAAATAATTATTATTTACTCTTTTACTTAAGTTTTCTTAATGCATTTATTTATCAATTGTTGACTAGGAGTTGTTGACAACATAGGAGTTTGTTCCTATGTAAGTCATACTTATCCTCTCACCTTGATTGAGGATATCCCACCATTTGTGGACATATTCTTACTTGTCATTCTTATCTCCTAGCACTTTCTAGCACTTTCTAAGCTTGTTCTACAAACTTCCTAGAGGCCTTTATAAACCGGCTCTCCCTTTGCATTTTTTGTAGATTAATTTCATTTCTCATTGTTGTAATATAATTTCTCCTTGTTGCTTCAAGCTCTTGTTCCTTCCTTCTTCGGTTTCTCTTTAGTAGGTTATTTGCATGTAGGTGATCTTGGTGCACTATGAAGTTGGCTTTCATCAACTTCTATATAGGTTAGGGATTAGTAAATATAATGACTTAGAAAAATTTAGATGCTAATCAAATAAATGCTATAGATGACGACCTTAACTCTGATACATGTGATATGGATCAATGTGATAGGTACAAGGATGTAATATACTATTTACAACATATGTAATCTCCATCCCATCTGATAGACAATGAAAAGATGACTGTAAAATTGCATGTAGTTAGATACATTATTATAAATGAAGATCTATGGTGGAGAAATTTTGAGGGAATAGTTTTGAAGTGCATTGATCAACAAAAATCAAAAAAAGTTTTGAAAAAAATGCATTCGTGGTGGGCACTACATGGCAAAGACTACTACCCAAAAGATCATGAGAGTAGGGTTTTGGTGGCCTAGCTTATTTAAGGATGCCCAAGTCCTAGCTAGAAGATGTGATCCTTGCCAGAGGTTTGTAGGAAAATTGAAGTTCTCTAAGAACACATCTTTGAAATCAATTGAGGTCTAGGTACCCTTTCAATAATAGGGGATGGATTTTATAGGTGAAATATCACCCAACTCTAGTAGTTATTACTCATGGATACTAATTGCAATTGATTATTTTACAAAATGGGTAGAGGCCATCCCTATTAGAAATTCCATGAGTAAAATGGTAAATAATTTCCTACTGAATAACATCATTTCAATGTTTGGGTGTCCTGAAGGAATTGTCATTGACAATGCCATGTGCTTCAAATCTAAAACATTTATTAAGTTTTATGATAAGTATGGCATCACTAGGTTAGTTTCATCACCTTATCATCTACAAGGGAATGAATAAGTTGAGTCTACAAATAAGAGATTGTTAAAGTTCATAAAGAGGATAATATATGACAACAAGAAGGCTTGGGACTCTAAATTGCAATAAGTAATCTGGGCTAATAGAGTGACAGTGAAGAAGGCAATAAGTGTATTACCTTTTGACCTTGTATATGAAATTTTGGCCAAAATGCCTCATAAAAACCTAATAGGTTTGTATAACTACATCCAAATATATGATGAAGGCATCATTGATGATATGCATGCAAGTATGGATGAGTTAGTTAGATTTTTTGAAACAAGAAAGGAGGCCTCTACAAGAAATATGAAATTACAAATGTAGACAAAACATTTGTATGATAAGAAAGCAGTGAATAGAAAGTTTCAACTAGATGATCTTTTCTTAATGTGGAATACAAGGCTAGAAGATAAAGGTAAACATGGAAAATTTGACCCTATCTAGGTTGGTCCCTATTTGGTTGATTCCACTTGGGGTGAGGACTCATATTTCGTCAAATAATTATTAGGGAGCTTTCTTGAATTGCAAGTTCATGGAAAATTCTTGAAGAAACACTTTAGTTGAAGGTATTTTATTTTCCAGGAATAGTAGTTAGGGTTTGTATACCTTTGTACATATATGTAATTCCATGTGCATATGTCTATAGCCCATATATATATGTATATTTTTCTATATAGTCTCATAAAGTTGTCTTAGGCTGTCAAGTATGTGGTTTGCTTAACCCAATGATTCTAAATTCTTACATGGATATTGGTTATCCATCATCCCCAGATAGAGCCACTAATAGCCCTTATTTTCACTAAGCTAAATTTGCAAATATCATGGTGAAAATGTTTTAGAAAAGATTGTTGTGATGTTAAGGTTCATGTTTTATTTATTTTTATTTTTAGAGGATGGACCTAACATGATATTTTTGCCCTAACCCAATATTAAATTCTTTTCGTAGTGTGAAAAATGATGCCCTAGGATTTTGTTTTCATCTTTACTACAAAAAATTTCATAAAACTAATAGTCTAGCCCTTACCCTAGGTTTTATATCTAAGCAGGAGATTGTTTTTCATTTGAATCTTCTCTTACGATCTTACAATCAAAGGGGTTGTCCAATGATTGTAGGGTTAAAATATGGATATTTTGATCTTAAGATATATTATGGGTATAATATCATAAGTAAAAAAGATGAGATTCATGATCTTATGATTCCTTTGTGTCGTATCATTGTAAGTTATGATGAAAGGATTGTTAAACCAAGGTGTGCGATGTTATGACAAATAGACGATCATGGTATCATAGAGGCAAAAAAGAAGGGTCATGACCTTATGATAACTAGTTTATCATAGGATCATAGAAGTAGGTGATACAAAGAAACAATTGATGTTCTTTGATGTTACGCTAAGGCCCTAGTCATAGGATCGTGGGAACAAATTTTGAGGTATCTGATGACACGATAAAGAAATGATTGTAAGATTGTATGGATCAGTTGATAAAGCACGGTGGGGCTAGGAAATAGGGTAGAAAGAGTTTGAGACACATGGCTAGTCATTCCTTCCATTGCTACAATAGGTAGTAGATTGTAAGATCTCAAAGGAATTTTCAAATTATTATGATGTTATGAAGCAATGGGTTGGGTGTTGTAAGGTTGTAAGGAAGAAATTTTAGGCTTACGATGCTACGAGGGACTTATGATCGTAAGATCATAACATAAAAAATGACAAAGCAAGGTGGTAGTTTAGTATTAGAGAAGTGACATGTATCCTATCCTCATTGGTCAATGACACAATGTATAAAGGATGGATGCCAAGTTAAATCAGTGCGGCCAAAATCTTACTTGTATAAGTTTATTTTCAATATAAAAAATTGTGATTTTCGATCTTACGATAAACAATGTATAATAAGATCTCAAGGGTAGAGATAAAGTGTTACGATGCTACAAGGCCAGTGTGTTATGAGATCATAAGGATAAAAGCTAATGCCGATGATACTCTAATGGAAAAGGATAATGGTTTCTTGGAACATCATAAGGGTATGAAGGGTAATTGATGAAGTTACGAAATGGTAAATAAACTATGATCATAAGATTAGGAGGAAAAGGAAAGTGGAATAAGATGCTACATTGTTGAGTGTAAGCTGCCTCTTATATGGTTGTAAATATTTTAATGGTAAGCTCTGATGTCACAACAACTAGTGTGTCCTAAGATCGTAAGGGTTTTTCTCAAGGTTTATAATTGTGTGATAAGGGTTTTATTTCAAGGTAGTGTAAGATCATAGAGCCTCTTTTTCCATCATAAGATAATATGAGAGATGTCTTTCTTCAGTGACAATTGTAAGATCGTAGAGTTTTTGATCCCTGCCTAAGATGTTACAAAGGGTGTTGACTTTTATAATGATTGTAAGATCATAAACCCTAAGTTTGACATGATATGTGTTTTTTCACTTTTATGAGATGGAAACAACAAAGAAATCTCAACCAATAGGATCTAAGTATGTACAAAAAGTGTAATGCTGGATAGTAATGGTGACACTCCACTGAGGTGACAAAAGCAATTGAGTTTATGGCTTGATCATGTTGAAAATCAATGCAAAATGAATGTTGATGTTGTATACTAAAATATAAAGACATCCTAATGATTAGGTAAAGATTACTATTCACAAAGAAAAGAGATTTTGAGCAATTAGAGAGTTTTTAGTGCATGCAAATTATTGCCTTCAGTGCTTGAGTGTAGATTTTTGTGTAGAAATTACTAGCATTATAATCAGAATGTCTAATAAGCAGGTTGAAGAGATTTAGGCATCAGACATGGAGGTTATAGAGACCTCAACTTCCAAGGGAGGGAAAACAAGATAGAGGAAACCTAATTGGTTTATTGAAGAGTGGATAAAATTGTTCCCATGATCCTCAAATGCCAATACAATAGATGATCATGCTTTTGTCGACCCCTACACATTGTGCAGAGATGGTACATTCCATGGAGTCAAAAGGTTCTAATTTTTAAAGATATTTCTACCATAATGAGAAAAGAAGATCCATTTTTGCAATTCATGGAAGAAGAATCTGGCAAAGTTAATCTTTCTAGAGGTATTTGTGGACGTTGATTTAGTGAAGATGCTAATTAAGTCATATAACCTAACCACTAAGTCATTCCACAAGTAGGATGGAACCATTCTATGAACAGTGGACTTGCCTCTTTTATTGAAAAATTTGGATTAGATGGTACTATGAGCAAACTAGTAGACTTGGTTGACCTATAGAAGAAATTTGAAAGAAACACCAAGGCATAAATAGGGAAATCAATGCTACATCATATTCCCATGGACCTAAAGAATATGGGTGATTACCCTAAAAAGGTGGAGAAGATGATGCCTATGGACAAATTTAAGAATTATTCTGTGAAAATAGTGTATGGTGTCCATAAGGTGGTGGGCAAAGATGGAACAAACATGGTGTATGGGGTTGAATTTATAATTTCTATAGATGTGGAAGACTCATACCATGGAGGAGAATATGATTATGTAGAATATATTTTGGAGGTGATGAAGGAAAAAATTGCACTGAATCAAAGTGAAGAACTAAAATATTGAACAAATTCCCTCATTACTCACTGCTGATGCACTTGATCCTATACAATAACATGGAGTACATAAGCCCTAATTTCATTGATCACATCTCTGATGTAAATTGAGAGCTACCAGTTTAACTATGAAATGGGTATGCGATAGTTCCTATCATTGCTCTATTTTTTTCTCATTTTTCAATAATTTTAGTGTTGTTGTAATGAAAATGCTAGACTCATATTAATTTAGAGTATTGAGCTCTTGAAGAGTCTTTTGAGACCAGCCCTACTCCCTGAGGGTAAAAGGTTAGATCACAATTGGGGGGATATTTTCCTTTTTCCAACTTTTTCCTTGATGAGAGTATATGGTTTTCCCCAACCACCTCACATATTGCCAAAATTTAATCCCCCTAGGTTGGGTATTATAAATTCAAGTGGCAATTTTTTATGGTAAACATAGACTATTTAGGACCCAAGGTGCACAAAGGCACATTCCTGCGTAGGTGTTTTAAGGTGGGGGGCCTTTCAATTGGAAAAGAATACCTTGACCAAATTCATTCTTTCCTCCACCATTATAATCTGGCAACTAACCCATATAGGATTTATGATCCTATAAACTGGATGAGGAACACACTCAATGAAATTAGAAACTATGTGTTTCCTAGTGCCAAAGAATTGCCCCATGAATACCTCATTCCCAATATTGTTGCTAAAGGGGAGGTAGTTGATAAGCTAGCCAAGCTTGATGATGTTCTGAGGGTAGATAGGGAAATGAAGAGAATATATCCTAAGTTCATAGGATTTTACATGGATGTCCCCTATCCTCAAAGGATAAGGAAGACGTTTGTCATCCATGTAGAGATTATGGCACAAATGCTAGAGGTACCACTTGGAGAGGAGGAGAGGGTATGTCCTGATAGCGCTGAGCCTAATATGAATTTAGAAATAGAAGAGGATGAGCCTACCGAGGCATCATTGTTCACAAAGGGAAGAAAAAGGCAAAATATTTCTCATATCCCTAAAGTAGTAAAATAAAGAACACTATAGATCCTTCCTGGTAGAAGTCAACACTTTTTTGACTGAAGACAAAATTACATCCAAGATAGAGTTACTACAAGTGAGAACACATTGACTAACTTGGAATTAGTAGTAACAAGGCTGGATGATAGGATCATCCAAGCCCAACAATTCATAGAAGATGATAAATTCATCAAATCAACCGAGTTAAAAAGATTTTAATACAAAATCTAATAGAGTAAATTGGTCTTGAAGATGAAACTAGATGAATTAGATGAAATGAGGTAGGAATTAGTTGAGAAACTACATGCCTATGATCTTGAAAGTGAGATAATGATTCTTGAGGAGGCAAGAGATCTAGTGTAGAGGAGTGGGATGCTACTAGTGCCTAGTTGGGATTTGGAGCAAGCATTTATGCTTGATCAAATAAGAAGATAGGAGAATTCCATCTCATATGAAACTTATGGTGTTGGTGGGCTGTAGAGAGGATTTGGTTTTAACATTAACACCCAATCTCTAGCAGTATGGAGCATGGCTCCCTCATCAAACAAGCCCAAGCTGATAGATTTGTAGAGTACATAGGAGGGTAACATGATTGTATGGAATCTATAAGGAACTTTTGGTAAAGAAATCTCAAAGGCCATGAAGAATTTTTCATTTATGAATGAGGCCAAGGTAGAGGCAATAGTGACCAGACTTGCAAAGTATATACATGTTTACGTAGATGTTAGGAAAATCTATGAGGATGAGCTGAGGAAGAGCCACACTAACAAAGAAAGGATTAATGAGGTTGAGGCTAAGGTCTAGGTACTAAAGGCTAAAATTACATCTCTCCAAGAGAAACTATCCAATGTAGAGTAGGTTTCCTTTAAAGAATAGCGTAGAGAATAGAGTGTTTAGGAACAACCATCCAAGGTCACATATGAGTTGACTACACAAGGGGGTGAGCAAGAGACAAAGGATACAAAAGATCCTAGAAGAATGAGCATTGATGCTCCACCAACTCAACAAGGAGTTGAGGTAAGGACATTCATCCTTAAAAGTATGATAAGCCATAGGGTTGAAACTCTAAGGAGTATATCACAATATACCCATATATTTTATGTTTCTCTACAAAGTGCTGAGAAATTTTGCAATGAGACACTTTCATGGCTATCACCCACATTCAATCTATGGGGGCTATATAATCAATTCTTAGAGAGGCTTATTGTGTTTATGGCTAAAAAGCTAGATTTTCCTAATAAGATAATCACAGTGAAGGAGGGCTTAGAAGTAGTTAAGGAATTAATTGGCTTCTTCACTGGTAAATTACAATTTATATAAGGGATGATAAAGGTTCTATCTCAAGGAATTCAACCCTGCATACCATTAATTTTGGATGCTACTAATAGAGTGAGGGATTTCTAGGAATGGTATAATTCTTTTAGTACCATTTTGACTCAAGAGGCCACAGTGGTAATTTTTGAAGACAATAGTGATGCCCTTTTCAATAAATAAATAAATTTTTTTAAAAAAAAATTAGACTGTAGGAATCGAGTGCAGCACGGCCCCCCCATGAACTACAGTGCATCGGGTAAACTTTTTAATGTGACTAGTAGCACTGGCATGACACGCCCACCAGTACCACAGGGACGGGGGAGACTAGAACCTGTGACCAACCCTCTGCAACATGGAAGATTTAGCCAACTGAGCTAGGGCCCTCGTCCCTTTCAATAAATTAATTGACCCCTTGTTCAAAGCAGAGATAGATTTTTAACAAATTTTTAGTTGAGGCTAAAGTTATAATAGATGCCAGGGGGACTAAAGCCACAAAGGACCTAGAAAAGGTTAAAACCACATAGTGACCTACCAAGAGAGTGATCTATGTTTGGGAAGTGATGGGAGAAATAAAGGCTTTGCTAGTAGGGAGTAGTTGAGAATAGTTTTTTTTAAAAAGGCAACGAGAGATTTGGATAGGATCAGATATGATAAGTAATATATTAAGAACAAATCTCTCGCATATATTTTGATTTTGAAACTTTTAAGGAAGTTAATGACAATAGAAGACAAAGGAGATTAATTTTCACCTCATGACTTTTTAAACTACTTTCCTCTTTTGGATCAAACACTGAGGAATGTATTGTATAAATTTTTGGGCATGTCCTGCACCCTTTTGTATTCATTCAAGTTTTGACATGTGTCCTCCTCCCATCTAGCTTGTTGCAATCCTATATAAGGATTCTAGGATGTGGAGTAGAGCTTGGAAGTCTGTAGATTTTTCCTATTTTATATCTCTTTTACAGTCCGTCCAAGTTTTGTAGTTATATGAATGTAATCAATTTTGTGTACTTGAAAATATATACTTAATACCAAGTATCAATTGTCTAGTTCTGAGTTGTATTTTTGAGTCTATTAGTATTATAAGCAGTTTCAAAGGAAATCAATACAAGAAGGAATTTATAATATATCTATGTCTTTGGGTTTTGTCTCCTTCCTTATACATCTATAATCTTGAGATTAAAATGAACAAGTTTCTTTTAGTTCAATGCAATTGTATATCTCTTACTGATTGCTATTAATTCAAAGAACTAATTAATTACTTTTTGTAAGTGATAGGGTTTAGGGTTTATGAGGAGGATATGGTAAGAATGAAATTCAGAGCTCACTATTGACAAATTTAATTACAAGTTGATTAAATAGGTCCAAGTTTTTTGGTTTTGACTCTATATATATTAATGGATAAGACACTGGTCAGTTAAGTTCAAGAACAAGTTGATGATTAATCTAATTGTAGAATATACATAACAAACAAACAAACAATTTACCATTTTATGTATTGAAGAACTAAAAGTGCTCGTCATTACTTATTTTATTTTACCTTCTCTTTGGTTATAGTTAGGTACTATGATTAGAAAGTTCATGAGCAAATTATAGAAGAATGTTGAGCACTTTCTACTATAGGGGATATTTTTGAAGAGAAGAATATCAATTAGTTAGATCAATCCCTAAGGTTGTCCCACCTTGGCTTGTAGAGCCTAAAGTGAAGGGAGTCCTAATGAATCTATTGAAGTTGGCCTAGAACTAAGATTCAACCCTATTAAATATAGAATTTAGCTAATCCTTAGGCTTGTCCTATCTTATGCTTCATAGTATTGGGATTAAATCTACCTAATATGTTCCTTACAAATAAGAACTCCAACACCATCCTCATTATCAAGAATCTTATTGAGTTTAACTATAGGGTACCCTCACTTTAGTTGAATTGGTGTTTTTTGTTGAGTGTATTACATATCTGCAATCCTCCAGAATAACATGGCCTAGAATGGTTCCTTGTAGCTGATCAAGTTGACAAAAGTGACTATGAGTTTGGGTTCCCCTTTGAGGAAGAAAAGAGATTTTGGTGATATTTTTTTTTCTAAAGATGGTTTTAGATAAAATTTTTTAAAGACTATTGTAAATGCTTTTTGGACTTTACTCTACTTGGTTTTATTTATTGTAGACATATTTTGACTTGTTGAAGTTGATGAAAGATCAACCCCACGCCTTCCAAGAATCACTTGCATGCAAACACCTCTCACAAAAAGAGAGAAGCAAAAGCTATGGAGGCTAAAATTTCTAGTTTCATAGATGAGACATTCTTGATGAGCAAAAGAGAAATCACAATTATGAAAAGTGACTGAATGTATACAAAGAGAGATTGTCCTTATAAAGGAGACCAAAACCTTGAAATTTGACACCTAGGTAACATGATAATAATTAATAAAAGAATTAATTATTGTATACCTAAAGTTTAGCTTAAGTAAAATAGAGATAATACATGACTTAATAATGAAATTAATATAATTTAATTAATAAGAAAATACTTCATTACTCTAATATGACCTAATATAAAACTCTTGATTATGGTATAATTTTGTTGGTTGTAATCTTATTATATTTCCTTTAATTTTGGTACTCATGAGGCCTATCCCTCATAGCTTAGCTAATATTTTATGATCTCGAATGTTAAGCTATGTGGTATTTCCTCTATGAGCTCTTCTTTATGAGTTTTTAAGCTTTTTGCAGCCTCCCTAATTATTTTTACAATTTCCCCTTGTTTTCTTGTCCCTCCTTCCCCCTCCCCCTCTATTTAAGAACCCACCTTTGAATCCACATTTTTATTTCCTCAGGATAAGCTTCCTCCTTCATATACACCCTCCCCCCTTTTTCTTTGACAGTGTAGCCTATTACGCTTGACTGCCTTAAGTAGTCTACTACCCTTTATTTTCTCAATATGGTTACTTATTTTTAGTAATGGACACTTTTGGTGTTTAGCTAAGATGGTTATTTTATCAAATGGATTTTTTCCATTTATGTAACTGTCTGGTCTTTTATCTTTGTATCATTATGATAGTAATTTATCTTTTGATGGATTAAAGCTTTATGGTCTTATTTAATTATGGGTGTTGTTGTTAGAAATTTTTTAGAATAAATGAGATGGGGCGGGGGGCAATTAGTTACTCAAGATCCTTATGTATCATTTGAACAATAAAATAAACACTCACTATTTTGTTAAACATGTTGTTGCTCAATCTCTACTATAAATACTATCTTAAACATAACTTGCTTTGCATAATGAAAACAATATCAAATGTGAAACATATAAAGCATTCATCACAGATTTGACACTATATTTTTAATGTAGAAACCCAATTTGGGAAAAACCACTAGCAACATGTCACTCTTTTTTACTCTTTCAAAGTGAGTTCTATTAGGAGCCAACCCTATTAAAGGTTACAAAACACTCTGTTAAATGTGACCTTGTTAAAAGATTTAATCACCTTTTTAGGAGTGGCCTTAGTAGAGGAGTTTTATCATTCGATTTGGAATATCACCTAGTTAAATGATTTACATAGACTGTTAAGTCTTCCAAATGAGTGTTAGGTCAACCTCTATTAAAATGATTTCAATAGAAAATATTTACAATGACTAGAAATAAAGTGATAAGTTTTCATCTGTGTGATTACAACTTTCTTTTTGAGGTTTAAATCTCTATTTGTTTCTTATGTTTACTCACTGATAAGCCTTCCATTTTCATCTCTAATCTTGATTCGCTTGGAAAATATTCAAGAAATAAATCCACTCTTCTGAACAAAACTTATGCCTTATGCTCAGATTCACTTATCAACATCACATCATCTCTACAAGCTTTCTCCTTTAGCTTCACATTCACTCACACTTGTGCATTTTGGATCAACCTTTCTTTGTATGTCTCTCTTTACATACACACTTTCACATACATACACACATCACCATTTATTTTTCTCTGTATCTCTTTAAATAGGTAATTCATGCTTTACCATTTTCTACAACCACCATAGATCTTAGGGTTTACAATCAGGTTCAACTTGATTCATTATATCACCTTGATCTTCTTCTTGAAAATTCTCTAGAATCTGTCTATTAGGTCTTTACCTAATCCTTGCCTTGAATTTAATGATCCAACTGATCAATATTATCTTCAACATAGTTTACATCTCCCAAGACCTTAACTATGTTAGCTTGCTCTCATGATTTCCTACTCAACTATCTCTAAATTTTGACACTTAGTCATTACTAAATTACTCAGTTGTTGTAAAGTTTTTTTGGATTGGCATCAACTATCTCACTTGGTCAATACTAGATTTTCTCAGCACTAACTGTTGCTCTATTGACACTAGCATTAATTGACATTCCTTATCCTTTTACTCCATTTGTCCACTTGGCTTAGCTTTCTTGACACAAACAATCACTTTTCTTTATCAAAGTCTATCTAATCAAATGCCCATTGTAACTCCCTTTTCATAACTCAATATTTCTTCAAGGTGCTATTGCTATGAGAAACTTCTCAAATCCTATTCATAAATCAAATAGGTATGACATTTAGATTAGGCAGAAATATGTCTTATCAATATATTTGACATCAATTATAAAATAATAATTGTTCCAATTGTAAATTTCCATCAATCTCCCTCTTTGGCATTGACAGAAACATCTTAATATCTTAATATGTAACAATACCACTTGCACTTGTTACCATACAATCCAACAATTTTGACTGTGATTATGTTTTCTAAATTTTTCTATTTGAAACAATTCTCCCTCTTTGGTAATATCTCCTTCTTTGAAAATAATGCCAAGGAAATTTAGCTATATGAGCTTCAAACTCTTCATACATATGAATTATGTAGATTTTGCATGTCTAGATTATTCCTGTCATCTGTCTATGACTGATCTATTATGGTATACTGAATTATCTACCTTTGGTATGTCCTAAAGTAGATCTAGATTGCATCACTATGTAGAATATTCTAATTGGCACATATGATACAATGCACCTTGTATTCTTAAGTAGCTTTGGTTAGGAGAATAACCCCTAGTTTACCTCTAATATATTCATGAGCATCTTTAGGTAAGGGTTTTATGAATATGTCAACAATCTGTTATTTAGTATTCACATATTCTAGTAGTGTGCATTGATGGATTCTTTAAAATGTTGATAACACTTGTATTATCACAATAAATAACCACTAGATGTTTAATTTCTTCTTTCATACCTTTCAATAATTTTTTAATCCACATAATATTTAAACAGTTTACTACAGTTGCCACATACTCAAATTCAGCTATTGATTGAGAAATATAATTCTACTTCTTACTTGTTCATGACACCAATCTCTTTCCTAGAAAGAATGCACGTCCACTAGTTCTTTTTCTGTCATCAATATATCCTGCCCAATCTAAGTTAGTATACATTTCTAGGTCAAAATTATAATTTCTTTTTAGTACAATCCATAATATTTTGTACATTTCAGATATCTCATGACCATTTTCACTATCATCATGTGATTCTCTTTGGGATTTGTTGAAAATCCCAACTGCTAAGGCAATATCTAGTCTACTGCGAACAACATACTGTAGTTTTCCAATCATCGATCTATATAGGGTCTAGTTCACATCAATAGAATCATCATTGTTAGCTTATATCTTGTAGACATATGTGTACTCACTGTTAGAATTTCTTTAGAATAATTGGGGGGGGGGGGGGGGGGGTGGTGAATCAGTTATTCAAGGTCCAAATGTCCTATTCAAACTTTTCACTAATTGTAGTGAACTCATTCAATCATTCATTCATCCAAGCTTTAACTCATCTAATTAGCAAGTTACTGCAAATCAACATGTAAGTATAACACATAAGAAATCAACACATGACACAATGATTTATGTGGAAACCCAATTTGGAAAAAACCACTAGTAACATGCTACTCAATTCTCACTCTTTTGAAGTGATGCCCTATGAAAGGCCTACCCTGTTAAAGGCTTACAACACACTATTAAATGTGACCTTGTTAGAGGATTTAACCACCCTGTTAGAAGTGGGCCTAGTTAAAGAACTTTAGAACATTCACTTGGAATGCCACCCTATTAAAGGATTTACAAATGGCTATTAGGCCAACCTAAGTCCATAGGATTTTCAGATCTAATACAATTGCTAGAGAGTATTAGAAAATCTTGACTTGACTACAAAAAATCTTGACTTGACTACAACATATGACTTATCTTGCAGATCTCAAATCACTTATTAGCTCATACCCTTGCTTGGCCTTCAATCTCTACAACTCTTAACAGCTTGCCCTCCTTTCAAGCTTTGTCCCCTTGAGTCTCCATACTCAATGTACTAGTGTAGTCATCTCTTCATGACCATTGGTAGAAGCAGAGCCTCTGTGCTCTTCCTTCTCCTAGATGTAACCTCCTTGACACCCTTCTAACCACTTCATAGATTTGACACTTCAGCAGCAATAGTATCAATAGCTCTTTGATTCTTGGTCTATGACTTCATAAATAGAAGTCTTGGAGTACCTTTTCCCACTTGATTTTTTCATTTTTTCAATTTCAATTCACATGGATTAGGTAGGATTCATTGCATCTAACCCATATTCTATTTCCTCTAGAAACTTTTTGATTAATCCTTTAGAATTTGTCCAAAAATGGTTTACATAAGATTTTGTGCCAACAACTCATCATCCTTATCTTCCAACTCATTCACAAAATTCAATGTAACCATTATGTCAGCTTAGATTTGGAAAATCTTCATCATTTGAAATAATGCAATAGCTCGACACTATTGAAATGCTGGTGCTAGACACACATTGTGTTACTTGGCATCAACTGTGTTTTTCCTGATGCTCAACACCAACTAAATTTTTTTTGATGCTCGACACCTGATCTTCACTTGACACATGAAAATCACTTGACACACATTATAATTTCCTATTATTAAGCTTCAATTAAGAATTTTCTCAGCTTCAACTAACTTGCTCGACACTCACTAAAGATTTTAGTCTAAGCTTTGCAATCAACCCTGTTACAACTTCTTCCTCCAATGTTTCTAAGTGTGACCAACCTCTGTATCTTTGAGTATGTCATCAATACATTACTTAACCATTGTCTTAACTGATCCTTGCACTTCATTACAACATCATAACTCAACCTTTCCCTTAGGTACTCTTGTTACATCTTATTGATCAAATGCTCTTCATCAATCAACTAAGTGATAGTACTTGGATCTTATAAGAAAATATCATTCCTACAAACAACAGGTTTGACATCAGTGACAAAAAAATGATTGAAAACATTCTTTTACAATAATCTCCCTCTTTGATCTTCAACAATAATGAGCTTTTCAATCAGATTTCCAACATTCACTGGTCTCAAATATTCCATACCAAAAGTCTTTAGTATCTTTTTGATATACTTGGATTGTGTAATGAAAATACCAAACTTTATTTGACACACTTGTAATCCAACAAAGAATTTGATTTTACCAAACATAGACATTTAAAATTCCTTGTTCATTTCATCATTAAATGATTTACATAATGCTTCTCTTCCTCCAAATATGATATCATCAACAAATATTTTAGATAATAATACTTGATTGTTCTTACCATTCTTCAAATATAGGTTACTATTATCATTTTTCCTTTCAAAACTAATCTTCACCAAATAGTTATACAGTATTTCATACCATGCTCTTGGGGCTTGCTTCAATCCATAAAGGGCTTTGTTCAATTTACATACCATGTTCTTCTTGTTTGGATCTACAATTCTTTCTGGCTATTCAATGTATACTTCTTTCTCTAGTATACTATTTAAGAATGTAGATTTGACATCCATTTGATATGCCTTGTGTAACACTCCACCATGAGATCGAAAAGAATTACCCTAAGGCTTTACTAAGTTTTCCAAACTTTTTTTTAAAGATAACATATAACAACAATCATAAAGTAGTGGAAGCAATAACATACAATCATACATAAGCAAACATAACAGATTAGATTCCTTAAGGATCCAAAGATGTTGAATCACATTTAAATTTAAATAATACTAAGTCCAATAAATAACACATCCACATGAAAGAATAACTACAAGTCTAGTCCATTTAAATAATATACATTTGTTTTGAATGCCACTTGGCAATAAATTCAGAATGCACAATCATCCATTGTACATGTCACAAGATATGAAAGGCTAAAAGAATATATATTTATAAAATAGATTAAATCATCCCTTTTGGATCCATGAAAGAAAGTACAATTCAATAAGTAAAATAATCCATCATATAGTGTAGGACTAGGAAAACAGGTTAAATGCATAACACACTATGAGAAAATCACAAAACTCAATAATCATGTGTTAGCACCCACTAGTCTACCATGAAAGCCAAACTAAACAAAAGAAAGCAAACATAATCAAAAACTCCCTTTTTTCGTTTGTAGCTCCCATGTCCTTCTTTCTTCTCCAAATGATTGTAGCTCCAAAGTTGCTTATAGTGCACACAAAATTGAAGCAAAAGCCTATGATAGTGATAATGCCATGAGAATACTTGAAGTGTGATTTTATGTGAGAGAGAGAATGCAAAATGCAAATTAGAGACTCAAGACTTCAACATTCTAGATTCAAGAGACTCAAGGACCCAAAATGAGAGAAAGAGTGTTCATTTTATAATCAACACTCAAAGTGAGGGCATTGGATTTGTCACCCATAGATGTGCGATGTGGCAAGAGATTCCTATGATGCATATGATAGAATATGCCAAATGTAAGATTCTATGAAACATGAGAGTCAAATTTGGCTAAATGTGGAAGAGAATCTATGACGCATCATAAGATTCCTCAACCCACATAAAGCCAAGAATCTATGACGAATAAGCCAAATAGGGACATGCGTAAGAGGTAATAATAATTTCTATGACGCATATGATAGAATATGCCAAAAGTAAGATTCTATGACACACGAGAGTCAAATTTGGAAGAGAATCTATGATGCGTCATAAGATTTCTCAACCCACTTAAAGCCAAGAATCTATGATGAATAAGCCAAATAGGGACATGCGTAAGAGATAAGAATATTTGATTATGACAAATCTCAGCCAAGTGTCAAAGGAGAATCCATGAGGTGTCACATCCAAGTGTCATGATGATGAAATATTTGAATTAAAAATCTTTTTATTCCACAAAATAAGAATTAGTAGAAAATAGAATTAATGATGGAAAATAGAACTTAGGAAATTGTAAATTTCCATGGTTTGTAGATAATGAATCAATTAATTAATAAAATTAATTAATTGAGGATGATAATCAGGAAGAATAATTAGTGAGAATAATAGAATTAAATTATGGGTTATTTAATCCTATAGAGAAAATTAGTAGATGATTGGCCAAATTGATTAAATGAATGCAATCGTATCCTTTGATAAAAATGTAACGATGATGGATATTGAATAAGATGATAAAAAGGTAGACCAAAGCCATGGTCAAATTAATTGATAGATCAAAATTGATAACATGCCAAGGACACATGACATGAATTAATTGATATGTAACATTTAACCGACATTGTAAATGCTACAGGATTGAAATTGATTGATAAGGTTTGATCATAATAACATCGACGGACACTGTCAATATTATTAAAATGGTTGATGATGTCGTGATCTGACATTGAAAGCCTCAAAAATGTCAAGGATTGAATGACATGAATGATAGTTTGACCTAGCACTGAGAGCCATGACAGTACTAAGGTCAGATTGATAAGATTGATAGGTTGATAGGTTTCCAAGACACTGAAAGCCACAACAATGCCTAGGAGTGGATAAATGATGATTGATTTGGGATGTTTGATATGTTTCAGGTTGATTAGGACTGATTTTGAGTTGATTTGGGGTGATTTCGAGTTGATTTGATATGATTTTGAGTTGATATGAAATTGGTACGAAAGGGGATACAAATGACGAAATATGGTCAATTTGGCCAAAGATCAAAGTTAGTAGAATGAGAAAATGGGACAAATTAGTATGAAGAAGTGATGAATTCATAGATGCGAACCATTTTTGATGAATTCATAGATGAATATATATTTATAAAATAGATTACATCATCCCTTTTGGATCCATGAAAGAAAGTACAATTCAATAAGTAAAATAATCCATCATATAGATATAACCATCCATCATAATACACAAAGATAGAATGAAAGGAAATGCAAAATAAGGAACTCTAGCCATGAAATCAATAGACGGATCTCAATGGTAAAAGTAAAAAGCACTACCACCTAACCTCGTGGTAACCCAAAAGGGTCCACTTCCACCACACTGAGTAGATAATATCAAGTCCCAAACAAGACATCAATGCCAAAAATCAAAAGTAACATCTAGGTTAAGGAAAACCCTAAAAGTAATCTAACTCAGGTTCCAAGATAAATTGACATCTAAACCCAGATGCAAACAAAGACACATAGGAAATTTGTTCTGCTAGTGGGAAAGTATCATCACATGAACCAACTTTAGGGTTACTTGGCTAGTCTTTTGGTCCTCTGGCCCCCTAGTGACTCTATACGACACTAGTATCCTTTTGTATTGATAAGGCATACTAACAATGCATGGTCGCAACCAAGTGTCCTCTCCACTCCCATCCTAGTCTGTACTAGCACTCAAGGCATGGGTGGGGAAAGACAAGAATCTTATTAGGTTAATTTTACTCTTATTTAGTGTAGTTTTTTCACTTATTAACTACTTATAATGGGTCACCTGTCAAACTCTTTACAACCTCAACCTCCATTGCAAGCCACTTCCCAAATTAACATATAGATTATCTACCCTAAGCTCATAAAAATACAATTCAAAGAATCACAATTTTCACCTTAGCCATACACAAGTGATTGGAAAGAATCAAAAGAGTATTCATAATAACACCTTAGTCCTTTACAAGCAACTAGAAAGCATCCAAAAAATAACTGATTGAAGACTTAAAGGTTAAGTCAAATATGTCATACCATTCATCTCATTATCACACAAGAACATTGAAAAGCAAAATGACCAATAGAAAAAAACTCATCATAGAGGATACTTGACACATTACCATGGTTGAGTATAAAAGATCAAAAATCAAATCATCATCATGACATCATAAACATAGAACTCCTGAGCCTATAGTAAACATCCTAAGACTGGTCAACGCTGTAGTCAACCCAAACCCAAAACATAAGACAACATACAATTAATACTGTAGTTTCATAGTTTGGTTTGATTTTGAAGACACACAGTCTAAGTCAACAATAAGGTTTAAGTTTTCATTTCAATGTAAGTTTTTGAATATATGAGATTTACATTTTAACCCTTACAACTTAACCCATTCTCTTGTATTTGAACATATTGCACAATTACTCTTATCTTATGAAATTTTAAGGTTCATAATTAAATATCATAAGATGATTTTTAAAATAATTATCTCCAATAAATTATAATAATAATAATTGACCATTAATTAAAATCACTACGATTTTGTTAACAATTACAATAATTAAATAATAATTTACAATAAATAACTTAAATGTTATTTAATAATATTTATTATTAATTAAAACCTTAGTTAAACTAAAATAATCAAATTCAATTAATAATGATCTAAAAACAACTATATGAATAAACTTTTATTCATTAATTAATTAATTAATAATAAAATTTATTAATAAAACTTAATAATAAATTTTTTTAATAATTAATAATAAAATTTTATAAAACTATTTAAAAAAAAAACAAATTAAAAAAATCATAAACTCATGTTTATGGCCTACCAACTTAGAAAGTGTCGTGCGACCATTTAATGGCTACTGACCATAGTGGGCCTGCAGTCACAACAACAGTACAAGGTACTACGTCTTGGTGTTGCTGCCATAGTCCTTACGGTGGTTAGCGCGGCAATAAAACACTGCCAAGAAGGGAGGTAGGGGGTGGAACCCGCCTCCTTACCATTTAAAAAAAAAGTTTTTATTTTATTTTATATATTTTAATATAAAACTTTTTAAAGCAAGCCTCCTCTTTAATATAAAAACATACATACATACATACATACATACATACATATATACATATATACATACATACTTATATATATATATATAAACATTGCAAATTTAGTTTGATAGGGAAGCCCAAATAAACCAGTCAAATTTTCAATCTAAAATTGATTTCTCTTCAAAACTAACTTTGATTAAATAATGACAATTCAATTCATAAAATGAGGGTTTCCTAATTTTCAATCCTCATATACAGACGAATTCAATACAAATAGAAATAAATTCAAAATGAAAGATTCATCACAATTTTTTTTTGGAAAAACAATTCAACAAACATGATGTAGACAGGAATTTCGAAGAAACATAATTCATTGGATGAATAAATCATGAGGCACTACTTGGTTTTGATGCTAATACGCAACCACCCGAAGATTGTGAGAGAATTCTCTTTTCTCTCAAAACCTTCTCTTTGAAAAACCCCTTCTCCAAAAATCTCAGTCCCTGCAAATGAACTCTCAATCTCTAATATGGAGTTCTCCCCTAAATTCAGGGCATTGATTGTGTGATCACACGAGAGAACTTGTTGATCACAATATTTTAACTCTTTATTTACTTTTTGAATATCCATGCACACATTTTGCAAATTAAAATATCTTTAATAAATTAATTTCTCTTTCACTCTTCAATTAATTTTCGAAGTGAATCTATGATAAAATATTTATTAACTTAAGTAATAATATTTAGCATTTATTAAAAAATGATCTCCTAAATAGATTATTATTAAATTAAATAAATATTATTACACTCTAGGAAAAAGCCTACAATGCAACGATAACTTGCGAGCCTCTCATGTGGGACATCTTGGGTTCAAATCTACCTTCGCTTAACATATAATAATAATTAATTTGAACAAATAATAATAAATAATCTAGGCTTCGATCGTTTACCGATAAAAAAAAAAAACATAAAAATATTATTACGCTCTAAATTTAAAACTATAATTTTCTCTTTAAATTTAATTCTTTTTATTTAATTAATTTTCTAATTAATTAAATATTAAAATTATCTTTAATAATTTTCCATTAAATTAAGTCATTAATTCATCTTTTAATTTGGCTTAGTTAACAAAAAAATCACCAAATACCTAAAAGATGAAATATGAAAACCCATCATAAAATACGACATACAAGATCAAACTCAAGGGTTATAATCACAAATTTATGTCATATGATGAATTCGTAAGGGTAATCATCTCAGAAACTTGTCCTAATTTTCTAAGACAATTGGTTTAAAGGTTAGGATTTGGACTCAAGAACTTATCTCCCCTCTCTTACCATTGAGATATTGCAATAAGGTACGCTCATCCTAGTAATTTAGGGAAGTCGATACTCATTACCTACAATCTACATAAAATTCATACATGTACAAACACATATATTCTAAACTAAATAGACAATGGCAAGAAGTGGTGCATCGTGTAGATCTTGATTAGCAGGTGAGTATGACTCTATTCCTTAACCACATCATATATAAAGAAAACATACACACACACCATACACATGCAGTATGAGATAAGTATCCATAGAAAACATGTACAAATAATCCATCTAACTAACATCATTAAATAACTGAAATCACTGTAAATAATCATCATCAAAGTATAACCATATGTACATGAAATAACTAGTACCAAGTACTCTTATCATATAATCAGCTGAGTATGAAAAAAAAATCCAATAATCAGGAAAATAATGCTACTAATTATCAAGCATAAACATAAATTGGCCTAAAAGAGTTTGGCAATAATAACTGAATGTAAACTAGGGGCAGGTACTACACCTTGAAATTATCATTGATCTCATTTTGGTTTTGATAAGGAAGTGAAAAAATACTTTAGTCATTATAGAAAAATTTAGTGTATTCTGATTGATTAGAGAGAGTCAAGAAATCAATGTGATCCAAGTGATCAAAGCATGGCAAGCATAAGTTGCCATACAATAGATGCCAAGTAATATGACTAGTTAGTGCCAAGCACTAGTAGGTGCTGAGTAGTCAATGCATGCCAAGTCATTCAGGTACCAAGCCAACAGAAAGAGTCAAGAAAGTTAGTATGTGCCAAGTGATTTAAGTGCTAAGCAAATAAGGGGTTCTAAGCTATTTAGAAGCTGAGTTATAACATTAAGAGCACAGTGTAGGCCAATCATTAGAATCTTTGGATGTTGAGTAACCAGTCAAAGACATAGTTTTTTGTAATGGCGCAAACTAATGTGTAAACCATTTTTGGCCAACATAAACATTATATTTTGATTATAGAAGATAATGATCAAATCATATTGTGAATTCGTATGTAGTACATGCAACCAATCAAAAAAGAGAATGAAGTAGACAACAATATGGATCAACCAAAATTATTGATTTTAACCTAGCCCATTACCACCTATGTTTATTTAAGGAAGGAAAATCCTAAAGAGTTTTTAATGTGCATGAGAGATGAATGCTAAGTGTAGAGAGAGAATTGGTGATGGCTATGGAGGCTATGATAGAGTTATGAAATGCATAATTAGTCTAGGAGGAACAAAGACAAGTAGTGAAAGGTTAAGGAAAGATAGATATGATCAGAAGGATCAAGATACAAATTACAAAGAGAATATCTGACATAAGTAGTAGAGTGCTAACCAAAAGATCATGGTGCTAAATCATTTTAACAAGTGAGGTAGAGTAAATCTTCCAATAGAGTAGTCTTAACAGGCTGCTGCAAATCTCTTAACAGAGTGCTTACTTAATTTTAAGTTAAAATCCTTTAGCAAGGTGAGACCTAATAGTGTTTGTAAGCCTTTGATAGGGAAAAACCCTCATAGGGTAGATCATATTTTATGACCAAATACTTTGTAACCATAATTGGTCACACTTTATAACTATAGTAGTGAAGATTTGTAGTGTCATCCCCAACCTAGTTTTACCTTTTCATTGGAGGGTTTCTAGGTAACAATTTTATTGTGTTATGTGTTAATTATTTTATGCTATGGATGTGATGCATAGTTGAGTTATTCCAATTTGTATGTTAAGTTATGAGATGGATGATAGTGATATGTGTTGGAAATAGAGATGGAGTAATTAAGAGGGGAGGGGTGAATCAGTTACCACAAAAATAAATCCACAGATCTTTAGATGTCTTAAAATATAGTTGCTGCTGATACTCAGTAACCACATAAATAAATGCTGAAACTTGATAGATGTTCTGTTAACTTATTAAGCATTTAAAGTGATTAACATGCATGCATAAAGAAATAACATGAACACAAGAGACACCAGATTTAATGTGGAAACCCAATTTGGAAAAAATCACCAAGTAACTAGTTACCAATTTTCACTCTTCTGAAGTGAGCCCTGTTAGGAACCAACCCTGTTAAAGGTTACAAAACACACTGTTAGGTGTGACCCTGTTAGAGGATTTAATCACCCTATTAGAAGTGGCCTTGTTAGAGGTCTTTAGAACAATTCAACTGAATTGTCACCTTGTTAGAGGATTTACAAAATGGCTATTAAACCAACTTTGTTAAGAGATTTTGAATCACTGTTACAATGATTAGAAAGCAACAATGAAGTGATTTGAAATATATGCAACTTATTTTTGCTGAATACAGATCTCTATTCTGCTTCACTAGATCTTCACTGATCGAACACAACTTTGTAGCTCCATAAGCATATCTAATCCTTCTTCAACATTCGCTCATATATTCAATATTTTCTCATTTCATATCCATACATTCCCACTCTTGTGCATCCAAACTCTTACATCTTTGAATTCATAGCTTGACCTTTCATATATACCTTACAGATTGTTAAGTCAGCTCAATTACAAGTTACAACAACTGAAAAACATTAAATTAGTCGACTGCAAACATTGCACAAAACAATTAAACTTAATTCTTTAGAACCATAAAGTTCTTCGCTGCCTAACCCAACTCGGTGGCCACTACTCCAAAATAGTTTCCCCAGTGTTAACCAAGTGAGGCTCGATAAAAACTGCAAACCTTGCAACTTCCTTTGGAGACTGAGTTAACTCGATAAACACTGACCTTCCTTCGCTTACTGAGTGATCTTTGTAAAAGCTAACTTTCTCTTTGGTGACCGAGTCAACTCGGTAGACATTGTCTTTCCTTTTGTTAACCTTGGGAGCTCAGTTAACATTAACTTTCTGCTACAGAATCCTTTGATGCCCGAGTGAGCTTGGTAAGAGTTAACTTTCCTTTGTGCTATTCAAAAATGTTTGGTAGACACTATAAATTGCTTTGCTGAACATCTGAGCTCGGTAGACTTTGTCTGATGGCTGATATGACATTTGTGTAACATCAAAGACAATACAAAATTAACAATTGTATCTAACAATCTCCCTCTTTGGCATTGATGGCAACACAACATGTCATTGCAGAATGAAATTTGAAAACAAGTCTTTCTCATAACAATTCTCCCTCTAAGATAGAAAACTCTCCCTCTTATAGTAATCTCCCTCTGTGAAGGAATTACATGGAAAACTCTTTATCTTAAAAAAATTTCAGAGAGATATGATAGTAAAACTCTCCCTCTTTGATAGCACATGCCAAAGACAACTCAACTCAAATGAATTTTAGTGTACCTTTAGTACTGATTCATATGCAATATTTCCTAGTTATGCTGCATCAACTGATAGATCTTCAACCTGGTATGAGTTGATGCATCACTAAAACTCTATTTTAGTGAACTTCAGATAGGGGAGTGACCCCTAACTTACTTCTTAGATACAGGAATGCATCCTTAGGTAATGGTTTTGTGAATATGTCAGCAATTTGTTCCTTTGTATGAACATATTCCAATTTGATCTCCTTATCTTGCACCAATTCTCTGACAAAATGATATTTTATTGCAATGTGCTTGGTTTTGGAATGCATCACTAGATTCTTAGATATGTTGATTGCACTTGTATTATCACAGAACATAACAACTGGTTCTTTGATTTCCATCTTCATGCCTTCCAACAACTATTTAAACCAAACAATATTAGAACAGTTTACTGCTGCAACAACATACTCTGCCTTTGTTGTAGATTGAGATGTACAATTCTGCTTTTTGCTTGTCCAAGAAACCAACCTCTTTCCAAGAAAGAATGCACCTCCACTTGTACTTTTTTTGTCATCAAGGTTTCCTGCCCAATCAGCATCAGTAAGCACTTTCAAATCCAAATTACCTCCAAACTTATACCATAAACCATACTCTTCAGTTCCTTTCAAATATCTCATTATTCTTTTGATTGCCATAATGTGATTTTCTCTTGGTTTTGCTGAAAATCTTGCTATAATACCAACTGTAAGGGCAATATCCAGCCTAGTATGAACTACATACTGCAACTTTCCAATCATAGATCTATACAATGTTTGATCTACTTCTTTTGATTCATCTTCCTTGGTAAGTTTTAATCTGGTACACATAGGAGTCCTGACTGGTTTACAATCTTCCATTCCAAACTTTTTTTCCTTGATGTATTTTGATTGAGTGATGTAGATACCATTTTTATTTTATCAAATTTGAAGACCAACAAAGAATTTGATCTCACCAAACATAGAAGTTTCAAATTCCTTGTTCATTTGTTCTGAGAATTCTTTGCACAGATCATCATAACCTATGAAAATAGTATCATCTACAAATATTTTTGCCAAAACAATCTTATTATCTGGTCCTTCCTTAATATACAAGCTACTGTTGTCATTAGTTCTTTGAATACCAATCTGAATAAGATAGTTATGCAATCTTTCATACCATGCTCTAGGGGCTTGTTTCAGATCGTACAATGCCTTATGTAATTTGCAGACCATGTTCTTCTTATCTGGATCAACAAAACCTTTAGGTTGTTCAATGTAAACCTCTTCATATAGGATACCATTGAGGAATGCTAACTTGACATCCATCTGATAAACTTTGAATCCTTTGTGAGCAGCATATGCTAGTAAGGTTTTGACTCCTTCTAGTCTTCCAATAGGAACAAAAGTTTCTCCATAGTCTATTCCTTCTTCTTGAGCATATCCTTTGCATACTAGTCTAGCTTTGTTTCTTGATACCTTACCATCTTCATCCAAATTGTTTCTGAATACCCACTTAGTTCCAATCACATTTTTGTCTTTAGGTCTGGGTACAAGAGTCCATGTCTTGTTTTTCTCTATCTGCACTATCTCTTCATTCATAGCCTCAATCCAACTATCATTTTCCAATGCATCTTTGATATTTCTAGGTTCAAAATCAGTAAGTAAACAAGTACCTTTCAACTTATTTCTTGTCATGGTTCCTTCAGATTTATCTCCAATGATCTGATCTGCTGAATGATGTCTCCTGACATATTTAGCTAATACAGGTTCCTTGCCTTTTGAATGAATTTCATTATTATCTTCTTGCATTTCAACTTCAGGTTCTGTCTGCTTGGTAGATATTGGCTCAAGTCCTTCAGACTCGCTAGACACTTGCTCGGTTTAAACTTCTTGTAACTCGATTACAGATGACTTGGGAGTAGAATATTCTTGATTCTCTGATGTAACTGGTACTATATTAGGTTCAATGAAGACAAAATTTCTATAATCTTTTGGTTCCCTTTTTCTTTCTTCTTCAGTCCTTTCTGCAAACTCATCAACTTTCACATGTGCACTTTCTATGACTTTGTGAGTAGACAAGTTCAAACATCTATATGCCTTACTTTTGCATGAGTATCCAAAGAATATACCTTCATCACCTTTCACATCAAATTTTTTTTTTCTAGATTCTTTCAAAATGTAACATTTACTTCCAAATACTTTAAGGTAACTTACATTAGGTTTATAGCCATACCATAACTCATAGGGGGTTTTGAATGAGTCTTTCTTCAGCTGTACTCGGTTCAGGGTATAAACTGCAGTGCTGATAGCTTCCTTCCAGTATTTGATAGCAATGCTCTTTTCAATCATTAAAGTTCTTGCACAATCCATGATGGATCTATTCCTTCTTTCAGCTATTCCATTTTTTTGGGGTGTTCTAGGGGCTAATACCTATCTTTTGATTCCTTTTTCAATGCAAAAGTTATTAAACTCATGTGAAATGAATTCTTCACCTCTGTCTGACCTCAAGCATTTTAATCTTTTCCCTGTTTCCTTTTCTACTCTAGCCAAATACAATTTGAAATTTTTAAATGCTTCTGATTTTTTTCTTAGATACATGACTGTCATCATTCTTGAGTAATCATCAACAAAAAGAATGAAGAACTTTTCCCCAGTATAGCTTTCAATTCCAATGGGTCCACATAAATTAGTATGCATAGTTTCTAATATATCTTCAGACTAATAGTTTTTACTTTTAAAACTAGTCTTTTCCATCTTTCCAATCTGACAATTTATGCATAGACCGACCTCAGGTTTCTTTATGTTAGGAATGCCTCTTACTTTCTTGAATTTTCTTATCTTTACCAGATTGTCAAAGTTCACATGACACAATATTTTATGCCATAACCAACTTTCTTCTACTTGAGCAATGAAACATGAACATTCACCTAGTTCAAGATAGAACAAGTTACCTTTAGTTTGAGTACCTGATCCAATCAGCTTTCCTTTTCCATACAGTAGTCTTGCTTTACCATGCATGAATTCTACTTTGAATCCATTATTGAGTAACTGTGCCACACTTAAAAAATTATGCTTTAGTCCTTCTACCCAATAGGCATTATCACATATAAGTTCCTTGATTAGAGAGATTCTTCCTCTTCCTTTTATACAACAAGGTTCATTGTTACCAAATCTTACACTGCCACCATCATAGTCTTCAAAGTATTCAAACTTAGTTTTGTCGCCAGTCATGTGATGAGAACAACCACTATCTATGATCCATGCATCATTTTTGCTCATATGAGAAATCTTGAAAGCTGGAACATAGTTATCAAAGTTGTCTAGTTCAAATGTAGTCAATCTTCCAACTATAGCCTCTATATTTATCTTGTGATTTGCTTCACATCTTCTTTCTTAAATTGCAGAAACTCTGATTGCATAAATAGGAAGTAGAGTTCTAAGAACTTTACTTATAACTGTCTCTTCACTGATATCTCCTCCAGAAGCTTTGATTGCACTGACACATGCTTTAACTCTTTCAACATATTTTGCAATGTTTTCATCCCCTCATCTCCTAATTTGATCAAATTGTCCTCTCAGACTTTCTGCTTTGGCTCTTCTAACATTATCATCTCCTCCATAGATCTCTTTCAACTTTTCCCACATTTCAAAAGTAGATTTGCAGCCCTTGATATCATCAAATTCTTCGTAACTTAGAGTAGATGCTATATCTATCATCATAATGTTGTGGGTCTTCTTTTCAACAATATCATTGATAGATAGTGTACCAGCTAGTTCTGCATATTTTTCATCAAGGTATTTTAGTCCTGTATCTCCAATAGAAGCTAGATGAAGTCTTATCAACCCTTTCCATGCTGAGAAGCTATCCCTGTTAAGTCTTGGAATTTCCCTCTTATAAGACATCCTGACCTTTAGCTTAGATCTTTGAAATCTTATCCTACAAGCACCAAGGGCTCTGATACCAATTGTTGGAAATAGAGATGGAGTAACTGAGAGGGGAGGGGTGAATTAGTTACCACAAAAATAAATCCACAGATCTGTAGATGTCTTAAAATATAGTTGCTGCTGATACTCGATAACCACACAAATAAATGCTGAAACTTGATAGATGTTCTGTTAACTTATTAAGCATTTAAAGTGATTAACATGCATGCATAAAGAAATAACATGAACACAAGAGACACCGGATTTAACGTGGAAACCCAATTTGGAAAAAATCACCAAGTAACTAGTTACCAATTTTCACTCTTCTGAAGTGAGCCCTATTAGGAGCCAACCTTGTTAAAGGTTACAAAACACACTGTTAGGTGTGACCCTATTAGAGGATTTAATCACCCTATTAGAAGTGGCCTTGTTAGAGGTCTTTAGAACAATTCAACTGAATTGTCACCTTGTTAGAGGATTTACAAAATGGCTGTTAAACCAACTCTGTTAAGAGATTTTGAATCACTGTTACAATGATTAGAAACCAATAATGAAGTGATCTGAAATATATGCAACTTATCTTTGCTGAATACAAATCTCTGTTCTACTTCACTAGATCCTCACTGATCGAATACAACTTTGTAGCTCCATAAGCATATCTAATCCTTCTTCAACATTCTCTCATATATTCAATATTCACTAATTCCATATCCATACATTCGCACTCTTGTGCATCCAAACTCTTA
The DNA here is from genome assembly GCA_028749045.1 of Cupressus sempervirens. Lineage (NCBI taxonomy): Eukaryota > Viridiplantae > Streptophyta > Pinopsida > Cupressales > Cupressaceae > Cupressus > Cupressus sempervirens. The sequence continues at coordinate 788,706,693 of CM053791.1, read as the reverse complement.
CATCTTTGAATTCACAACTTGACCTTTCATATATACCTTACAGATTGTTAAGTCAGCTTGATTACAAGTTACAACAATTGAAAAACATTAAATCAGTTGGCTGCAAACATTGCACAAAATAATTAAACTTGATTCTTTAGAACCATAAAGTTCTTCACTGCTCAACCCAGCTCGGTGACCACTGCTCCAAAATAGTTTCCCCAGTGTTAACCAAGTGAGGCTCAGTAAACACTGCAAACCTTGTAACTTCCTTTGGAGATCGAGTTAACTCGGTAAACACTAACCTTCCTTTTCTTACCGAGTGATCTCGGTAAAAGCTAACTTTCTCTTTGGTGATCGAGTCAACTCGATAGATATTGTCTTTCCTTTTGTTAACCTTGGGAGCTCGATTAATATTAACTTTTTGCTACAAAATCCTTTGATGCTCGAGTGAGCTCGGTAAGAGCTAACTTTCCTTTGTGTTGTTCAGAAATGTTCAGTAGACACTGTAAATTGCTTTGCTGACCGTCTGAGCTCGGTAGACTCTGTCTGATGGCTGATATGACATTTTTGTAACATCAAAGACAATACACAATTAACAATTGTATCCAAAAATATGTTTTAGAGGCAAAAATTTTAAGTACTAATTCACCTCCCCTCTCAAAATTTGTTTTCCCATTATTATTTCCAACAATTGGTATCTGAGCTTTGTTCTATTGAAGGAAAGTTTGACAAATTTGGAGATAAGATCTTGAAGATGGAAGTCTGCAAATTAGAAAAGACTATTGAGAACCAGAAGATTGAGATACAACTTTCTCTACATGAACTCAAGGAGCCAAGAGATGAACTGCAACATTCATTGAAGAGAAGGAAAGAGATAGCTATTCACCAAGATGACACTCAATATCAAGAAGTAGATACTGCTAGACTATTTGAGGATGGAAACTCTAGAGAATTTGACACAACAATTGCAGATCTGATGGAAGAGAATGGTGCCCTAAATGAAGAAGTCAAGAATCTCAAAAGGGAACAAGAAGCACAATCAATTATACTATGCAAGATGACTAAAATGAAAAAGAAAGATGAAGAAGAAAGAGCCATGATTGAAGAAGACAAAATAATTCTAGCTAACAGACTTGAAGAGAAGACATCAGATATGTAAATGCTTGCAAACATGCAATTGGATACAATGTATCAATTGATGATTGTAAATCAAGAATTGAATGGGAAAGACATTGCGATTACGACCTTGGAAAAAAAAATACCCTACTATAGAATGAATTGAAGAATAAGAAAGAAAATATTAATAAACCTAGTGAAGCAATCAATTACTTTGAGAAATTGATGGAATCACCAAGATCAAGCTATGAAACTATTGGTTTAGGATATTCCACAACTAAAAAAGGAGAATCATCTAAAAGTGGCAAATAAAGGAATAATAAGGGAAAGAACATCAATCCCACTTGTCATCACTATGGAAAATTGGGTCACATAGCAAATGTTTGCAAGAGAAAAAATGGAAATCAGCACCCTAAGCAACAATTCAAGGGACATTATCACAAATTCAAGAAGCAAGGACATCAAAAACATGAATGTAGGAAAAAGACCACCAACACTCAAAGATTTTAAGGTTATTGTTACAACTACCAGAAGTATGGACACAAGACATATGAATGCAGATCCAAATTTGAGTAGACATGAAACAAGCAAACAAAGGTAAATCATAATCAAAATTCATATGATTGGGATTACAACACAAGGTACTATTACCAAATTTTACACATGCTGATTTTTTACTTCAAGTAACATCACATAAAGTAACATTGCAAAAGGAAAGCGTACATTTTTCTATTCATTACTATTCCATCATTTTTTGCAATCATAGATGAAATCCTGAGCAAAAGAGATTCAATGTTCATTGCATAGATCATCAACTAATATGTGCAATTTTTATTTTTATTTACAAAATATGAAATGAGTTAACATGCTAATTAGAGAAGATCTCACACAAGCTGTGAGTCTATTAGCTAGTTTTCTTTCATAAGGAAATACATAAACAGAAATACACATGCAACATGTAAATACACATGTGCAAAATGCAAATGGGAATCTGAGTTCTGGATTTTAATTCAACAAAGAAATATGAAGGAAAAAAATCAATCAAAATATGGCACTGATATGTGGTTTGATGATGTAACTACAACTCCAAGTTAGAAGGACAAAAGTGCAGTAAATAACAGGGGTACTGTAACTTGGTGAAAGTTTCCAACAAATGAATCATTTCAAGAGATCCCAAATAGCATATAAAACTCCAGCAAGGTTTTCCATAGCGACTGCATTAAAAAAGCAACTATGATGGTTTCATCTTCAGAAGAAAGAACAAAGAAACTATTCATGCATAGGTATGAAAATTAGTATGAAAGAATGGAACACAACATGCTGAAGACCCACATTTTGAGGATAATGCTCCTCTCAGAGCTGATGGCATCTTACACAAAAGTCCTCATAGCAACAAAAAATCAGCATTACCAAAAAAAAAACATACAAAAGAGTTTCAGAAATGCCTTAGCAATCCATATATTTTCTTCATGACATCGACTAAGAGTTAGCTTTAGCAAAGAAACACAATAGAAGAATGCCAAAGCGACCCCAAAGTGCAGATTTTCCTTCCTCATTAGAGGCATTCATTACATAAATCAACAAAGTAAACATGGTGTTTTCCATCAGTAAAATCTACCAGGGTAACATAATGCAATAATTCTTTAACATGAGTCTAGAGAATGCATAGAATTCTTCAATGAAAAGATGCATAAGATACTAAAAGATTAAGAATGAAGATGCATGTAGTCAAGTGTGTGAAGAGCTTTCAGGAATATCAGCACAATGCAAGCAATTTGATCAATATCTCACATTTCAAGATCTAACAAAGCAATAAATGAAAAGGAATATGCTATAACAATACAGTAATAAAGATACGAGCAAATAGACAGGCAAAACATGGTAAGAGTTAAAGATTTCTGAGCAACATGAAAGAATAATAATAGATCTAATTTCCAAACAACATGTTGAGTAGGAAGAAATGAAGATCAATACAAGTTAAAATAGAGCGTAGCATGAACAAATGCCAAACCAATGGTGATAACGATAGTATTTTTGAACCTTGTTTTGATTATCTGTGATGTAAAGAGCAGCAATAAATGAAAAGGATAATGTGTTGCTTAATACGAGCTGAAGAAATGGAGAATTCTTCCAACACAAGTCCGTTTTAGTCCAAGAAAAGCCAACTACAGTAAGTAGAGAAATGCGACTACCAACAATGAAGATAAAGCTATCAATACCCAAAAATCTCATGGTGCTACATAGAAGGGGGAGAAAAGGAAGAGCCCATGAGCTCAATCGGTGAACAAGTTATCATGACAACATCAGTAACTTTCAGCAGTAAAACCCAATTTAGATTTTGAAAATAAAATCCAAGTAAAAATCTAGATGCTATTTGATTTCCAACAGCATTAAGAATCCAAACATGGCCACTCAAACAATACTCTTTGTGTTCATCAATGGCAGCCAATAGGAAACAATTAAATAATCAAATGCATTGAGCTACTTTTCAAACTTTTTCAATGGCAACAAGTAATCAATTTTCTCATTCCAAATGCAACCTACATGTGTATCAAAAAGAGAAAGAACATATAATAGCAGAGTTTTTCAATAACTTTCAGCAAATGCATCTCATGGTGGTTTTGACTTTCAAATAGCAGTAAATTTCAAGCATGGCAGCCATCAAACTTTTCCATGGCGCGAACTGAAACCCCATTACCTCCTCGCAAATTCCTCATTCTTCCAGAGACTTCTAAATGCGAATGTGCAAAATGGTGAAAGTAAACCCTTTTTAGGGTATTCAAAATATCCATGCCCTTTCCTTCTTTATATTAAGTTTGGAATCCGCAGTCAGCTAATGGGATTTTTATCCCTTTCATAAGGGTTGTGGAATTGGATTTTAAAATCCTTTAGGGATTTTATAATTCTTTTAATTATTGTTCGCATATGTTTTAAAGGTAAAACATTAAAATTCATCATTTTAATGCTTTTTTTAATATGCAAGTAAGAGAATATTTGTTTTCCTTTTGCATTAATTATCATTGTAAAGGAAAAGTAATTAAATGATCAATTATAAATCATTAAATATTATTTCCTATTTTAAATGCAAGGAAACGATTAAATATTCAAATGTAAAAAGAGAAGCTATAGCTCATCTTTTCCTTGTCATGGCCTTTATGTCAGATATTTTGGAGATATCTGGAAGTTTTATATGTCTGGGTCTTATTTGATTTTGTCAGGGCAGTTGAGAGGTCTTTATTGCTTTTTGGAGACTTTTGGAGTTTGCTCAGAGACAATAACTGCATTTATGAGGGGCAGTTGTGATGACTTATCAGACCATGCCTTTTGGGGTATTTGGTACACCTTTTTGATGTCTTTTTAGAGACTCAAGTTGGCCTCAAGGGCTGAATCTGACCTAGCATTTATGGCTTTTGTGAAATGCAGTTGGAAAAAAGTGTTAAGTATGAGTTTTTCAACTCATTTTGGAGGTTCTAATTTTATGGATAGAGGTTTTGTAGCTATTCTCTGAGTCCTGGACTTCATTCTACAAAGTTTGTAATTCATTTCTGGAAATATAATACAAGTAACAATAGTGTGATTATGCTTGGTGAAGTTATCAGTTAGCCATTTTCCTTTCTACAATTTTTGTGTGCATTTTTTAATGATTGGATAGGTTAACTTATGAATGTTTCATTATTCCTTATTTTTCTATCTCATTTCAGCACCTTTGTGTAGAACAGTAAATTTGTTTGCAGGTTATGACATGTGTTTTTAGGTGAAACTAGTCAAAGTGAGGTATTAGTTTATCTTTCTCTTTGTAGTTTCAGTGTGAAAACCTTATCATAAATCATTTGTGCAAGCCTTTATAGGAAGTTGTGCTTCATCTGCATTTCATAGAGCTATATAATCCTCTCTGTTACATGTAGATCATGTTTCCATAACCCTTTGGTGTATCACCTCTTTTTCTTAGTCTAAGCTTTAGGTTTTAGGTTTATTTTCTGCATTTTATCCCCCTTTTCCTCAAGTTTTCGTTGAGTTTTGGAGATTATCACTGAAGGATCTAATAGGAGCCAACCTAGAATCCAGAGGTTTTATCTCACTATCTAGTCCCATATAGTGAAATGAATCCCATCTTAGGTAAGGATTAATGAACATTTTCTAGTTCAGCAAAGTGTGCAAATCTTGTAACTTAATAGTTTTGGCATGCCCGATGGGACTCAAACACATTTTCCAACTATGTTGGTACAACTGAAAGTCATTTTTCAACCAGCCAACAGGAGATGATGAATTTATGAGAAAGATACAAACATGAAGTTCTAGTTCTTTTGAATATCTGCAGCTAGAAACTCCAAAAAGATGTGGCAGGAGTCTTACTAGAACGAAGCCAGTATCAAGGAAACAACTTTCAACCCCTGGTCTTCGTGTGTATAGTAGAATATGTCAAGGGAAAGTTAGACATTTAGCTAGTCCATCAGTTAGTGCTGAATCATTTGAAATACCCGTTGACTCTGCTCAAAATTTAGCAAACACTAGTTTTATACCAGTTAGTACAACAAATACAAGCTTTCAGCAGAGCGTTCCTACTTAACAACATCCTGTACAATGAAAACCAGTGCAGCAGCCTATATAGAAACCTCCACCAATGGTGAGGCAATTTTCTTTTGTGCCTTTTAATCAAGGGAGTCCCTTGAATTTTTCTCAACATCATGACATATCACTAGCTGCATTGAAGAGTTTGCCAGATTTTATTGGAGAAAACTAGACTACAGCTTATGAGCACATAAGGGATGTCGCTACCTTGTGCAACGTACACCACATTATGGAGGAAGATGTTGCTTCCAAGCTACTGGTAGCATCTTTAAAGGGGAAAGCACTACAGTGGTTTGAAAGCCTAATTGTTGGCTCCATAGGCTCATGGGATGCTTTGGGTGACGCTTTGACAAAACATTTTGAGGATAAGTCCAACTTCTTGTTGCTGGTAGAGTAGCTCACAACTATAAAGCGGGCACCACAAGAGAAAATAATGGATTTTAACAACTGATTTCAAAGGACCTGGACTAGAATACCCATTATGGTAAGACCTTCAGCTGATCATGCTTTTCTTTATTATTTGAGGAACTTAAATAGCGATATATTAGTAATGATTCAATCTATGAGAGGTTTTTTGCTGCCTCAAGCTTATGATATCGCCATTAGAGCTGAAAATAGTCTTATCCAGGCTGGTAAAATAACCCCTAGGCCTCCAATGCCCATTTTTCTAAACATCCACCCAAATATACCATTGACAATTCCACCATTTAACTAGTTACCCACTGTTCCCAGCCAAGAAATTACCATGGCAGGCCCTTCAGGTATTGCAGGCCCTTCACAAGAGCTACAAGAGATTAAGAATAGTCAGGTCAAAATCAAAAATATGATGCAAACTTTTAGTAATGAGCTGGTTAATCTAAAAAAGTAGCAATTCCAGCCTAGGCCACCTTACCAATAACAAAATTTAGTCGTAAATCTACCTTACCAACAAAAAAATTAAGGTCAGGCCCAAGGAAATATACAATCATTTTAAGGTAATGCAATGAGTTATAGGTAGAATATTAATCAAAGGCCTTTCCAACCTTATAACCTAATCCCTCTTAATGTTGCAAGTCCAGTAAGAGACATAGACCCCATGCAAAATAACCTTGCAGCAGATTTTGGGTGGTGTTACCCCTATAGTGAGCCACATAATCAGGCCACATGCACAAATGGAGTAATAAATCAGGCATTTATTGTACAAAATATGGTGGCAGGACAACAAAATGTCACTTATGATGCATCTGAATAGCAACATGATGCATCTACTCCTGAAACCAATTTCCTTAACTGGCAGAAAGATGAGTTTTGTGCAGTCAATAATGACTCACCAATATAAGAAAATACCTGAGCTAAGAAAAGAGCTCTTGAAGTAGAGAAAACAACAAATAAGGGTAAACTATCAGATATAGCTGAGCCATCATCAAGTGCTACAAACACTGTGGGAGATGCTCACATCCCTGTCACCAAGGAAACTGTTCACAAGCCAACGGAGCATGGTGTTGTTAAAACACATTAGAAATTCCACTTTGCTGTGCCATTTAATATTGTGGAGAACATGAAGAAGATGAATGTGTCTATGTCAATGTGGGAGACTTTGGCCATTCTTGGTCAAGCAAATATCTTGCAAAAGGCTCTCTTGGATGAAGCAAATCTTGCAAGGATGATGGATGAACCAGCAAGTGCGGTGTTAACCAACGCTGATGAAAAGGAGGATGATAGTGATAAAATTGCCAAGGAGCCAAATAAGGTAATAAAACTACCTCCTTTCTATCTTTCCTTGATCATTGGTGATAAACTAGTCCATAACTATATGGTAGATAGTGGAGCTACAAGCTCAGTCATGCTAAGAAAGATAGCTGACCAGTTAGGACTAAAATACCAACCCATTGAAAAGGGTGTTGTTCAACTTGATGGGACATTTGTAGGTACTATAAGCATGATTAGAGATGCAAGTGTCACCCTTCATGCCTATCCTAATTTTGCCATCTAGCAGGATATCTATGTTATAGATTTACCTCCATACTTTGCCATCTGTTTATCTAGAGATTTCATGGCAAAGATTGGTGGTTATTTGTCATTCGATTGGTCCCATATGCTTTTTAGGACTAGATATAGCACAAAAGTAACAATTAAATTTGTGTTACTTGCAAAAAACAACATAGACCCTTATGTTCCTAGCATTGTCAATGCGAACCTGCTTGCATTTGACCAAACAAAATATCATGCCATTGTTGAAAATTGAACCTAGCTAGACAATGTCCCGGATATTCTTCTTGATGAATGGGCATCGAGTCAAACCTATGAAAACTAGTTTTATCATATGAAAAATGCTGACTTAGGGACCTATATTATACATGAACAAAATGAAGTTATTCCCAATCTGGTCAAACCTGTGAATTAGTTGGGGGAGTCCCAAGATCAACTATGGAGCATGTTTTTCAATGGTTCAAGGGGTAGACAAGGTGCTAGTGGAGGTGTCATGTTAGTTTCACCCGACAATGATAGGTACTATGCCACTTTTAGATTCAATTTTTCTTGTACCAATAATATAATAGAATACAAAGGGTTAATCTAGGGATTAGAGTGGGCAAGAAAACATGTATTAAGTGCTTGAGGGTGTATGGTGATAGTGAATTGGTAGTAAATCAAATTAGACACCTGAATACTGCAAAAAATGACATCTTAAAGTCTTATAGACATCATGTTTGGGATTTACTTGAAAATTTTGATGCATTTAATATACAATCTATTCATAGAAAAGAAAACTAGCATGCTGACAGACTGGCAGCTATAGGAGCTTAGTATGATATTGTTAACAACGTGTCTGCACATACTGATTAGCATATTAGAATTATTACCAGGCCTTTGATTCCTGATAATGATGTTAGTTGGCAAGTTTTTGACAGCGATGAACAAATTTTGCAATTTTTACTGGAAGAAGACATTTTTGCCAATTCTAACCAGCAAAGATACAAAGATTAGTATGGTGATTAGGTGATACAATTGAAAAACAACAAGTTACCAAAGGGTTAAGTAATGCTGGAAAGCATTTTTAATTCCGATGATCAATTAAAACCTGGAAAAGCCAACTTGTTGGTCAAAGAAAACCAATATACAGATCTAGAAATTGCACTAGGTAAATGCCTAAAATTTGGCAAAGTAAATTCACTTGAAGAAAAGGAATCTTTTCTTCATTTGTTCCAAGAATTCAACGATGTTTTCGCTTGGCAATACAACAATTTAAAAGGATTCAATTCAAGACTTGCATAGCATACAATAGAGCTGGAAGCAACAACTAAGCTAGTTCAACAAAAGAAAAATCCAATCAATCCTAAACTAGAACCTGTTGTCACTTAGGTTTGCACCCTTGTCCAAAGCCTATGCGTGAGGAAAACCTAGTGAAACATGGAAACAACCTCCAAGCTATGGGACTTGAACTATGAGGTTGAGTCTCCAAAGAAGGCCGACTTCCTCTTACTATTAGGATGCACCTAACTACTCTTAGAGAGGAAAAGGGAGAAGGAGAGCATGAAAGAAAATGTACCTAATCTAATCTAAAGAGGTGATGCACCAAAATAGAGTGTTTAGACCAATCTCTGCCCATATATGCACTATTGAACCAGAATGAAACTAAGGATATACACATTCATACTTTCTTTAATCTAATAATCACATGTAGATCAAAAGACCAAGATGAATGACACAAGGAAAGAGAGATTCACTTATATTATAATTCATAGGCTAGGGAGATACAGTCATGCAAATTATTGATTTCCACAAAACACCAATTAGAGGCAAAGAATTCTTGCACTTTCATACCAATGGCTGAAAGAGGTAAGATAGAAATCATATAGTTTAGAGGCATAGGGGAATTTACATTGAGAATTGTAGAGCAATAGCAGAGAACAACAAAGAATGATCCAACCTAAACAAAATCTACAAAATTTGCCTTTATAGTTTAGGCATAACTGAGATGTCCTCTAATTGTAATTATTCTACAAGCACTACATTGAAGTCCTGTAGAGAACAATCATGGGGTTCTGAAGAAAATCTGATCTTTTGGCAGATCTAGACACAATAATTCAGAACAGGGCCTTGAGAAGACAAAAATGATGCCATTAAATCACTCTGACTAGGTAGATAGATTGGATCAAGGGGGATTGGAGTGTTCCTCTTTATTTTGTATTTACTCCAAGGTGGTTAGAATTGACCATTAGATCAAATTCACAAAAAACCTTGGCCTTCCCCTATTATGGTTCATGAATTGATATGATCAGCAGGTCAACCAAACCCTGTAAGTAAAATAGGTCATGTGGACCAATCAGTTTATTTCATTCTACAACCTAGCAGGGTCCACGTAGTTGACCATGTTTCTTCACTAACCATGCCATCTTCTTAAAACCCTAACCATGATAGCTACAACATAATTACCAACCCTTTAGTGTCAATCTTGGCAGGGCGTGCAGGCACATGTGTCACCTAGGCGCTATGTCGCTATGCATATCTTCTGAGTAGTTTCCCATAGCGCGATAGTGCCTGTCGTGGATCCAGATAGATCTGACGATCGTGAAGACTTGTCAAATTACTGTGCTTTTCCCTTAAGACCTTTGGGCCCATGGACCACTTGGCATCTAACTCAGCAACCGTACTAGACTGGACAACACCTAGCATCTAGCTAGTGATTCATAGAGAAATTGGTCTCGCAGAGACACATGGCGTCAAAGCATTATGTCGCTATGGAAAAACAACATGCAACTTTCCATAGTGACATAATGCCAACTGTGGATCAGATTCACATCTATGATGCTCAAAACTCTGTAGAACTATAAGCCAAGTCAGTTGGACTAACCAATGAGATGCTCCCTATCGTACTCTAACTCACTTGACAATTCGCCATAGAGGATGAGCCGTAATATTACTTTTGGGAAGGGTGGGCCTATGATGTCAACTGAGATAGGTGTCGCCAAATTTCTTCCTCACATTATTTAATCTCCTTGCATCTTGATAATGTGGGGAAGCACCAGTGCTTGATCCTTGAAGATCTGATGGTGAGTAAGATGCACTGAAGAGACTGGCTCACATTTTGCACTGTCATCACCTTAGCCAATGAGAAATCAACCAACTACCAACATGTCATTAATCTGTACACTCATTCCTAACACATCACTGGTTCAGGGTCCACCCTATGGCTTATGGAACAAACCTAGCCCCACAAAGACATGCAACAACAAATCACTATCTCGCTATACATATCCTTCAAGCAACTTCCCATAGTGAGATAGAAAAAGCCATTGATCTGAGGTCAATCCAAGGGTGAAGAAACTACATCAGGCATTTTGAAGATTTGTGGGTCCCATACTCGCTATGTCGCTATGGATAAATGACTTCCAACTTTCCATAGCAAGATAGTGAGGATTGTTGATTTAGCATTGACCTAGTAGTCAGAATCCCTCCTGTGTTTTATAGAAGGGGCATGGGTCCAAGTACTGATGGCATCAAAAAATTTGCACAACTAGCAAAAAAAAACCCCACTTAAGCATTTTCACCCTTCCAACTCGCATGAGGTCCCACCAAACACTCATTTCATGGTGACTTGCTATGTCGCTAATGGTGAGAAGAACCAATTTTTGATAGCACCATAGCACCCTCTGGTGCCGTCACCTTGCCGTAGTATCATTTTTGACTTACAAATTGGTGACCCACCTGCCACATAGCCAAAATGTGTTATGTTACTATGGGTAATCTCCTTGCATCTTTCCATAGTGACATAACGCCTATCATTGATCTACCAAGGTCTGATGCTGGGGACTTGCAGGCCTGCCGAAACACTAACATGCACATGGAAAGAAGAATTATAAGGTTAGCATTTAATTTTTCAATATCCCTGGGATGTTTAAAACAATATTAAACTGGGAAGTGACCATTAGATAGGCTGGGCATACAAATTTGAATTTTTGGCAAGAGACAAAAAATGGCAATAGAACCTTTAATGCAAAAGGAAGTGTTCAAATTGATTGAGAGTAAGATAATTTTCCCTATCAAACACATGAGTTGGGTTGCTAACTTGGTTCCGATAAGGAAAAAAAATGGAGAGCTACAACTATGCGTAGAGTTTAGAGACTTGAATAGAATCTCATTAAAGGATAGACACCCGCTTCCATCCATGGAATAGATATTACAGTGTGTATCAAGGGCTGAAAGGTTCTCTTTGCTGGATGGATACTTGGGTTATAATCAAATCCTGGTGAAGGAGGAGGATCAGTTCAAGATAGCGTTTACAACAAAATGGGGAACAATGGCATACAAAAGAATTCCATTCGAATTGTCCAATGCTGGAGCAACCTTTCAGAAAGCCATGGAAATGGAATTTAGTAATCTGATGTATAGATTTGTCTTGGTTTATTTAGATGATGTCATTGTTTATTCATAGAAAATAGTAGATCATATTGATCACCTAAGATAATTTTTTGAGTGTTGTAGAAAGTTTGGCATCTCATTAAATCCCAAAAAGAGTATATTTTCTGTGCATGAGGGTAAATTAATTGGATACATTGTATCTAATTCAAGCATCACGATAGACCCTGAACAAGTTGCAGCAATTTTGGAGCTGCCTCTACCACAACACAAGAAAGGCCTTCAAAGTTTCATTGGCCACATTAATTTTGTACGAAGATTTCTACCTAACATTGTAGCTCTTCTCAAGCCATTAATGACCATGCTTAAAAAGAATTTAGTTTTTGCCTGGACAAAGGAAGCCAAAGAGAATTTTCAGGCCATTAAAGATGCATTGGCAGCAGCACCCATTCTAATCAAACCTGATTTTGGTAAGGATTTCATTCTTTATGCATATGGTGGTCATGATGTGATTTCAGCCATGTTGGTACAAAAAAATGCAGAAGGATCAGAATAGCCAATCACATTCTTTAGCAAAGGACTAGAAGAATATGAGAAAAGGTACAGTTTCATTGAGAAACATGTCCTTGCTATTGTAAAAAGCCTTAAAAAATTCAGGCACTTGTTGATGCATAAAAAGGTCATTTTGTGTGTCACGCATCCAAGTGTCAAAGAATTCCTCCTGAGTAAATATTTGAATGAGAAGTGCACCGGTTGGATCACACGTATCATGGAATATGACATAGATATCTAGATAACCAAGCTAGTTCGAGGAAAGGGATTGTGTAAAGAAATTGCAGATAAGGACATTTTAGAGCTTGAGGAGCAGGTAAATGCTATTTTACTAATCGGTGCTGCTGGAAGCAATGATGGAACAACAAGCTAGTTACAAGATATGATACATTTTTTGAAAACTAGTCAATGTCCAAGCACCTTAGATCGAGCAAAGTGAAGGTATTATCACTTGCAATCAGCCCCTTTTTTGCTAATAAATGACATTCTATACCGAAAAGACTTCAATGGAGTCCTTCTCAGATGCATAGATTCAAATCAAATTGCTCAAATACTACCTAAATTTCATGATCAGCATTCAGGAGGACATTTTTCTCCTAGAACAATGGCCTATAAGATTCTCCAAGCTAGCTATTATTGGCTAATTTCTTTAAAGACTGTCATGCACATGTCAGAAAATGTGCTAAATGTGCCATGTTTGTAGGAAAAGAGAGGCTGCCAGCTTTGCCCTTGCAGCCAATTAAGACATAACAACCCTTTTAGAAGTGGGGCATTGATTTTATAGGGGCCATTAATCCTCCATCAAGTGTGGGTCACAAGTGGATCATTACAGACACTGACTATTTCACACATTCGACTGAGGCAACAACGTTAAATATGCAAATGAAATAGTAGTCCTAAGCTTTTATGATGACATTGTGAACAGATTTGGAGTACCAGATTCCATTATCTCTAATAATGCACTTGCTTTCATGGGAATGAAAGTCACTAATTGGGATTTTAATCATGGAATATATCTTAGTACGAGCTTTAATTATTACTCACAAGGTAATGGGTTAGCAAAGTCCTGCAACAAGAACCTCATAAGAATGATCAAGCACAATTTGTAGGAGAATCAGAGAGATTGGCATTCAAAATTGAATCACCTCAAAGCAAGTCATTAGAAACTCGCTTTATAGGCTCGTATATGGGAAAGAGGTCAGATTGTCAACTGAGATAGAATTATCAGTGCTTGATCTTGCTACACATCTAGTTCTATTTGAGGAAGGTGACCCTATGCTAGTGCGGTGTGCCCAGTTGATGGAGCTGGAAGAGACTAGAAAAAAGGCCATGGAAACCATGGAGTACCAGAAAATATAGATAAAGAGGAGCTTTGATAAAAGAGCTCAATCTTAAGAATTCCATGTTGGTGACATCGTACTGAAGTGGGATGTTCTCAAGAGTAGGCCCAGCCATCACAGTAAGTTTGATCATATGTGGGCTGGGCCATTTTAGATTGCTGAATGTAAATAGCATAATGCTTACCAACTGGCTACCATGGAAGGAGACATCCTACTAATCCTTGTGAATGGGATCCATCTCAAACCATGTTTTGAGGTATGAGTTTCAGTCCTACTTTGTACATACTAAGTTAGTTTCCCTTGTTTTCAATAAGTGCATCTACATTTTAGTTTAGTTTAGTTTTTGTTCTAGGTTAGCTTCCTATTTTGTTTGTAGTTTAGTTCAGTTAAGTTGCTAGATTATGTTGTCAAACTATCATACCTGCTCATTTCATTCATGCATGCATAAATATGTGTGCTTAAATGCATACACATATCCAACATACACATACATACACACATATATATCACTGCAAATAAATGTCTGGCTACCAGCCATACATATCTGCATACCCATGTATACGCTACATACATGCATTCGTTCGAGCCCACACATTCACCCATACATCAACCAAATGGTCGACTATTACAATTTTTGACTCCTAGAGTTGATACTTGAGTTCTGACCCTGCATACTCGTCAATCCAATAAGAGTTTCTGGTCTTACTGAACTCACGCCCATGCATTCAAAACTAAACCAGCAACTTTAGAAGTTACTTTTTGTCACGTTTAGGTGCTAGGAATGCACAATTAGACTTTGTGTCCATGAATAAGAGCAAACTAGTCAAATGTCAAGTAGGCAGACATACAACAAAAGTCGCCAAAAATGTTACCAAATTTTACACATGCTGATTTTTTACTTCAAGTAACATCACAGAAAGAAACATTCCAAAAGGAAAGCGTACATTTTTCTATTCATTACTATTCCATCATTTTTTGTAATCATAGATGAAATCCTAAGCAAAAGAGATTCAATGTTCATTGCATAGATCATCAACTCATATGTGCAATTTTCATTTTTTTTTACAAAGTATGAAATGAGTTAACATGCTGATTAGAGAAGATCTCACACAAGCCATGAGTCTATTAGCTAGGTTTCTTTCATAAGGAAATACATAAACAGAAATACATATGCACAAAAGAAATAGTGATAGAGATAACCAGTCATTGCCTATTGCTTTGACTGGTTATAAACTGGATATGTGTTCCTGAGATCCCTGCCGCACTCATCCAACTCTGAGCTCCATGCTCTCCAGCAGCTGCAAAAAAAATAAAAGCGACTAATGTTAGATCCTGAAGGATCTAAGCAATAACTACCTACCTCTACAACTACATATTCTATCTGTCATGCATTTCATCATGAAAGAAAAACAAGCAGTGATATTGGCATTTAGTACTGAAAGAAATAAAAAACATTTGTGAGTGTCATGATCCTGTGCTTGAACCTCATAAGATATGCAACTGAATAGAAAAGATGAATAGACTAACAAATCTGTATTACGAAGTTATTTATGAACATGTACAACATGCAAATGAGAATTTGAGTTCTGGATTTTAATTCAACAAAGAAATATGAAGGGAAAATATCAATCAAAACATGGCACTGGTATGCGGTTTGATGATGTAGCTACAACTACAAGTTAGAAGGACAAAAGTGTAGTAAATATTAGGGGTACTATAACTTGGTAAAGGTTTCCAACAAATGAATCATTTCAAGAGATCCCAAACAGCATATAAAACTCTAGCAAGGTTTTCCATAGCGACTACATTAAAAAAGCAACTATGATGGTTTCATCTTTAGAAGAAAGAACAAAGAAACTATTTATGCACAGGTATGAAAATCAGTATGAAATAATGGCACAACACATGCTAAAGACCCACATTTTGAGGATAATGCTCCTCTTAGAGTTGATGGCATCTTACAGAAAAGTCCTCATAGAAAAAAAAAATCAGCATTACCAAAAAAAAATATACAAAAGAGTTTTAGAAATGCCTCAGAAATCCATCTATTTTCTTCATGATGTCGGCTAAGAGTCAGCTTCAGCAAAGAAACACAGTAGAAGAATGCCAAAGCGACCCCAAAGTGCAGATTTTCCTTCCTCATTAGAGGTGTTCATTACATAAATAAACAAAGTAAACATGTTGTTTTCCATCAGTAAAATCTACCGGGGTAACATAATGCAATAATTCTTTAACATGAGTCCAAAGAATGCATAGAATTCTTCAATCAAAAGATGCATAAGATACTAAAAGTTTAAGAATGAAGATGCATGCAGTCAAGTGTATGAAGAGCTTTTAGGAATATCAGCACAATGTAAGCAATTTGATCAATATCTCACATTTCAAGATCTAACAAAGCAATAAAAAAAAAGGAATATGCTACAACAATATAGTAATAAAGATACGAGAAAATAGACAAGCAGAACATGGTAAGAGTTAAAGATTTCTAAGAAACATGAAAGAATAATAATATATCTAATTTCCAAATAGCATGCTAAGTAGGAAGAAATGAAGATCAATACAAGTTAAAATAGAGCACAACATGAACAAATGCCAAACCAATGGTGATAACAATAGTTGTTTTAAACCTTGTTTTGATTATCTATGATGTAAAGAGAAACAATAAATGAAAAGGATAATGTGCTGCTGAATACAAGCTGAAGAAATGGAGAATTCTTCCAACACAAGTCTGTTTTATTCCAAGAAAATCTGACTATAGTAAGTAGAGAAACACTACTGCCAACAATGAAGATAAAGCTATCAATACCCAAAAAATCTCATGGCGCTACATAGAAGGGGGAGAAAAGGAAGAGCCCACAAGCTCAACCAACGAACAAGTTATCATGACAGCATCAGTAACTTTCAGTAGTAAAACTCGATTCAGATTTTGAAAATAAAATCCAAGTAAAACTCTAGATGCTATTTGATTTCCATCAACATTAAGAATCTAGACATGGCCGCTCAAACAATACTCTTTGTGTTCATCAATGGCGGCGAACAAGAAACAATTAAATAATCAAATGCACGAGCTACTTTTCAAACTTTTTCAATGGCAGCAAGCAATCAATTTTCTCATTCCAAATGTAACCTACAAGTGTATCAAAAAGAGAAAGAACTTATAACAACAGATTTTTTCAATACCTTTCAGCAAATGCATCTCATGGTGGCTTTGACTTTCAAATAGCAGTAAATTTCAAGCATGGCAACCATCAAACTTTTCCATGGTGTGAACTGAAACCCCATTACCTCCTCGTAAATTCCTCATTCTTCTACAGACTTCTAAATGTGAATGTGCAAAATGGTGAAAGTAAACCCTTTTTAGGGTATTCGAAATATCCATGCCCTTTCCTGCTTTGTATAAAGTTTGGAATCTGCAGTCAGCTAATGGGATTTTTATCCCTTTCATAAGGGTTGTGGAATTGGGTTTTAAAATCCTTTAGGGATTTTATAATACTTTTAATTATTTTTCACATATGTTTTAAAGGTAAAACATTAAAATTAATCATTTTAATGCTTTTGTTAATATGGAAGTAAGAGAATATTTGTTTTCCTTTTGCATTAATTATCATTGTAAAGGAATAATATTTAAATGATCAATTATAAATCATTAAATGTTATTTCCTATTTTAAATGCAAGGAAACAATTAAATATTCAAATGTAAAAAGGGAAGCTATAGGTCATCTTTTCCTTGTCAGATATTTTGGAGATATCTGGAAGTTTTATATGTTTGGGTCAGATTTGATTTTGTCAGGGTAGTTGAGAGGTCTTTATTGCTTTTTGGAGACTTTTGGAGTTTGCTGAAAGACAATAACTACATTTATGAGGGGTAGTTGTGATGACTTATCAGACCATGCCTTTTGGGGTATTTGGTACACCTTTTTGATGTCTTTTTAGAGACTCAAGTTGGCCTCAAGGGCTGAATCCGACCTAGCATTTATGGCTTTTATGAAATGTTGTTGGAAAAAAATGTTAAGTATGAGTTTTTCAACTCATTTCGGGGGTTCTAATTTTATGGATAGAGGTTTTGTGGCTATTCTCTGAGTCCATTCTACAAAGTCTGTAATTCATTTTTAGAAATATAATATAGGTAACAATAGTGTGATTATGCTTGGTGAAGTTATCAGTTAGCCCTTTTCCTTTCTACAATTTTTGTGTGCATTTTTTAATGATTGGATAGGTTAACTTGTGAATGTTTCATTATTCCTTGTTTTTTTGTCTCATTTCAACACCTTTGTATAGAATAGTAAGTTTTTTTGTAGGCTATGACATGTGTTTTTAGGTGAAATTGGTCAAAGTGAGGTATTAGTTTATCTTTCTCTTTGTAGTTTCAATGCGAAAACCTTATCATAAATCATTTGTGCAAGCCTTTATAGGAAGTTGTACTTCATCTGCATTTCATAGAGCTATATAATCCTCTCTATTACATGTAGATTACATTTCCATAAGCCTTTGGTGTATCACCTCTTTTTCTTAGTCTAAGCTTTAGGTTTTAGGTTTTTTTTTCTGCATTTTCTCCCCTTTTTCCTCAAGTTTTTGTTGAGTTTTGGAGATTATCGCTGAAGGATCTAATAGGAGCCGGCCTAGAATCTAGAGGTTTCATCTCATTGTCTAGTCCAATATAGTGAAATGAATCCCATGTTAAGTAAGGATTACTAAACATTTTCCAGTTCAATAAAGGGTGCAAATCCTGAAACTTAACAGGTACAATTGTCACTACTGTCAAGAGTATGGTTACATTCCTGAAAATTGCATTAGAACACATTTTAGAACTAACTACAATAGATAGATGAATAAGCTTGTATGCTTTAGTTGTTTGAAGATTGGTCATGTTAGCAAGAACTGTCCAACAAGGTCACAAACACTGAGCAATGAATTTAACAAGGGAAAAGAAAAGGTTGATGTTGAAAAGGTAAAGGTGTAGATGAGAAAGACATGGAAAAATAAATAATATTGGAGTACATCAAGTGAAGATAAGATCACTTCATCCAATAGATCAGGTGATCACATCACCCTCAACTAGGCAATCAAGAGGTATGTGTGGAAATAATATTTGAAAAGTTATATTATGCATCAATTCTAAGAACCTAAGATCTAAAAAGATTATATATGCATGAATTAAGATGTAATAAAATGATTAGAACATAGAGAAAATCTATAGTTTTATTGTTTTCTATATTGTTTCCAAGTGATGGAGGTATGTCAGCATGAGCCAAGCTCTAATGCCCGACCTAGAGATCCTTGGAACAAGGATGAAATACAAGCAAGATCATTTTTTTTAACACGTATGAAAGCATAAGAAAACCATCATACATGAATCATAATGATCACAATGGAAGACTATCCAAACACCAACCACCAAAGATCTCCAAGTGTCACCACTAACTAAAACATAAACAAGAAAACACACGAGATCAACCAAGCTAAAAGATAAAAGTCGACTCTTGAAAATTTGCTAAGTTTGAAATCTTGAAGCACTAAAATTTTACTAAGTCTAAATTTTTGAAGCCCTGAAATTTCCTAAAATCTTTATTTTAGCCCATAGATGTTTGGAATCTATCTCAAAAGACTTTTTGCATATATTAAAATATATCTTAAGTATAAGGAAATAATTAAATGATATATTTTAAAAACTAAAGAACTAACAACAGAAAGACACAAAATTGAATTCGAATAGAAACATTCCAAATAAAAAATGTGGCACCATAAGATTGAATAACATCAAAGACAGTACCCGAAACACTTCCTAAAAAGTGCCTGCTGCCTGCCCGCATAGGTTTTCACAAATTTTAGGCGATACTTAAAATCAACACTGGGTGATACTCTCTAGTATCACGTGATAATTCTAAAGAAGCAAGGCAACATTTTTAGGGATGAGGTGATACAACTCACAAGGGTGTGCAATACTTTAAGGGTATTATATGACAATTCTTCAAAGGGGGTGTGATACTAGAAAGTATCACACAAGAAAACTCCAAGAGGCATGTGATACAATAAGGGATCACACGATACAATTCTAATGAGTGTGTGACACTTTATTGTATTGCACCATGCTGACACATGGTCAGCCAAGAAATACAAGAAAACACTAAAAATAGCAAAATGGGTAAAATAGAGAACAAAACCTCTACATTGGGGAGTACTAGATTCACATTTCGAGCCAAGAACACTTAAACCAAATCTGAAAGATGAAAAACAATAACTAATCAACTAACAAATAGTAAGCAAAAAAAAGTATAGAAAGAAACATCATAGCATACTTGAAAGTAACATCGCAATAGCAGAAATAACATCGCAATGAACAAAACACTAACTAGATATGTGGTTCCTCCCAACATCAATAACATCATAAGACCATTGTGGGCCCTAGCCATCCCCCACATGTAACATCCAAAGCCACCAACTAGATCATCAATACTATCATAATAGGGATGTAACTACTAAGCAAGCTACAACATAAGCGTAAGGAAATCTAAGATGCTAGAAACAAAGCACAAGATAATCCTACAAGTAGATAACCTCACCTATCACATGATAATCATCATAATAAGGAAATGTGTCAAATCTAACATCATCTAAACATGATATAAAAGCATTCCCATGAAAGCATAAAACAAAAGAAGACATACTCCAGAACCTAAAGTACTAAGTGAAAACATCCAGCCATGGTCACATGAGAACAATAGACCATCTCTATACACTAGTTCCTAACAGTGGTATAGGTAGCTATGTATCCCAACCATGTGGTACCTATAGGTCCACACCTACTATGCTGATGGAGATAATGATCCAACCACAAACTCACACAAAACAAAATTCATGGATAACACGCATGCCAAGTAGTATGATGGCTGAACCCAAGACATAAACAGTGCATAAGCTATAGGTCCTAGTCAAACAACTCAATGGGCTACTATATAGGGGCTAACATCATGGAGATTCACTTTTCATGGACAAGCCCAAGCTAGTATTGGCAGCTACTCTCCCTCAATAGAAGGCACACAGTTTAATTTTAATTATCTTAAATTATTTATTACCACCCAATAATTTCATTTAGTTATCACTTAATTAAAAATTCCTTCACCAACTCTCTAGGCACAATGATCACTAGGTTGCGAGATAGAAGTCCCCTCCATATGCTACCCTACCCTACCCATGCTCATCCAATGATGAGTGCCTATAGGTATGAAAATTCCTAACCCAACCCCAATGATCATAACTTTTGACAAGTCCACGAAAGGGCAGACCCCATAGGTCACCCAACAGATATGTACACACACATACTCGTGTGGCGCACCACCATCATGAAGATCAAAGCACAAGGATAGGATGACAAAATAAAGCAAAAAGTCACTCAACTAAACACAAACTTAGGAGGACAAATGTGACACACATCCCAAAGCAAAATAAAAGTGACATAGTGGTTGGACTAACATCCAAATGGATTGTCTAGGTCCAAGACCCACATTGTGCCAAGAAAACTTGAGAAAATAGGGTGGAATGCAAAATGAGGTTAAAACCCCAAAAATCAGAAAACTTTGAAATTAAAACCCATTTGACCTTTGGGTGTAAAAACCTTGAAAATTCAAAAATAAATGAGTTCATACGCTGTATGCAAAAGGATGACCAACATAATGAATCAAAACACCAAGCCCTCATCTAAAAAATAGGGAAAACATTCATACCTGACCAATTGGGTAGAACCAACAAACAAAAACAAAGGGGAACACTAGTTCTTAGCCTCCTAACATACTGCTATAAGAAATAGAAGTTGAAATAGAGTAGAAACAATAAAATGGGAAGGTCCTACCTGATAGCAAAAGGAGCAGAAACTGAAACCCATGTAGTAAACTAAATAACCTGCCAAAACTACTGAAAGTGACAACAAAGCAAAAACTCCTCGAGCCAGATCCAACAAGACTAATCTTACAAAAACCCCCACACTCATAGCTCATAGAACGAGTAGAAATCAAATCCTTTAGAAGAGTATTCTCAAAAGAGATCTCAAATTTTCTATTTCAAAAAGTGAGAAGTGAATAATAAAAAATCTTTTTCAATACTTATTCACTTTTCTAGTGAATAGTCAATTAGTGCAAATAGCCAACTAGAGTAGCTAGACTCTGAATCAACCCAAACAAAAATAGGTTATTGCTCATAACAAGAATTCACCTAAGGAAAAGCTACCATAAATTAAATCTAAAAAAATTTAAAGCCCAAAAACCAAAAATTACATAAAACACTAAACAACTTTTGCGACAATGTAAACCTCTAAATGTATAGACACACTCACTGGTCTAGTCACATAATGTAGATGAGTTCTGATTTACTAATCACTGAAAGGTTTTAATTAAAATAATTAAAATAATGATACATCGACCATACAGGGATGACATTGGTAAAATATGAATAGCTGAATCATTAACTCCATATGCCATTGCCAGGGATATAATTCTTGCATGCTAAAATACACGATCAAGTGCAATTTCACATAATATCATAGCCAAAGAAAAATGCATTAAATACCTAATTAATCCATTTACATCACTCACATTCAAAAAAAGTGTAAAGATACAAGAATGAAATAAATAACCATAGCATAAAATCCATCTCATAACATAATCAACAAATATGTCCAATAAACCATATAACAAGATATCAACATAGATCTATTGTCATCTCAAAATAGCATTAACATGCAAATATGATAAATTGAATAATATAGTAGTAAAGCATCTGTGGTACTAAATCAATAGTATAACATTTGACCCTGAGGTTATCTCAAGGTACCAAATAATAAGAGTATCAAGTATCTCTTGAATCAAAATAAATAAGGTACAAACTACAAACATGAGAGGCACTACACAAGCTCCCTATGTTAGCCAAGTGAATTTGAAATCCTATATTGGTTGAGGTTGCAACTGTATATGCATTGAGAAATTAACGTTGAATATGAAGGGTTATATGGTTGATTTTTGACATGTATACATTCACCAAAGTTTGAAGAGCATGAAGAGAATGAAGGAAATTGGAAAAAAGAGTTTTCAAGTGTTTGTGAATTGGATTCAACTATTATTCAACACCATTCTACAGATTTGAGAGGTATTTAACTAGTGCTGAGTTACGTTGTTTTATTTTCACAAACCCTAGGAAGTGACAAATGGAAACTAGTTCTTCATATACATTTAGGAAAGAGTGGAAAGAGGTTTTTAATGTTCAATTGATAAGCAATGATGCTAGGTATGCCATTCCTAAAATTGCATATTAGGGAGACTTGTCTGGTGTGCTATCTATGATATCGCCAAAGGTCCTAATGATTCAGGATGTGCGTTATTGCTACACATGCAAATTTGGTGAAGTAGGTGACATGGAAATCAAGAATATCTACAACAAGTTGTGTGATAATGGTGTTTTGAATGAGGAAAACAAAATTTTGGAGTAAAAAGGGTTAACACATGTCCTAGACTTTCCACATGTATTTAAAACTAAATGGATCAAAATAATACTAGGCAAGATACACGATAATCAAATTTGGTTAGAAAATGGACCAATAAGGATTACAAAGAGGATTGTGAACAAAGTATCAGGGTGCCCTACCATAGATAGACCTAAGAGAAAGTGAAGTGATGCAAAGCAAGTAATTGAAAAGAATACATGTGCCATATGGAATAAGAGAGGGATATCAATAGACACAATATCAAATCCCCTTGTTTCCTTTGTAGTTAGAGTGATTTCTCATAAGTTATTTTAGTCTAGCAGATTGAACAATGTTTCCTGTATGGCAATAGATTAGGGTTACAAAATTATGAAGAGAGATCATTCCTATGACTTTACCAAGTTGCAACTTCAACAACTATCAGAAACTTGGAGACCATTAGGAAAGCCAAAAGTGCATCATGTAAGTTTGGATCTTTAATTTGTTGCATATTCTTCTATGTTCAAAAAAAAATTCCCAACTTTTGGTAAAGTGGTGTGGAAGAAAAATAGGCCAGTAACACAACAGATTATAGAGTTCATTGAGCAACTAGGAGATAACTTTGAGTTAGTAATGATTAGTTCCTTTAAGGATTTTAAGAAATCCATGAAACAAATAATGAGGATTCCTATATCTCTAGAAGAACAACATTACAATGTGTGTCTTTCTTAGTAGATGCAAATTATACATATGTGCAAGCAACATTGCCTAGGGTTAGATGGTTAAAACCCTTGCCATATGTAATCAATGTTGATGAGGCCTTTGTAGAAATTACTTCTCTACTTGCACAAGAAATTGAAAAGGATGCAACATCCTTCTGAAACTATGAAGAAGCTAAGCCTAGAACAACAATCAATTTATAGACTACCTTAGTGATCAAGAAAAAGAACAAAGTGGTGAAGAGGCTTAAAGAGAGATTCAGTGAAGATGATGATGAAGAAGAAGAAGAAAAAGAAGAAGAAGAACAAGGCCAAGCACCATTAAAAATAACTCAAGGCCTAGGTGAAGATGAAAAAGATGATGCTGAAAGTGTTGAGGGAGAAGAAGTTGAGGAAGCACCTAAGGAAGAAAATAAAAAGAGAAAGGAAAAGAAGAAATTAGTGGAGAAACCCATGAAGACTATAAAGTAGTCATAGCAAAACCTATTGTACCTTTAACTAGGTTAAGCACAAGGGCATCCATTCTACAAGCTACTGAAGTTGTAAAGGGAAATGAGCACATGTAATAGCAGAGCCGAGCCAACTTGCTAAGAAGACCTATAGGAGGTTGAGGAAGAAAAAAAAGAAGGAATATTTAGATGAGGAGAAGTCATGGTCTAATGACTTGAGTTAATTCAAGGTGGTAAGCTACAATCCCTCTTTTGATATTGATAACTTCTATGATAATATCAAAACCAATGCAAATTTTTCTGATTTTACACATGTTAATTTTGATAAGAATAAGATTGAAGAAGCCATATATGATATGATAGATACATTCAAAACTACTCCTCTAGAGATTGTTGACTCCTTACCCAAAGGTCTTTATCATAGAATCAAGCAAAAGTGGTAATTCAATTTGACCATTGAGAGACAAATAAGAGAGGCTACATTAGCCTGAGTGATGTCTTCTTTGGACAAGTAGATGATGGCTAAATCCATGAATAAATATCAGGGGATATTTTCCCCCGAGTACCGATCTTGTAACATTTTGGAGAATCAAGTAGAAGAGGTGGTGACCTAAAGCACATTTCTTTGGAAAGTCATTTATGGGTTATCCACCAAGGATGCAGAAAAAAAAGGAGATGGTGAGGAAATAGAGCTTGAAAAAGATGAAGAGAAGAAAGGTGAGAAAGAAATAGAGGTCCTAATAAATGATGGTAATGTGGATGGGTTTGTAGGAACAACATAGGAGGTTACAATTGAAGAAGAGCAACAAGATGTACAAGATGTATAGATGCTGAGTGCCAGTCCCCCACATGTAAACAAAGTGAGTCAATAGGACTTAGTGAGCATCAAATATGTACTAGATACAACATCATAGAATTTTAATCCTTTGATTGATGAGGATTTGAAGAAAATATTGCCAGACTCTACGAATTCCTCAATACTATGCACTAACCCTATATTGGTGAGAGTGGATGAGATTGAGAAGGAAAAACTTGCATCTATAGGGGAGAAACCATAAGACACATCAAATGTGCCCCTACAATCCACAAAGGTGAAAGAAAAGGAATCACTGAATCTTCAAAAATATCAAATTATAAACCTAGAATAAAAGGATGATACAACATAGACACTATCTATAATGCCAATAGTTGTAATCTAGATGAAAGAGGTAGATGGACAACCTATGAATACATTAATTCCAAGCCTAAATAGTTTAAGTTTACCAACTTTCTTAATTATTGATAAAGATGGAACAAAAGTGCACATAGGTAATGAAGCAAGACCTATGTACATATTCCACCATCACAAGGTGAAGTCCAGAAGGAAGGTGAAAAGATTACAGAGTTGAAGTTGACTACTAAACCTAAGGAATGAATTGCAATACAAACTCTAGTTATATTACCAATTTCCACAACTCCTCTTAGCATTCAAACTCTTCAAAGGTTGAGTAAAAATGCTAGACCATTACAGATATTAAGGTCAAGTACCAGCACACTAAAGAGTGTTGAATCTACATCATATGGGAATGTTAGCTTAGATGAAGTGATTGAGTTACCCAATTTTTATCTAAATACAATCACTATTGAGGAGATGAGCATTCTTTAGGAATCTCTATAGCGGAAGAAAAGGTAAGAATTGTTAAGGAGTGAGGAAAAGAAAAAGAAAGTATTGCATGAAATTAAAGACATATTCATTGATGCTTTTAGCCTCCTACAAACTAATGAAGATAATCCCATCATTGAGAAACTTGTCAATATTGTGGACAAGATAAAAGATGAAGACCTAAAATCTAATGTCAAATTATTAGAATGGGTAGAAAGAAAATTTTATACAAAGGTATTGGAGAAGATATCTAGTGTTATTACACTAAGAAAAGTTGATCTAGCAACCAAAATGGAAAGTATGAAGAAGGTGTTAAAGAATATTTTCTCTGTATACACAAAGCTATGCAATGTTGATCTATTCACCAAGGAAAATCAACAAGAAATTGACCATCTACAAGGAGATTTGCAACTCACAGGTACTACTCTTAAGTAATCTCTTGGTCAAAGTTAGATACACTTTCATAGGTTATTGGCTACTCAAAGTAGGCTTGTAGCATTGCAAGCAACAAAAAATAATATTAGAAATGATTTGATTAGTATTAAATCCATGTTTACACCTCACATGGAAGTGTTACACAAGGAGCTAGCCTTTGTAAAAACTTTAATGAAGAAAGATTCCCAACTTTATACACATGAAGGTTTAGTTGACCTTGTTGCTAATCTAGAAATTCAATATCATTCATTAGATACAATGTGTGATAACTAGGATGTAGCCCTAAAGATAATATTGGAGCTACACAAGCCATTTTTGGATAAACACACTATAAGTGTACAACCCAGATGACATAAGTGTCAAAAAAGGGGGATAATGAAGTTTTGGGGATAATTAAGCTTTGATAAGGCATAAGGAAAATATTTAAATAGGGGGAGTAATAGAAGTAGAAGCAGTAACATGAATGAAGTAGAAGAATTTACTCAGGTGAAGTAATGGAGCAATAAGGTATAACTGATAGACAAAATTTTGCAAATTTTGAAGTTTTGAAAATTTTGTATATGAGCCGAGTCATGAAGATACATTGTTTGGGTTATGTTCATAATAAAGATGAATATGGCATGAGAAATTTTTTTTTGCCACTCATGTAAAAGGGGGAGATTGTTGATCTCATTTTGGTTTTGACAAGGTAGTGAAAAAACACTAAGTCATTATAGCATAGTTATAGTGTATGTCAAGTGATCAGAGTGAGTCGAGAAGTCAGAGTTAGCCAAGCAATCAGTGTGATCCAAGTGATCAAAGCATACCAAGCGTAACTTGCTAGATAATACATGCTGAGCAATATGACTAGTTAGTGCTGACCACTAGTAGGTGCTGAGCAGTCAATGTGTGCTGAATCATTCAGGTGTCGAGCCAATAGAAGAAGCCAAGAAAGTTAGTATGTGCCGAGTGATTTAGGTACTAAGTAAATAGTGAGTGCAAAGATATTTAGAAGTTAGGTTACAACATTAAGAGCACTGTGAAGGCCGAGCATTAGAGTCTTTGGATGCTGAGTAACCAATCAAAGGCATATTTGTTTGTAATGGAATAAACTACTATGTAAAACTTTTTTGGTTGACTTAATTAATATTATTTTTTGATTGTAAAAGATAAGGCTCGAGTCATATTGTGAATCCCTATGTATTACATGCAACCAATCAAAAAAGGGAGTGAATTAGGTGGCAATATGGATCAACCACAACCATTGATTTTGGCCTAGCCCATTACTACCTATGTTTATTTAAGGAAGACAAACCCTAAAGAGTTTGTAATTTATGTGAGAAATGAATCCTAAGTGTAGAGAGAGAATTCATGGTGGTTATGGAGGCTATGACAAAGTTATGAAATGTAGAATTAGTCTAGGAGGAATAAAGACAAATAGTGAAAAGTTGAGAAAAGATAGATCTAATCAGAAGGATCAAGATACAAAAAACAAGGAGAAGATTTGACATTAAGCAATCGAGTGCTAACTAAAGGATCATGGTGTCAAATCATTTTAATAGTTGGTGTAGAGTAAATATCCTAATACACTAGTCTTGATAGTGTTACGATTAAACCAAAAATAGAAATAAAAATTACATGCAAATATAAACAATATCAAAAAATAATAGATCACATAGAAAAGAACACAAGACACCAAGATTTAACACGGTTCACCCAAACCCTGGGTTATGTCCACCACACAGCAAGTCCAATATTTTTACGATCTAATGATTGCAACCTGATTACAATCTATAATCCCTTATAGCTCAATACCACCACAAGAACCATTTTTCTCATCACCTTATGAAACAATCCCTAACCCTAAGCCCTTTTATATAAGTATTTTTACTACTTTAGGGTTATAATTAATAATTACACATCAGCCCAAAATCGAGATAAAATAGGGCTCAATTTTTTTTCTTATGAAGTATCTATAGTACTTCCCTGATCAATCACCACAAACTAACATATAGGCTATTGTAAATCTCTTAACTGAGTGCTTACTTAATTGCAAGTTAAAATCCTTTAGCAAGGTGTGACCTAACAATCTTTGTAAGCCTTTGACAAGGAAAACCCCTCACAGGGTAGATCATAGTTTATGATCAAATACTTTGTAACTATAATTGGTCACAATTTACAACTATAGTAGTGAAGATTTGTGGATGTCATCCCCACCCTAGTTTTACTTTCTCATTGGAGGGTTTTTGGGTAACCAATTTATTATGTTATGTGTTATTTATTTTATACTATGGATATGATGCATGGTTGGGTTATTTAAGTTTATATGTTAAGTTATGAGATGGTTGACGGTGATATGTTTTAGAGGCAAAAGTTTTAAGTACTAATTCACCCAACCTTTCAGAACTTACTTTCCCATTGTTATTTCGAACAATTCTTGTAGGCTGAATATGAAAGAAGTGTTTTTACTCCTTCAAGTCTTGCCACAAGATGCAAGGATGCTGTAAAGGGATGATATCCCCTACCTAGATGGCCCACCATCAGTTGTTGAGGGGCTTTGAACACTGACTATATCTGTTGCAGATGCCTATTCATTCGATTCACCCCACCAGATCTCAGGGAGAATGAATAGTAGTGGAGATCTTATATTTTAAGGGGTGGGACAATAAAATAATAGGCCCTTAATATAGAGGGCTATGGACCCCCTCCTTTCTTAGTTGGGCCAATTGCTAAGTGCCCCCTACAACTATATGGGAGGGACTTTCTTTGTAGATCTCAATCCAACCCCACCTAGGTGCACACACATTCCTTCCTTTACATGCACTAGGATCATTTGTTAGAAAGAAACTATTCTCCATAATCATCTACTTCTTGTGCATAACCCTTGCATACTAGTTTTTCCTTGTTTCTTGTTAGTCCTCCATTCTAATTGGGTTTGTTCCTAAAAAGCCACTTTGTTTTGATGACATTTTTGTCTTTAGGTCTTGGTACTAAGGTCCAAGTATTGTTCTTCTCAATTTGTCAATATCTTTATTCATTTCCTTAATCTAGTCTTCATTGTCTAAAGAATCTTTTACTATTTTGGGCTCAAATTCACAAATTAAGCATTTATCATCTTTGAGTCTTTTTTTGGTCATAACACTTGATTCAAAATCACCAATGATTTGTTCAGGTTTATTGTCTTCTCACATATTTTACTAGCACATGTAGTTTTCTTCTATGTTCTTCTATAGGTACATCTTGAAAATTAATCTCAAGTTCATTTTCTCTATCTTGTTTGGATTTTGGTTCATGTTTTGCATGGTCAACATTTTCTATCTGATGGTCAACATTTCCTATCTATGACTCAACATCTTTAGTCTGTTGCTCGACACCCACTCTCTACTGCTTGGCAATTTGTATTTGTGTTTCATTATTTCCTATTTGTTGAGAGACCACAACTTGATTTTCTTGATTATTGAGAGTTCTTGGAGCACCATCATTCACATAGATGAGTTTATTGTAGTCTTTAGGTTCTTCTTTACATGAAGTCTTAGTTCTTTCTATAAACTCATCAAATTTCACATTTACACTTTCCACAATTTTGTTAATTTAGAATTTAAACTTTTATATGGTTTTCTCTTGTTGGAAAAACCTAAGAATATACCTTCATCAATTTTTGCATCAAAGTTTCCATTCCTATTATCTTTAAGCAAATAGGATCTACTTCCAAAGATTTTGAAATACTTCAGATTAGGAGCATAGCCATACCATAGTTCAAAAGGTGTAGTATTTTTACCTTTCTTGACTTGTACTCTATTTAGGATATAAACAGTAGTAATGTCTACTTCTTGTTGAGCTATCATTTTACATGATGCTTAACGACATGAATCCTTTCAAACTGCTCACTTGAAAAGTCGATATGGATCAACTCCAAGGTTCTGAGTGATCTTGCAACCTACTGGAATCTGCTCAGTTGAAGATAAATGTGAATGTTCATGAGGAGGCCTTTGCTGGTTATGAACAATTTAGATAAGATGTGGAAATTTATTGCTATCTCAAAAGAATGACCACAAAAATAAATAAATAAATATTTTTCTATTTTTTCTATTTTTTGATGCATGCAATCTAACAATGCAACTATATGAATTTCGAAATAAACCAAGTGTTTGTAGAAAATAATGGAGATAGGGTAGCAAGAAGTTTTAAGCAAATAACATGAAAAGTAAAATCTTAATAGGCATAAGCCACATAAACAACACTGCTGCGAATTAAGCCTTTGAAAAGATCAATAGGTAACCAATGAAAATAGGAGTAGTGCTTCCTTAATTCCACTGATGCAATTGTTTATGGAAATTTAGTAACCATAAGATGTTTCACTTTTTATCAAATCATAATGCCATGAAAAGTTCGCTCATGCGAGACAAAAACTATGCAAGAACAAAATGGATGATCTCTTCTCAAACTAAGTATGTCACTAGAATTTATAAACCTATAGCAAATACCAAAATTAAAAGATCACTCAATCAAAATAACACAATAAAACTATTAGCTCAATTACACTTCATGAACACACATTCATAAAATATAACACACATAGGCAAGAATCACTGCACTCCAAGTGCGAGCACCAATAGCATATATTATTAAATCAAAATAATGACCTAGAATACATATTACATTTCTAAATTTATAAGAAATCTTCTGCTCAATTTGTTTTGAGAGTGACATATATCTTTATGCAAACATATGCTTCTAAAATAATTAAACAAATCTATTTATGTACAAACTAACTCTCTAACCGATGCTTAGTAGGACTCCATCCCTATTTATATCATTAAATGGATGCATGGTCCTTTACATATCTTAAAACAAAGAAAGTATGAGAAAATAAGAAGAAGAAAGCTATTATATGATGCAGGAGTCTCTGGAGGTGCCAAAAACAGAAGCTCAACCTTCCCTAGATGTTTGTAGGAGTTAAACTGCTGTCAGAATGCATTTCTAGTGCATGGAAAGCTCTAAACTTTGAGCTGGCAATTAAATATTGATGCACCTACGAATAATTTAAAAATTTCTAGTGCACCTCAGAAGAAGTGCACCTCGAAAGAAACACACCTGGCGCACCTCGAAAGCTCGGAAGCTCAATTTGCCAAAAAATCAAAGTTCTTAGTTTTAAAAAGGTTTCTAGGTTTTTCTCAGACGAGGTCTAGGGGAATTTTGGTGCACTTATTTTTCCCATTTTTGATTCTTTATACCCTCTTTATAGCCAAAAAATTTTGGAAGAAGAAACCTTGAAAGCTCAGAAGCTTAAAAACTCAATTCACCAAAAAATCAAAGTTCTCAGTTTTGAAAAACATTTATGGGTTTTTCTTAGACAAGACCTAGGAGCTCTCTAGTGTACTTAGTTTGCCCCATTTTGATGATTTACATTTAAAATACTTCTATTTCTTCTATCTAAAATCTTAAGGCACTTGTGACTCCTTCGTTGGGCCCAGGTGAGGGCACCTCTCCTCCCACACCACTATCTATAATAGGAAAGGTCCAACCTATCAGCTACCCAACAATAAGCCCTATTAGAATTCCCACGAGTAAGTGCCACCATCCATAGGTGAAGGTTACCAGCTTAGTTGGGATCTCTATTGCTGCTAATAATGAAGATGCTATGAAAATTTGTGCACTTTCTTGTTATGTGCCACACCTTCATGTTATACACACTTCATGCACTATGAAGTCCATTCCTTGATTTTTTCTTCTTTCTAATTGCTTGATCATTCTCAGTCAAAGATTAGGTGATCTGGATTATCCAAAATAATCAAATGTTTAAAACTTTTATATATCTTTTTTAACAAGCTTTTCTAAGTCCTTTTAATTGGCTTTTTCAGAGGTTTTTCGCTCAAAATTTTAAGTTGAAAGTTTCATGGGTCCCTAAAACTATGCAGCCGAAGGCTCTCTATTTAAGGGACCAAAAGTAGATTTTTAGCTTTTCTTTCCAACGGTGTAAATTGTTTTGAATTCTGAGCTCTAGGTCAAAAGTTATGACCATGACAAGTTAAGGATGCCCTTTATATCTACACAAAGAAGCAAACATTAGTTTAGAAAGCTAAAAATAAAATCTTAACCAAACCCTAATTGTGAACAAAAAAGACCTAGAACATAAAACCTTAATAAAACACCTAAAAAACCTAATTTACACCTCTGAAGAACAAAAAATTGGTGCACCTTGCACACCTTAGCACCAAAATTCATTTTTTCTTAAGAATATTTAGTTTCTGTCAACTGGGTTTTTCAAATAGTGAGCCAGACTAGGCTTAGACATTGGGTAGGATCCTAAAAAAGACTCAAACCCTAGAGTAGGGGTCTAGAAAACTAAAAAATATGCTAGGGAGTCCCCATTTTGTGACTCAAAATGGGGTGTGTGTTGTGAAACCACAACACTTCTCTCCAATATTTCTTTGATACACTCTTCTCCCATTAATGTTCTAGTATAGTCCATTAGTGATCTATTTCTCTTTTTAGCTATCTCATTTTGAGGAGGGGTCCTTGGTGTTGAAATCCATCTTTTAATTCCTCTATCATTGTAGAATATATTGAACTCATTCAAAATAAATTCGCCACTGCTGTCAGATCTCAAGCACTTTAGACTCTTCCCTATTTCTTTCTTAAATTTGGCTAAATATGACTTGAATAACTAAAAAACATCAGATTTAGCTTTAAGAAACATTACACTTATCATCCTAGAGTAGTCATCGACAATTAGAATGAAAAAAATTCTCCATAGTAGCTTTCAATAGTAATGGGTCCACATAAGTCAGTATGAACCAATTCCAAAATATTACTAGAAGTGTATGTTTTTCTCTTGAAACTAGACTTGACCATCTTTCCCAACTGACATTGTTTACACATAGAATTCTCAAGATTCTTTAGTTTAGGAAACCCACATGCTTTCTTTAGCTTAGTAATATTCACCAAATGTCAAATTTTACATGAAATAATCTCTTGTTCCATAGCCAAACATCTTCTTGTTGTGCAAAAAAACATGTCTCACTTGATAGATCTAGATAGAACAAATTACCTCTTGTTTGATCACCACTTCCAACTAGCTTACCATCAACATTATGTATCTTTGCCTTCCTATTATGGAATTCAACTATATAACTTAATTTTTCTATCTATGAAACATTTAATAGAAAATAGTTAAGTCCTTCAACCCAATAAACATTTTCACATGTTATTTTGTCAGTTAGTTGAATATTTCCTTTACCTTTCACAACCCATGGAATTTCATTACAAAATTTAACACATTCACCTTTGTATGGACCAATATCTTCAAATATATCTTTATCACTAGTCATATGATTGGAGCATCCACTATCTATTATCCATCTATGTCTTTTTTTTACATATGAAATTAATGCAATTTTCTCATATTCATTAGAATCTTTTTTCATATCAACTTAAATATTTTCATCATCATTACTCTTAGAGTCATTGCCAGTTTCTTCTTTAGCAATATAACAAGATTTCTTACCTTTGTCATCTCTTCTTCCTTTTTACTTTCTTTCCTTTCTTTCATCCTTGTCCTCTTTTTCCAGACACCTAGCAACAATATGACCAACTTTATTGCATGAAAAACAAATGATATGTAATTTATCTTGGTATTTACCTCTTACTCTTCCAAATATTTTTGCAATAAGGGCTTCAAGTTCATCAATCTCATAATCAAAATTATCACTGTCATTCTTCACATATTTACCTTTTCTCTTGCTAAAAACTAGTTGTGACTTGAAAGTAGATTCAATAATTGCAAGTCTGTAGTTACCAAAGTTAGACATCTCAAAAGTAGCAAGTATACCAATTACACCTTCCAAGGTCAAAGTGTTACCTGGTGTGCATCTCAGTTCTTGGATTGCAGAGACTCTAATGGCATAGATAGGGAGTAGAGTCATCAATAGCTTACTTATCACTATTTCATCTTTGATTTCTCCATTTGCACCATGAATAGCATTAACAACCTCTTTCACTCCTGTGGAGTATTGTACTATGTTCTAATCTTCCATCATTCTCATGTCATCAAATTTTCCTCTTAGGATTTCTTATTTGGTTCTTAGGACATTTTCATCAACTCCATATATGGTATTTAATTTGTCCTATATCTTCTTTGCACTATCACATTGTTTTAGGTCATCAAACTTGGCATAACTTAGGGCTGAGGCAATCTGCAACATTGCTTGACTATGTTCTTATTTATACTTTAGTTGATCAGTTATTTGAGGAGTAGTGTTAACCATTACATATTCATTGACCACAAAATTGATAGCAACATCATTGATACTGGATATGTACAACCTCATCAAGGTTTACCATGTAGGAGATTTCTCCTTATTCAACTTCGGTACATCTCTCTTATGAATCATGATCTTTAGCTTTGAGTACCTTCAAAACTTTCTCCATAACCACTGATCTTTGATACCTATTGTTAGAAATGTTTAGGATAACTAAGGTGGAGGGGGGAGGTGGGGCTGAATCAATTACTCAAAGTCCTTATGTACCATTTTAACAAGACAACAAACACTCATTGTTCTTCTATTCCATCTTTTTCTCGGTCTTTACTAAAAATACTATTTTATACATAACTTGCTTTGCATAATAAAAACAATATCAAATGAAAAATATATAAATAATTCATCACAGGTTTGACACTAGTATTTTTATGTGGAAACCTAGTTTGGCAAAAATGACCAAAAACATGTCACTCTTTTTCACTCTTTCGAAGTGAGCTCTATTAGGAGCCAACCATATTAAAGGTTACAAAACACAAATGTGACCTTGTTAAAGTATTTAATCACCCTATTAGAAGCGGCCTTATTAGAGGACTCTAATTATTTCATTTAGAATGTCACCTAGTTAAAGGATTTACCTAAATTGTTAAGTCTTCCAAATTATTGCTAGGTCAACCTATATTAAAAGGATTACAACTCACTTTTGTAGGTTTAGATCTATGTTCAGTTCTTGTGCCAATTCAATGATAAGCCTTCCATTGTCCTCTCTAATCTTGATTCACTTGGAAAATCTTCAAGTAATCAGTCCACTCTTTTCAACAACACTTAAACCTTCTCCTTAGATTCACTTATCTGTACACCTCTCTTCACATATACACTCACACATACATACACATAGTACCATTTTTTTGGATCTATATTTCTTTAAATATTTAATTCATTCTTTACCATTTCCTACAACCATTGTAGATTTTAGGGTTTATGATCAGGTTCAACTCAACTCATTATGTGTCTATCTTCTTGATCTTCTTCTAGAAACTTCTCTAGAATCTATCTATTTGTTCTTTACCTAATCCTTGCCTTGAATTTAATGATCCAAATCATTAATCTTATCTTCCACATAGTTTACATCTCCCAAGAAATCAATTGTGACATCTTGATTTCATAGTTTCCTTGAATTCATTCTCATATTGTTACTCGACAATCTCTAAATTTTGACACTTAATCATCACTAAATTGCTTAGTCATTGTAAAGCTTTTTGGCTTGTTATTAACTATCTCACTTAGTTGATGCTAATGCTTAGTCAAAACTAGATTCTCTCGACACAAGCTATAGCTCAGTTGACACTAGTATTACTTGACATTCCTTAGCCTTTAACTCTATTGCTTGGCTCAGCTTAGCTTTCTTGACATAAACAATCACATTGCTTTATCAAAGTCTATCTAATCAAAAGTCCATTGTAACTCCCTTTTCATAACCGAACCTTTCCTCTAGGTGTTATTGCTATGAGAAACTTCTCAAATCCTCTTCATCAATCAAATAGAAATGACATTTAGATAAGGTAGTGATATGTATTATCAATATATTTGACATAAATTACAAAACAAAAATTGTTCTAATTATAAGTTTCCAACAATTGTCTTTGTTTTTAATTTGGTTGTATGATGATTTATTTATTTCACTCGCTTACTATGGGTGTTGTCTTTATTTATCAGCTAATTATATGATGATTTATTTAGTTTTCTCATCAAGTATTTCTCACTTTCTTTAGCATTTTAACATTTTTTTCCAACCATCATCATTCATAATTTTAGTTTTGGACAATTTCCTAACTAGGTCCATTACTATTCCTTTCCCCCTTTCCCTATCTCATGCCTTTCCCTTCTCCTATGAGCTTGACTTGTTTGTGAGCTCTTGAGATTATTGTGATCTTTAGAGTTTATAGAGATTGAATTTCAACTAAACAACTCTAGTACTTTACCCTCTTCCCATAAAGATACATATTCTCCTATGTCATTTCCTAGTCAAATCTTAGGATCAATCCTCACAACTTTGGTATTTTACTGTCAAGATGGAGCTCTAATCACACTGAAGAATGATGATATCCCTCTATCCCACTCTAGGATCTATTATCTTTAGGGTCTTGTGTACCAAAGATATGACACACTTTTATATACTATTATATTTGAGAATACCCATGATGAAGAGCATCTCAAGAGGTGAATTATAGCTTCCTATCTATGATGTGAAGTGCAATTCAAAATGAAATGCAGGAGTAATCTAACAAGTATGAAGAGTTACAATACCAACCTAGTTAATCTATGTGATATAAGCTAGAGCATAAAGGAAACTAAGCTATGAAGTATGCCATGATGCATGAAAAATGAAGACTAAGCTAAGAATGCAAAATGCTCCAAGTTTTCCAAAAGCTATAAACAAATCTGTAATATAAAATTAGCATAAAGTAGAATGATATGAGAGAGTGATGAGGAGGCTTCTTTTAAAGAGAAATAGACAATAGATATTAATAGGTAAAATCAAGGGTGGAGAATAAGCCTTGAGTGAGTCATGTGCACTATAATCTCACCTAAGAAGGATCAATAGATATGTTTAAGAGGCAAAAGATATGTTGAGGAGAATGAGCATTCCACCCATTTTGGAAAGTGTGCACCTCATGTGAGACAAAAATGCCTTTTATTTTATTTTTAAAATAGTAATAATAAATTTTCATGTACATATTTAGGATAAGTAGGATTTTGGGAATTTTATTAATTAAAAGGGAGAAAGTTCTTTCAATTAAATAAAAGACTTTGGATAAAGTGGTCAAACCATATGTTATAATCGAATAAATAGAAAAGTGATGATTCGATTAACGATATATGATAGATAAATTAAGCAAAAATTCTAGAAAGGGGGCTCATAGTCTATGTGATAATTTTTGGGTGATTACATTTGCCACTCTTTGACTAATATGTGATTGATATGGGAACACATTAAGTCAAAGAATGAAGATGCCAAGTTGATAGTGATATCCAACTCTGAAGAGTGAAGCATAGAGAGATAGTTGATTTTGAATGCATAGTGAATAAATAATGAGACTAAACATTAGGAGAAAGAGATAGATCCATAGAAAATGGAAAGTTTAAGAATATGCCCTATAGAGATAATCATATTAGGAGAAAATATAAGGCCAAGAATATTCTCCTACAAAATAGGTGCTATAGTGGAAAAACAATGATAGAGTATTCATGCCCCCTTGGGATCAAAATCAAAATGAGGTAGAAGAGATGAACAAATAATCTAGATTTTATCAAATCAAGATAAAGCAAAGTCCATGATGATAGATAAGAGATTAAGACCAAAGAATGACCACCAAGCAATAAAGATTTGCCCCAATTTGACTAATTTTGACTAAGAAATATAAAGCATCCAAATTAGGTGAAACAAGAAGAAAGGTGAAATGAAATGACTAATAAGAGTAGAAGAGAGTAGAAATGATGAATGCCTCAAAAATATTTAAAATTTAAGCCTTAAAGAGTCAAACAACTACGTAGAAGAAATGAGAAATTTATTTTTGCAAAATTGACTAGCAAGATGGACCCAAATTGTGATTTTGATCCCAAAAATAGATCTAGGATGCTGAAATTTGTCAAGGATGCAATTTCCCAACAAACTCAAGGAGTTCAAAAATTAGGTTAAAAAGGCTATATAAGAGGCCCCAAAGGATAAATTAGGTATGATGATAGGAATAACACCTTGTAATGATAGGAAAAAAGGAAAAGTGGCAAGGTGAAAAAAATCTAAAGAAGGTAAAGAAACCTTAAGCTAAGCTAAAATGAAACCCTAAAATGTAAGATAGTATGCAAAGGTGAAATTAAAATGGTATAATATTTTTCTAAATTATTAGAAAAAAAAAAAGATGACATGTGTTTTATTTCTCCAAAAGCTTAGCAGTTCCATTCATCTTTTCCTCCAATCTATGATTACTTTGCTTTGTGATCTCTTTACCTCTCTTTGCATCTTTCTCTATTCATTATATTACTCTTGGTAGTCTATATATATGTATGTATTTTCCTTGATTTGATCCTTTATTTATGCTTGTCTTTATGGTTTCCCTAAGCCTAATTATGGTTACTTTTAACTTCCTCTAGAATCTCCCATAATCTATTTTATCGATGTGTGTTGTCTTTAGTATGTTCTACATTTACTATTTAACAATAAAGAATTTTATCATTAAAGTTAGTTTTCCAATAATATTTTTTAACAGTCTTCCTTTTTGCCAATAGTTCCTTCTAATTTCTAATAGCACTTCTCTTCTTTCATATGGATTAACTTGAGTGCTTCTAGAATTTTACTCTTTTCTAATGATTTGAGTTTACTTATAATTTTTTCATCAACAACAACAATGCTCCAAAATATTCTTCAATAAATTATAGAGGATTTTGTCAATTAACAATCCCCCTTTAATCCCCTTTTTGGCATTGATGGAAATAAGTATTTCTGTTCTATTCTTTCACTCTTTGTAATAGTTTCCCTCTTTTTGTTTACTTCTATTTGTTCCTTCCTATCCTTCTCTCTATTTTCCTTTCTCTCCCCCTTTTTATTTTCTTTGTTCCTTCTTTTTTTTTTCTCACCACCTTTTTGGAAATGATGCTAAAGAATTTGACAAAAAATATGTAGCTAGGGTAAGTATCTTGTCACATCTTAACAAAAATAATTCTGAACTTGGTTTTGATGTCCATCAAAGTTTATTTCCATACTTTTGTGATTTGGCACACGGTAGTGATATTTTGTCTAACTTTTATTGTCTATTCCATTTTTTTTTAGGATTTTGAGTTGATGTTCCAGTTAATTCAAAAACCATACCAAATTGGTTCTACATTATGTCCATAATTAATGTTATCATATACTATATTTCTAGTAGATGTCTCCCATTTTGGTTCTCTACAAACCTTAGTTCTTCCATCTTTTTAGATAAGTTTTTGATTTGACTAGTGTGTTCTTGAACTAGTGTAATTGTATAATCCATAGGTTTAGCAATCTTAACTCTCATTCATCTATATGTGTATAAATGTTTGTTGTAAAGATTGCAATATTTCATAATTATATATATATATATATATATATATATATATATATATATATATATATATATTCTTATGGCTTCTATCAAGTGATTTTGTGCTTCTTGTATATGCTCTAATAATTGTCAATATTTTGCTTCAGCTTATTACTTTTTTTATTGTACAATTTCTTCTCTATTATGTATCAAAATTATGTTCCTCTATGTCAAAATACAAGATTCTTGATTACATCTATGAATATCTTCAAATTATCAATTAATTATTCACTTGTCTCTATAGAAATTTCAAGTAACACTGATGAAAATAGATTTATAGCTTTGGTCAATGATCCTCTCTTTTTCTTCTTTCTTTGCACTTCTTCTTTTTGTACTCCTTTGATTTTTCCACATAAATGTACTTTTCCTTTCCTATTTTCTATCCTTGATTATATGCTCATAGTCTATGGAGTTATAGAAACTTTTACTTCTTCTATTATTTTCTCCTTATCTTTTTTATTCTCTATATCCATTGTCTGCTTGTCAGTTTCACCAAGGACCTATTCCTTATTGGATAATTATTCCTTCATTCTTTCTATACTGTCTGCTTGTTAGTTTCACCTAGGACCTATTCCTTATTAGTTAATTATTCCTTCACTCTTTCTATACTTTTACTTATGTCTTGCCTTGTGATGTATTTTACTTCTGATACTTTCAATTTTTCTTCACATATTTCAAATTTATATGTTTATTATTTATGTCCATATCTTGATCATACTATTTCTCTTCATCAATATGAATAATACTCTTTGTAATCAATATATTTGATTCTATATGAATATTGTCTAAGAATTCATCATCTCATACATTATATCTTTACATATCTTTAATTTAATTTCTCATATTATACATATCTGCAACTTGTAATAATTGGTCACTTTCTTTCCTTGTGTAGTTTTGATATTGAAAATATATTCCTGCATTTTAGTTCCTTCATATTCAACTTATTGATTAAGTCTAGTTAATAACTTCATGATCCTTCTCCTTGTTGAAAATTTATTCATTCTTTTCTCCATAATTGCCTCTATTTCTTAAGCTTTTAATTTTGACTTGTTAATGATTAGTGTTCTCTATCTACTTTCTTTTTCCTGCCTATAAAATTCTTCCCATATAATCATAATTTTCTCAAGTAATTCCTTAGGAATATTGTATCTCATTTCATTAATAAATCTTTCAAATTTATAAAAATGAAACACTATAGCATCTTTTATGATTTTCTTGTCTTCATTTGACCATCTTTTGGACTTAATTTCATTTAGAGTACTAACAATTCAATAATTTTTAAATCGCTTCACCTATATCTATAAAAATCCCCATAACTTAATTATTTTTTCACCTTTCTTAGTTTTAGTATTCTTCTTTCTTTTTCCTCTTGATGCTCTATCTTGACTTCTGGTTGTTCTTCTAGGTTGAGATGCAACAATTTTAGATCTTGTTCTTTTTGTAGGTATTCCCTTCTTAATTTTAGCATAGGTAGCTTTTTGTGTGGAAAGTTTTATTTTTATCCATGTATATGTCTTAAGTGTTTCTTCTATTTTTTGTCTCCTAGGTTTTCTACTTATTTCACCTATAGATAATATTTTACTATCTTTCTTCAAATCTGATGTTACTTCATTACAATTTTCTTGATATTTTTCATACCTATTTCCTTCTTTGTCTTTTAGCATTCTCAATAACTAATAATTGCTATAGATAACTCCTCCTCATTTACTTCACATGCTAAGGTTTTTTGCCATTATAATCTTGGTTATTCAACTTTCACTATGCATGTACTTGTATTTACTAAGAAACCTATTTATTCCTTATACTTCTCTACAATATTATGTGTTATCCTATTCCTCTTTTTCATTTTCTCTCAAAATTATTTGGAATATATCGATATGACTAAATTAAAATTTCTTCCTAATTGACTTGTATACTCATTGATATATTAAATAATTGGCATATCCAATTTCCAATTTACTTCATCAGTACTAGGAAAATAGTACTACATACAGAAGAATACATACTAATAGTGATCTAAACTTAATTCCATATCCTTTTTCAAGTTTGATCCTTTTTAGGTTCACCATTAACTGATTCTTCACAAGGCTTTATAAGTCATATCTCTTTCCAAGTGTAATGATCTCATATGATAATTATACAACTTCTTCCTATATGCTATCTTGTTGACTTGAGTGATAAATTTTGAACACAAAGATAATTGATGTAAATATTACCTCTTGATGTAGTATACTAGTTACAGTCTTGGCTTGATAATCTTGTTGGAAATCTGATTTAAAAGCTCATTGGTTAAGATCAAAGAGGGAGATTGTTGTTAAAAGAATGTTTTCAATCATTGTTTTGTCATTGATGTCAAACTTGCTATTTGTAGGAATGACAATTGCTTATAAGATCTAAGTACTATAACTTGATTGATGAAGAGGATTTGATCAACAAGATGTAACAAAAGTACCTAAGGGAAAGGTTGAGTTATGATGTTGTAATGAAGTGCAAGGACCAGTTAAGACAATGGTTAAATTATGTATTGATAACATATTCAAAGATATAGAGGTTGGTCACACTTAGGAACATTGGAAGAATAAGTTGTAACAAGGTTGACTGTAAAGCTTAAATTAAGTTCATTAGTGGGTGTCGAGCAAGCTATTTGAAGTTGATAAAATTCTTAGTTGGAGTTGAGCAAAAGGAAAATCTAGTGTGTGCTGAGAGATCTTCAGGTGTTGAGTGAAGTTCAAGTGTCAAGCAAAGTATTCGGTGTCAAGCATCAGAAAATCTTAGTTGGTGTTGAGTAAACTTTAGGTGCTGAGCATTAGTAAAAACATAGTTGATGTCGAGTAACATAGTATGTGTTGAGGATTAGGATTTCAATAGTGCCAAGCTGCTGCATTATTTTAAATGATGAAGATTCACCAAATTTGAGCCAATATAGCTGTTACCTAGAATTTTGTCAACCGTTTGGAGGATAAGGATGATGAGCTGGTGGCATAGAATTCTATGTAAACTTTTTTGCAGTGAATTCAAAAGGATTCTTCATGATGTTTCTAGAAGAAATATAATATGGGTTAGATACAATGCATCCTACCTAATCCATATGAATTGAAATCAAAGGAGGGAAGAATTGAGCAGGAAATGAACTCCAAGACTTCTATTTAAGAAGTCATAGACTAAGAAGCAAATGCTGCCATTGTTGGAGTGCCAAAATTGCAAAGTTGTTAGAAGGGTGTTAAGAAGAAGACATCTAAGAGAAGGAAGTGCACAAAGGCTTTGCTTCTATAAGTGGTCAAGAAGAGATGATTACATTGGTACATTGAGCATGGAGACTCAAGGAGACTAAGCTTGAAAGGAGGGCAAGCTATCAAGAGTTGCAAAGATTGAAGGCTAGGTAATGTGAAGAGTCGAGAAGTGATTTGAGATCTGCAAGTTGAGTTGTATTCTATAATCAGGTCAAAATCC
The DNA here is from genome assembly GCA_028749045.1 of Cupressus sempervirens. NCBI lineage: Eukaryota > Viridiplantae > Streptophyta > Pinopsida > Cupressales > Cupressaceae > Cupressus > Cupressus sempervirens. The sequence goes on along the minus strand of CM053791.1, from coordinate 788,663,294 downwards.
CTAATTGTTACTCTCTAGCAATTGTATCAGTTAGGATAGAAGGAAAATCCTATGGACTTAGGTTGGCCTAACATCCATTTGTAAATTATTTAATAGGGTGACATTCCAAGTGAATATTCTAAAGTCCTCTAACTAGGCCCACTTGTAATAGGGTGGTTAAATCTTCTAACAACATCACATTTAATAGTGTGTTGTAAGCCTTTAATAGGGTAGGCCTTTCATAGGGCATCACTTCAGAAGAGTGAGAATTGAGTAGCATGTTACTGGTGATTTTTCCCAAATTGGATTTTCATGTAAATCACTGTGTTATGTGTTGATCTTTTATGTGTTATGCTTGCATGTTGATTTACAGTAAGTTGCTGAATAAAAATATTAAAGCTTAGATGAATGTATGGTTGAATGGACTTACTACACTTAGTGAAAAAGTTTGAATTGGACATGTCGAACCTTGAATAACTAATTCACTCCCCCTCTTAGTTATTCTAAAGCATTTCTAACAATTGATATTAGAGCCATCTATTGATTTAGTTTCAAGGTACTAGAAGTAGGAAGATCAAGATGTCTAAGAGAGAAGTCCCCAAGCTCAAGAAAGATAACTTTGCTGCATGGTAGAGTCTGATGAAATTGCACCTTAGATCAATAGGTCACTATGCACAAACCTCAATTGGAATAGAATATGTAAATCTAGTTGGACCTCTTACTATATATGATTTGAGCAAAAGGAAGGAGCACAATCAAGCAATGTTGGAGATTGCCTCTTCACTCAGCTACGTAGAATATGATGACATCAAAGATTGTGAAACTGCATTCAAGATGTGGAAAGCCCTAACAAATATCTATGGAGGAGATCAGAATGTCCAGAGAGTAAAGAGAGAAAGCTTTAGAGGAAAGTTTGATGACATGAAAATAGAGGAAGGAGAAAATGCTGCTCAATATGTTGCTAGAATGAAAGAAGTGGTAAGTACAATAAGAAGTCTAGGTGGTCAATTGGAAGAAGAAATTTTCAAAAACAAATACTTAAGAACTCTACTCCCTATCTATGCTATTAGAGTTTTAGCCATCCAAGAGCTAAGGTGTGTACAAGGAAACACACTAACTTTTGAAGGAATAATGGGAAGACTTATTGCATTTGAATTGTCCAACTTTGACAACTAAAGTCCTGAGAACCTTGAATTTGCTTTCAAGGCCAAGATGATAATAAAAGACACTAAGGAGGAGATATCAAGAAAGAAGAGAAAAAAAGGAAAACATGCATCCAGTGATAGCAGCATAGATGAGGAAGATGTGGAACAATTAGAAGCACTACTGATTAGGAGATTCCATAGAGGCAAAGGTAAATTCAAAGGTAAGCTCCCTATCATATGTTTCAATTGCAATGAAGTAGGTCATATTGCTGAAAGGTGTACATAGAAGAATAACTACAAAGAAGGAAACAAGTATAGGAACAAGAGAGAAGATGATAGCAAAGACTACAAGGAAAAAGGCAAAAGATGCTACATTGTTGAAGAAGATTTTAATGAGAATGATGATGAAGTAGTCTATGTGGCCATGAAAGATGAATTAGACAAAGATGAAGATGAAGCAATAGCATTGGTTACTTATGTAAACAAGAATGACAAGTGGATCATAGACAGTGGATGCTCACATAACATGATAGGAGATAAAAGTAAGTTCATTACCTTTACTCAATATGATGGAAATAGTGTTAGATTTGGTAATGATGCTCCATGTCATATCAAAGGAAAAGGCTTTATTAAAGTTAAATAGAAGATTTCATGTGATAATGCATACTAAGTTGAACAATTGAGCTACAACTTGTTGAGTGTAACCTAGTTAGGAAATGTAGGTTACAAAATAGAGTTTGGAAACAAATCTACCAAGATCTATGACATCGATGGAAATTTGATAGAAAAAGGTGATCAAACTAGGAGTAATCTATTTTACCTAGATATGGAAGATACAACTTGTCTTGTTGTTAGACTTGATCATGTGTGGTTATGGCATCAAAGATTGTGTCATGCTAAATTTGACAATCTGTTTAGCATCATCAAGAAGAAGAAAGTCAGAGGTTTGCCCAAATTGAAGAAATCTGAAAACACAATGTGCAAACAATGTCAACAAGGGAAGATGACTAAGTCTAGTTTCAAGGGCAAAACATACACTTCCAAAGAAGTACTTGAGGTAGTCCATATAGACTTATGTGGTCCAATAGAAGTGCAAAGCTACCTAGGAGACACACACACACACACACACACACACACACACACACACACACACACACACACACACACATATATATATATATATATATATATATATATAATGCTATTTGTAGATGACTATTCCAGGATGATGACTGCTATGTTCTTGAAGAAAAATCTTGATGCATTTCAAATGTTTAAGTTATATTTGGCTAGAGTTGAAAAAGAAATAAGGAAGAGTCTGAAATGCCTAAGATTAGATAGAGGAGGTGAGTTTACATCAAAAGAATTTGAAGCATTCAACATTGACAAAGGTATCAAGAGGTAGACATTAGCACCAAGAACTCCACCACAGAATGGTATTGCTGAAAGAAGGAATAGATTAGTGATAGAATATGCTAGAACCTTGATGATGGAGAAAAATGTTGCTCTAAAGTACTGGAGAGAAGCTATAAGCACTGATGTTTACATCTTGAATAGAGTCCAAGTCAAGAAAGGTACAAATGCAACACCTTTTGAATTATGGTATGGTCACTCACCTAATGTTAAACATTTCAAAGTCTTTAGTTCTAAATGCTATATTATTAAAGATACTAGAAATGGCAAGTTTGATGTAAAAAGTGATGAAGGTATATTCTTTGGTTACTCCACTAGAAGCAAAGCATATAAGTGTTTGAATACTAACACTAATAAGATTTTGGAGAGTGCAAATGTAAATTTTGATGAGCATGTAGAAGTTCAGGTTGATGGAACTAAACAATTAGATGATTATAGATCCTTTGTATAATTCTATGAAGGAATGACTATTGAAGACAATGTTTCCAATCAAGTTGGGAATCAACAACAAATTTTAGTATCAACCAAGTCACAACTAGTGAATGCCATGCTGCATTTAGAAGCCGAGTTGTAGAATGTAGAAAATGCACATTTTGATTCTAAAATTAGTGCACATGAGAGAAATGATGAAGTACCAGATGAAGAAGAAGAAAATGACTTTGAAGCTGAAGGATCAAACATGGAAAGGATAGAACCAAGGTTAGCCAAGTATGTAAGATGACAACACCCTATAGATCAAATCACTGGTGACAAAGATGCAAGACCAATGACAAGGAATAGACTAAGGAATGAATCATATTTGCTGAGCAAAGATGAACCTAAAATAGTGAAAGATGCACTACAAGATGATGACTGGTATAAAGCTATGGAAGAAGAGATAGATCAGATTGAGAAGAACAAAACCTGGACCCTAGTTCTTAAACTAGCTAACAAGAATGTAATTGGTACCAAATGGGTGTTTAGGAACAAACTTGATGAGAATGGTGAGATAACAAAAAGAAAAGCCATATTAGTTTGAAAAGGCTATGCACAAGAAGAAGGACTGGATTATGGGGAAACATTTTCTTCTATTGCAAGAATGGAAGGTTGCATTGTTGTAACTAATGACAAAAATTTATCATTATGATACATTTTTGTCATTAGTTACAACACTTATTGGATTTTGAATGCTTACCGAGCTCTCACCGGACATTCCTTTGTAAGCCAAGCTTTACCTAGTTCTCAGTGTTTACCGAGTGATCGAGGTGAACAAAGAAGTCAGTGTTTATCGAGTAATCGAGGTAAAACAAAGCAGCCAGTGTTTACCGAGTGTTCGAGGTAAAGAAAGGAATCAGTTTTGACCGAGTGAAGATGTACTTAGTATTGACCGAGAACTTCGTGATAACCGAGCTCCTGAGGTTATCAAGGAAATTAATTTTTAACGAGCTCAGATGGATATCAAGGAAACTAACTATCACTGAGTCACAAGGTTCTATCGAGTGTTTCCTTTGATCACCGAGCTACAGTTCAGATAGAAGTGTTCACCGAGTGACATCTCTTCTACCGAGTCTCCAGTGGTTACTGAGTTCAGAACTACTCGAAGTGTTTAGTATGGACCGTGCCTTCACTTCTACCGAGTGCATGATGATGCCGAGTAACGCAGTGGACGCCGAGTATCAGAAGGACACCGAGTCAGTTCAGTGAACCCGAGTTTTTACCTTGGGCCGACTTTGTATAGAGATTTGCACTTGTTGTTTTGGCCGACCTTGCATGTATTATTTATTTGGATGGTATATATATGCAATGTAATGTATCATTCAAATATAATTGGAATGGTAATGGAAATGAATAAAAAAAGGTGTGAAAGAAATACATGCGTGCGAAAGTATGTGTGCTGAGTTGTGAAGGTATTCAGCAAGGTCAAGTTTTGGAGCAGAAAAGTTTTATCTATCACATCAAGGTGAATCAGAGCATAGCGGATCTTATCAGCAATCAGTTGTAATCAGATCCACTATTTCATTCTAACAGGTGAATCAGTTTTTGTAAATCCTTTAACAAGGTAGACTTAACAGTCTTTTGTAAATCTCCTAACAGAGTGCATACTTTATTGTATGTTTGTAAATCCTCTAACAAGGTGGATCTAGCAATCCTTTGTTCTCCTAACAGGGCAGATCACCAGAAGTGGTCATTGTAAGCCTTAACCGGCCAACTTCATACTGCAGTAACGAAGCTTTATGGGTTTCATCCCCACCCCAGTTTTACTTTCTATTTGGAAGGTTTCTGGGTCACCAAATCTGTGTGTTCAAGTGTTGCAAATGATTTTGTTTCATGCTTACAATAGGTTACTTGGATGAATGGTGAATATATCAGTATGCAGTTTTATTGTTGAAATTTTAGAAGTTACTGATTCACCCCTCCCCTCTCAGTAACTTGTCATATCTTGAATATTTTCAACAATTGGTATCAGAGCAATAAGGTTCTCAAGATAAAAGTTTCACAGCTTGAGCAAAGATCAAGGACAATGGAGATATTTAGACTTGACAAAACTATTGAGAATGAAAAGCTAGATCTGAAAATGGCCATGGCTCAACTCAATGAAGCAAAAGAGCATCTTTCACAATCCTTGAAAAGAAGAAAAGAACTTGCAAGGCAAATGAATGACCATCAGTATGTTGAAGAAAAGATTGAAGATCTCTCACCATCAAGTGGTTCAGATGAAGCTGACAAAGCAATCAAAGAACTTTTAGAAAAGAATGGATCTTTGCAGGAAGAATTAAGAAAGCTCAAAAGGGAACAAGAAATCCAGTCCATCAGGCTATGTGAAATCTTGGAGCAAAGGAACAAGGTAGTTGAAGACTTAGAGGTAAGGAACAATCAATCCTCTCAGCTTGAAAATCTTGTAACTCAATTATCTAATGCAAATGAAGAAATTATGAATCTAAGATCTGAGAATGAGAATTTGAGAAATGACTTAATTACTGAAAGGAAAATCAATGCAAGCTTACAAAGTGATCTAATCTCTGAAAAACAAGTCAATGAGAGAATGGTAAAATCTCAAAAGGACATGGATCAATTGAATCTGCAAAATGAAGAAAACTTTCATAAACAAAATGGTAAAGCAGGCCTTGGATACAAGGAAGAAGGTGAATCCTCCAAACAGGGTACTCAAAAGAATCAAAGACCTACTTGCAGCCACTGTGGTAAGTTAGGTCATACATCTAACAGATGTTGGAGCAATGGAAAAGGCAAATTTAATGGAAAGTGCTACAATTGTAATCAGCATGGACACAAAGCCAATGAATGAAAAGAGAAACCAAAATTTGAAGGTAAATGTCACAAATGCCAAAAGCAAGGTCATAAGGCATCACAATGCAAATCCAAATCATTTAATCCAGCAGAACAACTTGTCAAAGAAATATTTGGTTGGGACTACAACACTTGGTGCAGATGTCATTATTGTGGAGAATATGGTCATACTGGCATAAACTGTGCAAGGCATCACCTAAGAAAAAGGGATACCACTATAAGATGTTATACATGTACAGAACTTGGTCATATATCTAAAAACTGCATGAACATAAAGAAAGTCGAGGATGAGAAGAAAATCAAAGTAGACAATATTCGGAAGCAAATGAAGTAGCAATGGATTCCTAAGTCTACCAAGCCAGATAATTCAAGTGATGGAATGGTCACTCAAGAAGTGAGTGACTCTACCATTTCCAATTAAGACTCATCAGGATAAGACCAGGACTGTATCTACAAAGCAATATCCTAAGCAGTCCTAGAATGAAAATATGATCAAATCAGTATTTCAGATACATCAGGATCATGGTCGGTACATGACCTTACCGAGCTCAGTCGGGTGCAATAAGGCTTCTTTCACCAAAGTTGCACTTACCGAGCATGGTTGGTTCTTCTCTTACCGAGTTAAGGTCGGTTTAACCTATTTTCTTTTGGTCACCGAGTTGCGAAGTTTAAGCCGAGCTAGTGGATGACAGTCTGTCGATCGTAGCTACCTCCGTACTGAACATTAATGGCAAATTTTTCATCAAAAGGGCAGATTTCGACCTCATTTTTCATCGCGAATTCAAGATTTACAAAAAAAAAAGGGCTTTCAAGCGAGTTCAAGCGATTTGAAGAGATTTTCCAATGAAGTATTCTTACAAAACCTTTTCACTCACTGAGCAGCAATGGCATCCGCAAGCACCAGCAGCAGCAAGGCGAAGAAGGGTTCCGAAATGCTTGTGAAGGGAACAGAATAGAAGGCACCTACGTTTAAGCTCGTTCCTGCCATCGCTGAATCGCTCGATCCCAATGGAGCTCAATCACAGATTCCACCCAAGGTACTCCTCGTGAATGACATTCACACTCATTTTAAGTGTGCTATTCAAGAAATAGGGACATTGGACATGGATAATGCCCTAGCGGAGTTATGTGTAAATGGTTCTCTCAAAATCGAGCACAAACATTTGGAAACTAAAGGTTTGACTCACATCATGCATATGCCTAGAAACTTCCAAACCAAATGGATTAGGTATATCTTGAGTCGAGTGCATAATGGTCAATTGTGGTTGGAACAACCCGTTTTGATAACCAAGAAGATGATTCACAAAATCACGGGTCTCCCGATGCTCAGCAAAGCCAAAACCACTAAAACCCTAGGATGGGATGAGTTACAGAGGCAAACCCTAGCCAAGTGGGACGGTAGAGGTTTGAAGGTTAACACTGTAAGAAATCTAGAACTAAGATTTGGCATACATATTATTGCATATAAGTTATATAGTTCCAGCAGGTTAAATAGTGTACCGTGTGAAGCTGTGGATTTGGCCCTGAAAATTGTAAAGAAGAATCTTGAGTTTGATCTTTCAGAAGTAATGTTGAAGCAGTTAAACAAGAACATGGACAGTATAAGGACATCAAAGAATAACCCCTGTAAATTTGGATCTCTATTAATATGTTTACTATTTTATGTACAAAAATTCTTTCCATCAAAGGGAACCGTAGAATGGAGAAAAGATATCCCAATTTTGTATCAGATTAAAGAGTTTATAGCAGAGATGGGAGAAAAATTTGATAGTATCATGGATAACTATTTTGAAGACTTTAAGGAGAGGATGAATAACCGATTCAGAATTCCTCCTAGGCTTGTTGAAGAATATAAAGATGACGTATGTTTTATGGTTGACTGTGACAAGGTGTACATATAGGCAATTAGACCTCGAGTTGCATGGGTGAAACCTCTTCCATATGAGGTAAATATTGATGAAACAAGGGATATCATTGAAGCACTAGTAAATGAGCCAGTAGACCCAAGGCAACGGATTTTTGGTACTTATGATGAAGCAAAGGCCAGAATTGAACTGGAAATCAAAATTTCACAGGCCATCAGCAAAGGTAAGAGGAAAGTGGCCAAACTGAAAACTGCAATGGGTCCTCTTATGCTCACCGAGGGAAAAGGTGAAGATAAAGAAAGTGAAAAAGAAAAAGAAGGAGAAGAAGAACCAGAAGAAGAGCAACCGACAAAGAAGAAAGGCAAGGTAATCATTACCAAGCCCAAGAAGCAGCCTACTGCAGTATTTACTCGGAGGACAAGAAGAGGTATTCAGGAACCTGTATTGGTCAAGCCTGCACCTACATTTGAGCAAAGGCTCAAATCATTGGAAGAAGGAGCTGGCATCACAAATTTCAAGGCATTGAAATTTGAGACAAGGACTGATGCAGAGAAAATGCAAATTGAGGAACTGGTACTTAACAAAATGGGAAAATGGAAATACTCCCCAGACCAGATTGCTCCTCATATCTCTAAAGAACTACTGGAGAGAGTACAGCCAAGATGGGAGTTAGCCACCAAGACGGTAAAAGATATATATGAGCAATCCCTGAAGAATCTTCGGCCTAGTCTCAGATTCCACACTTGTTTGATTTTGATCAAAGATATAGAGCATGTTGTAAATGATGCTACAAACATGTGGAAAAACATCTATCATCTACATAAGCCCAGTGTAGACCCAGTAGAAATAAAGGATGATGACAGCAGCAGCAACAGTGATGAATCAGATAGCGCTCCATCCATCACAGTTACACCAGGAGAGTTGCATGCAATGATAGAAGAGAAAGAGGAAGAAGACAAAGAGGAAGAAGCTGAAAAGGAAGATAAGGAGGATGATCCAGTAAAAATTGCAGCAGCAGTTATTGCATCCCTTCCTCACTCCCCAGCTAAACCTGTGACATCATCAAGGTTGGAGTCAGCTCCAGCAGGTTCATCTACACCAGATTTACCATCTACACCTACCATATCTCAGCTCCAGGTATCATCAGTGGAAGTGACTACCACTTCATCTACCGAGCTGCATCCCTCTTTGTCTACCGAGCTGCACCCCTCTTCATCTACCGAGTTGGCCTCCTCGACTCCATCATCATCAGTTGGTATTGCTGTGAGTTCTCCAATTTTGACTACTACAATTTGTTCTACAATTTTGTCGCCATCTACTTTAGGCACAGTGAGCCTAGATATTATATTACTGAGTGTATCACCATTTTTGGCCAGTACTCAAATTTTTGACCCTGTACATACTCCTATTGGCACTCAACCCTCAAGCATCCCAGTTTTTACTACTAGTCCTTCTGTCTCTACTGTTGTGTCTATTCCAAAGGTCAAACTAGTCATCTCAGAAGTCAAACAAAAGCAACCATTAAGACTTATGATCACTGGAAAGGAAATTCCTAAAGACATTGACTTGGACACAGAGATAGTAATTCCAAAGATTGACTTTGATAATGCTACCATTGAAGAAATGAGGTATGCTAGTCAACTTATTGAGAAAAAGGCTACTCAGATGCAGTTAAGATCGGAAAGGGATAAGGAATACAGGATAATAGAGGATGCCCAGAACATAATTACTGAGGCTATAGGTGTTGATGTTGATACTTCTCAACACATTTTGATTCAATTGGAAGAGGCAGTTAATAAATTCAATGAAGATGCCTCCGGACAAGAAAAGCTAATTGAGCGTGCAGAAAAGAAATTTGATAATAAGGTATTGGGGCACATTGCCCAGAACATTGCAATAAATCAGGTTGCATTAACCTCAGTTTTGGCAGATATGGAAAATTATTTTAATAATGTAACATCTCTTTTTGCTAAGCTTTGTGATGTTACCGAGTACACTAAGGGAATAAGAGAGAAACTAAATAAAATTGATGAGGATCTGAAGGTGAGCGCACAGAACTTGAAGCTTGACCCCAGTTCAAGCTCATCTCATCACCTTAGGATCAAATTTTTGTCAGAGAAGCAGGCAGAGCTGTTGAGAGAAGAGGCAAGGATTCGATCTACATTGATAGATATCAAAAACATGATCCTTCCCATCATGGATTCAATGCAGAAGCACATTGCAAATTCAAAGACATTAATCCATGATAATAACTTCTTCATTGCAGACCATGTGATTGAACTTTCGGCTGAAGTTCAAGTAGCTCTTTCCACCTGCAAAATTTTGCAAGAGAATTGGGATAAGACTCTCTAGCTTATTCTTCAGGTACATTCAGAGTTCATCTCTCATTTTGGTGTTTCTATATAAGTATATATATTCTTTTATTCTTTGGCATTATTGTCAAAAAGGGGGAGATTATTGTTGGATATGTATACTATGGGTGAATAAGTGTTTTCGGAAAAATTGTACAAAGGAAGAGATATATAGCTCATGTAAATACTGTATGTACATTCTATGGGGGAGTTGTATATAATGAAGCTATGTATATTCAGAATCAGTCATCAGCATGTCAGATAAATTTTGTCTCATAAGTGTTTTTGTCACTAATGCCAAAGGGGGAGATTGTTGGCATTATGATACATTTTTGTCATTAGTTACAACACTTATTGGATTCTGAATGCTTACCGAGCTCTCACTGGACATTCCTTTGTAAGCCAAGCTTTACCTAGTTCTCAGTGTTTACCGAGTGATCGAGGTGAACAAAGAAGTCAGTGTTTACCGAGTAATCGAGGTAAAACAAAGCAGCCAGTGTTTACCAAGTGTTCGAGGTAAAGAAAGGAATCAGTTTTGACTGAGTGAAGATGTACTTAGTATTGACCGAGAACTTCGTGATAACCAAGCTCCTGAGGTTATCAAGGAAATTAATTTTTACCAAGCTCAGACGGATATCAAGGAAACTAACTATCACCGAGTCACAAGGTTCTATTAAGTGTTTCCTTTGATCACCGAGCTACAGTTCAGATAGAAGTGTTCACTGAGTGACATCTCTTCTACCGAGTCTCCAGTGTTTACCGAGTTCAGAACTACTCGAAGTGTTTAGTATGGACCGTGCCTTCACTTCTACTGAGTGCATGATGATGCCGAGTAATGCAGTGGACACCGAGTATCAGAAGGACACCGAGTCAGTTCAGTGAACCCAAGTTTTTACCTTGGGCCGACTTTGTATAGAGATTTGCACTCGTTGTTTTTGCTGACCTTGCATGTATTGTTTATTTGGATGGTATATATATGCAATGTATTGTATCATTCAAATATAATTGGAATGGTAATGGAAATGAATAAAAAAAGGTGTGAAAGAAATACATGCGTGCGAAAGTATGTGTGCTGAGTTGTGAAGGTATTCAGCAAGGTCAAGTTTTGGAGCAGAAAAGTTTTATCTATCACATCAAGGTGAATCAGAGCATAGCGGATCTTATCAACAATCAGTTGTAATCAGATCCACTGTTTCATTCTAACAGGTGAATCAGTTTTTGTAAATCCTTTAACAAGGTAGACTTAACAGTCTTTTGTAAATCTCCTAACAGAGTGCATACTTTATTGTATGTTTGTAAATCCTCTAACAAGGTGGATCTAGCAATCCTTTGTGCTCCTAACAGGGAAGAACACCAGAAGTGGTCATTGTAAGCTTTAACCGGCCAACTTCATACTGCAGTAATGAAGCTTTGTGGGTTTCATCTCCACCCCAATTTTACTTTCTATTTGGAAGGTTTCTGGGTCACCAAATCTGTGTGTTCAAGTGTTGCAAATGATTTTGTTTCATGCTTACAGTAGGTTACTTGGATGAATGGTGAATATATCAGTATGCAGTTTTATTGTTGAAATTTTAGAAGTTACTGATTCACCCCTCCCCTCTCAGTAACTTGTCATATCTTGAATATTTCCAACATGCATATGCTGCATACAAAGGTTTCAAAATTTACCAAATGGATGTGAAGTCTACTTTTCTGAATGGTATACTGGAAGAGGAAGTCTACATAGAAAAACATGAGGGATTTGTTGATGACAAAAATAAAGATATGGTTTGCAAACTACACAAGGCACTTTATGGTTTGAAGCAAGAACCTAGAGCACGATATGAGAGATTGCACAAATATCTTGTGAAGATAGGATTTGAAAGAATAGATGACAACAAAAACTTGTACATCATGGTTGAAAAAGGTAAATACATTTTAATATTAGAAATCTTTGTTGATGATATAATATTTGGAGGAAAAGATGTTCTTTGCAAAGATTTTGCTAATCAAATGAAACATGAGTTTGAGATGTCAATGTTTGGAAAAATCAAATTCTTTGTTGGATTGCAAGTACATCAATTGAAGCATGGCATACTCTTGACCCAATCAAAATACATCAAGGAGATACTCAAAACATTTGGATTAGAAAATTCAAAACCAGTTAGCACACCAATGGCAACAAGACATAAGTTATCCAAGAATGATGAGTCTACTAAGGTGAATTAGAAATTGTATAGATCAATGATTGGAAAGTTGCAATATGTTGTACAAAGTAGGCCAGACATTGCATTAGCTATTGGAATAGTAGCAAGATTTTTTGCAAATCCAAGAGAAAATCACCTGATGGTAGTGAAGAGAATACTGAGGTATCTAAAAGGAATTGATGTCTTTGGTTTGTACTACAAGAGGAGTGAAAATTTTGAGCTAAGAGCCTACACTGATGCAAATTGGGGAGGTAATATTGATGACAGAAAAAGCACTAGTGGAGGAGCACTTTTCTTGGGAAAAATATTGATTACATGGACAAACAAAAAGAAAAGTTGTACCTCGCAGTCCATTATAGAAGCTGAATATGTTGCAATTGCTATCAATTGCACTAATATTGTATGGATCAAACATTTGCTACAAGGTGTGAAGGAAGAGGTAAATGAGCCTGTGATACTTTATTATGATAATAAAAGTGCTATCATCATATCAAAGAATCCTGTAATGCATGCTAAAACCAAGCATATTGCAATCAAGTATCACTATGTAAGAGAATTGGTGGAAGACAAACAAGTGAAGATGAAATATGTTAGCTCAAAGGAACAAATTGCTGACATCTTCACAAAAGCACTACCTAAAGATGCTTTTGAGTATCTTAGAGGTAAGTTAGGGGTGATACCCTAACCAAGTCTACTTGAGGCTAAAGCAAGGACTGCCTTGCATCAAATGAGCTGATTGTTGAAGATTTTAAACATTGATGTAGAGAACATTTACTTTAGGATTCATGCCTAAAGTAATCAAAGTGCAGAAATTACAAATCAGTCACAAGCAAGGTGACAGAGGGAGAAATTGAATGAACTTGCAAATGCTACACTATAATATGTTTTTGGCATTTTTGTCAAAGAGGGAGAAATATCAAGAAACTGATCAACAACTGTTGATTAGATCAAGAATGAAGAAAGAGGGAGAAATGGTAGAAACTGATCAAATAAAGACAGAGGGAAAAATAGCAGAACTAGTCAATAGTTGACAGGAGAAGATGAAGAAGCTGAATAGAAATAGTAGAAAATGAGCAATGCATATAGAGGGAGAAAATAAAGGAAGAGGATATAATAACTAAGAGGGAGAAGTAGAAATGAAGCAATCAGAATAGTAGATCAAGAGAGGGAGATGTGAAAGCTAATGGTAACACAATTACTTTTTTGGCATTTGACTTACTATTCTAACCTAGTTTGCATTTGGTTGAATAGTTTAGTTTAATGGTTAATCAATTTGGTTTTCCATCAATGCCAAAGAGGAAGATTGTTGGAAATTTGATTGAAAAGCTCATTGTTGAAGATCAAAGAGGGAGATTGTTGTTAAGAGAATGTTTTCAATCATTTTTTTGTCATTGATGTTAAACCTATTATCTATAGGAATGGAAATTGCTTATAAGATCTAAGTACTATCACTTAATTGATTGCTGAATAGGATTTGATTAACAAGATGTAACAAAAGTACCTAAGGGAAAGGTTGAGTTATTATGTTGTAATGAAGTGCAAGGATTAGTTAAGATAATGGTTAAATGATGTATTGATAACATATTTGAAGATATAGAAGTTGGTCACACTTAGAAACATTGGAGGAATAAGTTGTAACAAGGTTGATTGCAAAGCTTAAACTAAGTTCATTAGTGGATGCTGAGAAAGCTATTTGAAGCTGAGCAAAAGGAAAATCTAGTGTGTGTGGAGTGATCTTCAGGTGCCAAGTGAAGTTCAAGTGTTGAGAAAAGTATCAGGTGTCGAGCATTAGAAAATCTTGGTGCTGAGTGGACTTCAGGTGCCGAGCATTAGTAAAAATGTAGTTGATGTCGAGTAACATAGTATGTGCCAAGCATCAGGATTTTTATAGTGCCGAGCTGCTGTATTATTTTAAATGACAAATATTTGCCAAATTTGAGCTAACATAGCTATTACATAGAATTTTGTGAACCATTTGGAGGATAAGGATGATGAGCTAGTGGCACCAAATTCTATGTAAACTATTTTGGAGTGAATTCAAAAGGATTCTTCATGATGTTTCTAGAAGAAACATAATATAGGTTAGATACAATGAATCCTACCTAATCCATACAAATTGAAATGAAAGGAGGGAAGAATTGAGTGGGAAAGGAACTCCAAGACTTCTATTTAAGAAGTCATAGACCAAGAAGCAAATGTTGCTACTGCTAGAGTGCCAAAATTGCGAAGTGGTTAGAAGAGTGTAAAGAACAAGACACCTAGGAGAAGGAAGTGCACAGAGGCTCTACTTCTACAAGTGGTCAAGAAGAGATGATTGCATTGGTACATTGAGCATGGAGAGTCAAGGAGACTAATCTTGAAAGGAGGGGAAGTTGTCAAGAGTTGTAGAGATTGAAGGCTAGGAAATGTGAAGAGCTAAGAAGTGATATGAGATTTGTAAGTTGAGTTGTATTTTGTAATCAAGTCAAAATCCCTAATAATTTTTACTCTCTAGCAATTGTATCAATTAGGATATAAGGAAAATCCTATGGACTTAGTTTGGCCTAACAGACATTTGTAAATCCTTTAACAGGGTGTCATTCCAAGTGAATGTTCCAAAGTCCTCTAACTAGGCCCACTTCTAATAGGGTGGTTAAATCCTCTAACAAGGTCACATTTAACAGTGTGTTGTAAGCCTTTAACAGGGCAGGCCTTTCACAGGGCATCACTTCACAAGAGTGAGAATTGAGTAGCATGTTACTGGTGGTTTTTCCCAAATTGGGTTTCCATGTAAATCATTGTGTTATGTGTTGATATTTTATGTGTTATGCTTGCATGTTGATTTATAGCAACTTGCTAAATAGGAATATTAAAGCTTGGATGAATGTATGGTTGAATGGGCTTACTAAACTTAGTGAAAAAGTTTGAATTGGACATGTTGGACCTTGAATAATTGGTTCACCCCCTCCCCCCTCTTAGTTATTCTAAAGCATTTCTAACAAATCTAATATGTATTTTATCAATTCTTCCATTTTTTCTCTTAAATTTAATTTTATACTATATTCCTTTTTAGCCTTTAACAATTCATGTATTGCACGGTTGATCTCCTTAGTGGTTTTGATAGGCTTGTCACCTTTTAAGCATATAATCCTGTCATCAAATAATTTTTAAAATGTGCACCATGTGAGTTAATATTTTCATTTCTAGATGTCAAAATCCATTCTTTAGCTTCCCATTCTCATCACACATTTTGAAATAATCTTTTCTTATGTTTGTATCCCTAATATTTATAATTATGCATTGAATGAAGCTTCTTATATCCTCTATGAATATATCTCATGGTGGAATCAAATATAGGGCTCCATAATTGTTTATTGCCATCACCTTTAATGAATTCAACTAATATTAAAGTTGAAACTTTTGTAATTTCTTAATCATCTAAGGGGAAATCAAGTTTTTTTCCATGATGACTTTGTTCAAATATTGATTATACTTATTCAATTTTTTAATGATTTCTTCTATTCATCCAACTAGGGTTCAACTTCTTTTATCAACAAGTTTGATTTCCAAATTCTTTGTATGATGTTCAAAAATTATCTCTTGAGATGATGTATCAATAATGAAGTGGTTCTCATGTATAATAACCAAGAGGTGTTTAATGACTATATTCTCTATACTATATTTTCATTTAATGTTTTACTACCGATAATATATGTACTATCAACTACTAGTTTTTTTATAATCTTCATTTTGACACTATAAATTATATATTTCTCCTTGGCTTTTATTTTCTTGCATCTTATTTTTAATAAATCTAAGTATGCTAGTATGTATTTAATCTCAACTTCTCTTAGGGACTAATTGATAATTCAATGAAATTTAAAGGTGCTTAAGCACTTAATCATTGACTTGGCTAGAAGATAAATTCCCTGTGTTCAATAATAAAGGGTTGTCTTATGATGGTGCATCTTCATCCTTCTTTATCTAGATCTTCTTCATATCCTTCCTGATATGTTCATGATTTTAAATTTCTTTTCCTTTTTTGTCTTTTTTAGTAAAGAACTCATATCTATAATTATGTACTCCATGTTACTTTTGATAGATATAAAATGGTAATCCTAATGCTTTCCATGGTTTAGGGCTTCTTGCAAAGTTCCTAATTTTGCATTATAATGTTTGATGTCTTTTTTTTCCACATGTAAAACATATAATATGATTATTTCCTTCCATTCTTATGTACTTCACCTATTTTTAAGATTTACTTTCCCATGTCATCTTAGTTCTACATTCCTCATCTTTATGTCTATTGTGATTAGATTTATAATAGTACCCACCAAAGCTTTTAGATGTTCCAATAAACATTATAGATCTACACGCATATGATTTATGACCAAACTTTATTTATTTATAATAATAAGCATTAAAAGGGGTTACTTTTGGAGTAATCAAATGTTTACTTCTACACATATTTTCAATATGACCAAATTTTCCATAATCCTAATAGGTAGGTTTATGAGGCTTCTTACCTTTCATGTTATTATATTCTTTCCAAATATATTTTGGTTATTGAGTTCTAGATTTTTATAATTATCCAATGTCAAGTTTTCTTTTACCAATATGCCGTAATCCACTTGTAACATCATGTTTCCTATGTACTTTTAGTTTCTCATCAACCTTCTGTAGACTTTGTTCAAACTTTGTGAGTCTCTCATTGATTTCCTTTTCAATTTTTAGATTTCTCTTCAATTCTTCATTCTCTTATCTCAGTTTTTCATTATCTTCTTGTAACTACAAGTTCCTATCACCTATCCTTTCTAATTATTCATTCCTAGCTTGGGCTTTTCCTTATTGTTTATGTAGGAATGAATATTTATTTATGATTGTCTCTTTAGCCTTTAAAATTTTTAATTAAAAGATTTCTTTGTCACTTTCAACATATCTCATCTTTTATGATATAACTTTCATTCTTAAGGTTTCACCTTCTTGTTCTTTTTTTATTCTTAGTAAAACATACTACATATTTCACAACAACGACCATTCCAATTTAATCTCTAAGCCTTTCTATCATAGATATAGCTTAACAAACATGTCTTCTACAATGATCCAAGATCATTGATGTTAACTGTTGACCTTATGGAAAGGCATATTATCAATTAGTGCAAGAACACTTATTCATCATAAGAATATAGTAGTGATTGAGCTACTAGACATAAGTCTGTTAATTGAGCAAGCAGTGAACAGTGTCAACCAAGTTGACAACATCTAGCAAGCTCTAGTGTAAACTAAGATAGAGAAGAACCCATAAAACATATTTGCAATTGCCTTTTATAAAGTTTAGGAATAAATTTGATGTTTAAGTTGAGTTCAAACCCCAACTAGGTGGAGTTAACTTGTAGAGGAGAGCAATAAATGAGAATCAAAAGAAAATTTGTCATGAAGTGCAACTGCTCATAAGAAATGATAGAAAGAATAAGGGAAAGTGTACACTCAGTTGCAAGATATCAAATCTGAGTAGAATTGATCATTATATGTATTTAAGAGGTATGGAGTGTAGTGGTGTTGAGGACATCAAGAAATGTGGTTGCAGAAAAATAATCATCTCCCCTTAATCATTCCAATTGCTACATGCATTATATTTACATTGTTCCGGATCAAACATGTCATTAAGTCAACTAAAGTCAATCATTCTATCTACCATGTGGTCCTATACCCTTGAAACATTTTTCCACGTCACCCAATGTTCTAACTATCTCATTGACCTATATCTTCATTTGTTCACAACTTCACAACTTGTTTCCTATGTTAACTACATGAACCTCCAAAACCACAACCTCATCACATTTTATGCCTATTATTTCTTCGTAACCTTTCATCACATAACATTTTAATTGTAGTGACCCTAGAATCAACATCAGAATGACCCATTCACACCATTTCCATGGTTATGGTTCTAACACTTCTTGTCCCTATGATGATGTAAAGTTATTCATTTTTCCTTGTCATCCCTTCACATTGCTAGACATCAAGCAGGTTTTCACCTTGTGATGTTGTGAACACGGTTAGGCTGATCACCTCTTCACCATTTCCCAACTTCATGACTTATCCTCTTAAGCATGGTCCTAACGATGTAAAAATATGAACAAATCATTTTTATTCATCACAACCTTAATTATAGTTTAACATTAACTCCCAAAAAAGTTGCGACAACACAAACCTTAATTACAGATGAAACTCTTTGCACTATCGTGACTAAAACTTGATTGTAGTCTATATACCTATAACCATGCAAAAAATATATCTTTGACCATTTGATGCTCCATTACAACATCACAACCATCTATCATAACCATAGATACCCTACGAATCTACAAGAATAACCCTCTAACCATGATTGCTTCATTAGAACTAGTAGCTAATGTTGACATAATGGGTGTTGTACACATTGCATAATATTGTTATTTTATTATGTAATGTTGTGCCTAGATGGACGTGCAACATGTAAAGATTCTCATGGAATATTCTTGATGAGTTGTATTGTAACATTGTGATAATATTTCATGTAATTATTTAATATTGGGGAAAAGAATTAAATGCCCAATATTAAATGTGGGGTCAGTGGGTTAGGTAGCACATGGTTTTAGCACATGGTTTATGTAATACCACTTGGTGGTTTTGTGGCACTTGCTACTATAGAAGCAAACACAAGGGTAGTTGTTGTAGTGTGACAGAGAGTAAGAGTTAGAAAGGCAAGAGTCGAGTGGGACAAGGCTTGATAGGTTAGCCAAGGGAGCATTTGTGAAGGTTGGAAGCATGGCATGGGATGTGTGGATTCATGCTTGTTCACATAGTTTGCTCAGTTGTGGCTATGGCCATGAAGGCTTCCATGGTTGTATGACAATGGTATTTTTGCTAAATAATACATGGTGATGGATGCTTTTGGAGGCTGGGTTTTTTTCCCTCAATGAGGGCTTCCCAAGGTATATCTTGTGTCACAATTTTGTGGGTA
This sequence comes from Cupressus sempervirens, assembly GCA_028749045.1. Taxonomy (NCBI): domain Eukaryota; kingdom Viridiplantae; phylum Streptophyta; class Pinopsida; order Cupressales; family Cupressaceae; genus Cupressus; species Cupressus sempervirens. The sequence goes on along the minus strand of CM053791.1, from coordinate 788,644,085 downwards.
CGTTTTGTATTCTCTTGCATGTGGATTTTAATTCCGTATTTATTTTAGATCTATTATGGGTTATGTGGAAACAGTGGTTATATTCTTTATTGCCAAGTTTCCTTACAGCTGATCCTTTCCACTAACCACTGTGAAAAAGCAAAACCATTACACTGATTGCCATTGCACCATCATCACTTAAAGCTTAAACCTCAATGTTAACCCTATGATGGTGTGAAAAAATTATATTACTACTTCATATCCCTAAACTTGGTTTTCCCTTAGCCTTCTGCGATGACGTGATCATGGTCTTTTTGTAACTTCACAACTCTTGACCCTGGGTTAATTATGACCACTTACAAAGATGTAAAAGAACATAAATATGAACTACTATGGTTAGCTTTCATGTGGTCACAACTTTAAACCACTTAAAGCTAAAGGTTCCTATGATCATGCAATTCATGGTTAATCACTCCATCACAACTTAGACTTTGAAGTTCATTTTGCACGAGTGTTATCTATTAAAGCTGAGATGAATTTATAGCTGGAAATTCCTTCAAAACTGACCCTTGTGATGATGCAACTAACTGCTTCCACACCCTCACAACTAAAATTGGAAATCTAGCATTAATAACTACAAAGCTGCACTAACTATGAACTTGATTGTCTCACATCTTCATAGCCCATTTTATGGTTAAGTGCTAAACTAGAGCGATGAGGTGATGAAGGCAGTCACATGATTACAACTTGAAATATTCATAAGTAATATCGACATACAATAAGAAAAATATTAATACTTAGGGATACAAAGAAAATAATGTATTGATCAAGATTTTATGTATCCCTCTCATGCATTCATGGCAATAAATGAATAATTTTAGGAACATAGACATGGCTGTGAGATTGGCAATATTTGGAAAAAAAGGCGGGGCACAAAAATTGTCAATATATTTGATGACTTAGAGGGGATTCTTTCTTGCTAAGCATAAGATTGATGGCCTTTAGCAATCCATTGGGCTATACAGTCACAAAAAATGAAACCTGCTCCACAAATAATCATAAAGCGACCATAAAAAATTTCAATACTTTTCTATTTAATAGAGAAACAACTTGTTTGCATGTACTTCTTGAAAAGAAGAAAACATCTACTCCTCTATGTACAAAAAATTATAGACATGAACAACTAAACAAACCCATTGACTAGTTTGTTGAAGTGGCTACACTTCCCCACCAACTGATTTCTTGTCTATGCATGAGGGCGGCTAAAAATGGTAGAAAGCATAACAAACACACTACTTCATGGAGTACCTCCTTCCTAATGCTGAAAAAAATGAAGCTTTCCAACACTAGGACATTGTCCATTTGAGAAAAAACATGCTTTCTCTTCCTTGTAGAATTCTCCCTCATACTATGGAGTAAGCATGACAGGAGAAACTTGCATTGTTGCAGAGCTAGATGCCTGATTGGGCACCCTCTTGATGATGCAAGGTCAAAGGAATCATTCTTGACCACTTGGTTGTGCTCTACAATGGTAACATCAAATTGATTTGGAAATGGCTCCTCTTCTTGTGAAGAAAAAATCTCCACCTTATCTTTATTGAGTTCATGAGTCATCTCCTTGGGAGGTACTAATATAGTGTGGGTCTCCACTTTCTGCTATTGTAACTCATGATCATCTAATGAAGAAGTAGACTATTTAATGTCCAAGGATGAACAAAACATCTCTAGTTCATCCCAAAAGGTCTCCTCATCAGAATCCTCTTGCTCTATTGCACTAATATGCATAGGCTGAGGGATAAACTCATGCATATCAACATGTTCCCCCCAAGGATAGAGATATCCTTGAGGTTCTCTTCTCCATCTTCCACATCATGGAGGACTATCAATAGAAACAAATCCTATTCTTGCTTATCTTGTACTAGATCCTCATTCACTTGTAAAGGCTCAAAAGTTGTGATTTGTTTCTCAAGAGAAGGAACAAGATTTTTTTCTTCTTCTTCCTCAATAAAGGATAGAAGCTCTTCAAAGGAGAGGATTGGATCTTCTTCCTTTGGCTCAATATATACTTCCTTTCTCTCTTTAGCAAGCTCTAACATGTGTTCTTCATATGGGGAAGATGACTTGTTAGATAGGCATGCAACCTCAAGCTCATATAAATCAATCTCCCCCATCCACTATGATGCTCCCATGTCACAATAGTCTATATGATGGCTTGAAGAAGAGAGAAGCCCTTCTTCCTACATTGTTGTTTCTATTGCACCATTGCATCTAGGCTAGGGAGCAACCTCATGTAGAGTAATGTGTTTCTCCTTGAGGATAGGGATCCCTATTTGATGTTCCTCTTCCTTGAACCTCTATTATACATGTTCTTTAATTGGTGGCTGCTCATTTGATGTCTCTGATGTGGGTGAAGAAATATCCACTTCTTCAGGAACTATAAAGAAGGGACAATAATAATTTTGGTGCTCACAATCACTGACACATGGAGGTGTCTAAACTAAAAGTTGAGGTTCAAGGTAGCTTGGGGTAGAAACCTGGGGAGGGCTACTTTGTTTGAAGCTAGCAAACCTCCTTTTGGGGGAATCTTGTGCTTCAACTCTCTACATTTGGGAAAGCTTGAGTCTCGCCTCCTCCTCATATTTATTTTGATTAAGTACTTCCTCCCACTACAAATGGAAGAGAGCCTTTTGAGCCTCTCTAAAAACATCTATGCTCTCAGATACCACCTGACACACATAAGGATCAGATATCCACCTTTCCTTGTCACTATGCATCACATCAATCTAAGAACTCATGAGGAGCATTATGAAAGCAAAGCTCCCACTATTTGAAAAATTATAAGGATTATGAATTTCTTCAGAAGTCCTTCCCAAGTTAGAAAAACCAAGGAGCAAACCATCTACATAGTTATAGAGCTCTTCTAGTTTGGCCTTGGGATCATTATAAGGTTCTATAGGAAGCTAAGTGGGCTAATCATTTGATATTATGGAGGTGACTAGACCTAAGGAAGAATCAACATATGGGTTTGATTTTTTCCTCCTCTATTGTTGCTCCTAGAACTCTTGGACTGAAATGTACTTAGAAGGGAAAATCTCAACACATTCATGGCCAAAAATAATATGAAGGTTTAGGGTAAAAATAGCCTCTTCATCATATGGGGGAAATTTTTGGACTAGCCACCAATATTTCCCTTTGAGATTTGTGACATAGTTTAACTGCCTACAATATTCTATAAGTCTAGTTGTTGTATTGAACATGGATAAGTCAATATTTTGGTGCAACAACAACTCTAGCTTGTAAAAAGTGGTATTAGAGCTTGGTCATAGGTTTGAATCTCCTTGGGTAATGCTGAGGGGGGGATTATTGGACTAATTTCCAATGTTCCCCTTTGAGATTCATGACATGGCTTAACCTCCTCTTGTATTCTATAAGTCTAGTGGTTGTATTGGGCATTTCAAGTTGATCTTTTAGTGCACGAAAACTCTAGCTTGTAACAGGAATAGGATGAATCTCTATGAGATGGGTCCATGATAAAGCATTCAAGAAAACAACTTCATAGAAATATCAAGGAACAAAAAAACTAAAAATCATACCAGCACTTGGTTTGTTGAAACTAAAATATTCATAGAGTCATGATGGTGTTAGATGAATTCCTCCAAAGGCCGATGACACTAGGAAAAACACCTAATATCTTAGTGAATAAGGATAAACTGGCTAACCAATAGACTTATATAGCTAAATTTTCTTGTCCCACTGGGTGTGCCAAAAGTTTTTGACATGAAAGTCTATACCCTTGCTTAAAGTATGATCCCTAAGTTATCTCATATAGTTCCTAGTGTTCCTTGCAAGTAATATGTTCATTCTCCTTAGTTCCTAGCTTAAGGGTCCTACTATAATTTGCTAGGGAGTTCTGTTAGGATTAAACCATAGAAAGAAATAACAATTACATGCAAATATAACCAATAATAGAAAATAATAGATCACACAAAAAAGAACACAAGGCACCAAGATTTAACGTCGTTCACCCAATCCTTGGGCTACATCCACCAAACAACAAGTCTGATATTATTACAATCTATTGATTACAACTTGATTACAATCCATAATCTCTTACAGCTCATTATCGCCGCAAGAACTAATTTCACATCACAACTATGAAATAATCCCTAACCCTAAGCTCTTTTATACAAGTATTTTTACCACTCTAGGGTTATAATTAATAATTAAATGTCAGCCAAAAATCCTAATAAAATAGGGCCCAAAAAGTTTTTTCAGGGCGATGCCCCAAGCCCTAAAGAATTTATGAAGTATGTACAATACTTTCCTGATCAGTCACCAAAATCTAACAATCTCTCACTTGGGGACTGATTAGGCTCCACACTAAACAAAAATCTCCCACTTGGAGACTGATCCTATAGCTATGTTGCTACTCCATGAGTATCCCACTGGATCAAACCACCCTGGACTCTGCTATTCTATTATTCATGTTTAGTCTAGAACACCAAATGAAGTTGAAGAGGAGTTCAAATTATCCCTTGTTACTACCTTTGTCAACATATCTACTAGATTTCCATTTGTATGTATCTTTTTCAGCTTTAACTATCCATCTTCCAAAATTGACTGAATGAAATGGTACCACAACTGTATGTGCTTGGTCTTTGAATGCATAGCTGAATTCTTTGCAAGATGATTGGCACTTTGATTATTTGAGAACAAATAATTATCCTTTTGAGGATATCCCAATTCTTCTAAGAAGAACTAAAGTCATATCATATCCTTGGCTACCTCTGTAGTAGCATATTCGACCTCTATAGTTGATAGAGCATTAATCTTCTATAACCTAGAAACCTAGCTCACGGCTACTCCGCCAATAGTAAAGACATAACCTATAGTACTCCACCTAGTATAAATATCCTCTACCAAATCTAAGTCAACATAGCCCTGTAAATCAATAGCAGAGCTCCCATAGTGTAGACACTTATTGGATGTTCCTCTCAAATATTTGAGAATCCATTTGACTACATTTCAATGTTCAATTCCTGGATGACTCATATACCTGCTAACGACTCCCACTGCATGTGCAATATTTGGAATAGTACATACCATAGCAAACATCAAGTTTCCTATAGCTGAAGCATAGGGTACCTTGGACATCTTATCCTTCTATTCTTGTGTCTTAGGACACATCTCCTTAGTCAACTTCAAATGACCAAGTAAAGGTGTGTTGACAATTTTAGCATTCTCCATAGAGAAATGTTACAACACCTTCTCAACATAATCAACCTAAGATAACATCAATTTTCTATTTTTCCTATCTCTGCAAATCTTCATACCAATGATTTGTTTTGTTGTCCCCAAATCCTTCATAGCAAATGCATGTGCTAATTGGCATTTCAACCCCTTAATGTGATCCATGTTAGACCCAGTTACAAGCATATCATCAACATATAAACATAAAATAATGTAGCTATCATCATCCAACCTATTAAAATAAATACAATGATCTAAATGATACCTATTGTATCCATGCTGATGCATAAAAATACCATTGCTGAGGTACTTGCTTCAAGCCATATAAACTTTTCTTCAATTTGCACACTAAGCTCTCCTTATATTTGACCACAAATCACTATGGTTGAGCCATATATATCTCTTCATCCAAATCACCATGAAGGAAGGCTATTTTAACATCAAGATACTCTAAATGGAAATCTTCAATAGCCACAAGGCTTAAAATAGTATAGATAGAAGTCATCTTAACAACAGGAGAGAATATTTCATCAAAATCAATGCCCTTTTTCTATGCAAATCCTTTCACAACTAACCTGACTTTAAATCTTTTCTTACCTCCTTCCTCTTCTTTCAACCTATAAACCCACTTATTTTGTAAAGCTCTTTTACTTGTAGGCAACTTGCATAAATCCCATGTATTATTCTTTAGCAAAGAGTCTATTTTGTCTTTCATTGCAGACTCCCACTGAATCTTAGTATCCACCTACATAGCTTCATCATAATATTTAGGTTCACCAGCATCAGTAAGTAAAATTGAATACAAAGAGGGAGAGAATATTTTTGGATGTGTAATTTTCCCTATTGACCATCTAACATTCACCACTGTGTGTGGTATTTGTTTTTGTAGTTGTTGCTCATCATGAGGAATGGTTGGAACAGAAACTTTTGGAGTATCATCCAACACTACATAATCATCTTCTTTCTTCTTATGTTGCTGCAACAAATCTTTGTACAACACTTTCTCATTGAATGTGACATCCCTGCTTCTTAAAATTTTATGATTTTCAAAATTCCAAAGCCTATAACCAAATTCATTAATTGCATATCCAAAAAATAAACATTTCTTTGACTTAGCTTCTAGCTTGGTTCTATTTTTAGAATCTATGTGAGAAAATGCTTCACAGCCAGAGGTTTTGCTAAATGAATAACTTACCTTCTTACCAATCCATGCTTCGTCTGGAATACCACAACCTAAAGGAGTAAAGGGACCTCTATTAATCAAATATACAATAGTATTGATAGACTCCACCCACATGTGTAAGGGCAACCCGACATACAACCTCATGCTCCTTGCACACTCCATTATAGTCCTGTTCATGCATTTAGGCACTCCATTTTCTTGTGGAGTCCTTGGAAGAATTTTTTGTCTATGAATACCATTAGTGGAGCAATAATATTCAAATTTATGACTACAATACTCACCACCATTATCAGATCTGAGACATTTTAATTTCTTACCAGTCTCATTTTCAACCAAGCATTTCCATTTCTTAAAAATTTGAAACACATTAGATTTCTTTGTAAGAAAATAAACCCATACTTTTCTAGTTGTGTCATCAATAAATTTAACATAATAATGAGAGCTGTTAAGGGATGATACCTAAGTCGGTCCCCATACAACTCCTTTTTGTTTTCCTTCCTAGTCTTTACAAAACTCACTCTCTTTTATTTTCCATACACACCACATTCACCAAAATCCATATTAACACATTTTAGACCTAGTAAAACTTTGTTTGAATGAAGTACTTTCATACCTTTCTCACTCATGCGCCCAAGTCTATTGTGCCACAAAGTTGTATCAAAATCTACAATAGCTATTTGTTCTCCCTACTTAACTACAACAATTGTTCCTAAACATTCATTTTTCTCTAAAACAATTAAAGTAGAAAGAAAAATATGACCTATACAAAGATATAAGGTGCCTACTTTCACACCTTTTGCTACTACAGGGAACCTTTTGAAACCTTCCAATTTTTATCATTAAAAGTAACTACAAAACCCTCATTACTGAGTTTCCCTACTGAAATTAAATTCCTACTCAGCCTTGGAACATGTCTTACCTCATGTAGTAGCCAATGATTCCCATTTTGTAACTTAATCTTAATTTTTCCCTTTTCAGCAATCTAACAAGGTTCATTATCTCCCAAATAAACAAGCCCAAAATTCCCTTGGGCATAATCAATGAAATAACCTCTATGAGGTGTAGTATGAAATGAAGCACCATAATCTAAAACCCATGAATCATCAACACTTTCTAAAAATAGAATCAAAGCATCCTCTTCATTTTGTTGCTTACCACATTTACCTCCTTGTCTCCATTTGGTTTATCTCCTTCATTTTTCTTTCGAGTCTAGCAATATTTTTTTTTATGACCTGGTTTTCCATAGTACCAATAGTTGTTTAGTCCTCTTGATTAAGACCTCCTCCCCTTTGACTTTCCTCTTGATTTGCCATGATTTCCAAAATTAATTCCTCTCTCAATTGTTTTGCCTCTACTTTGTGCATTCAAAGCACTTCCTAACATAGATCCACTTGAGGATTTCCTATGAGTTTCCTCACTCAAAATAACACTGATCACATCATCATACATTAGGGTATTAGATCCAAGAACATAATTACTCATAGGCATTACCAAGCCATTCTAGCTTTCAAGAAAAGAACACAAAATCAAGAGAGCCCTAATTTCTTCTTCAAAATTGATACTCACAGAAGATAACTAACTAGTAATAGTATTAAACTTATTTAAATGATTTGCAACAGGTCCACCTTTTTCCATTTTCATATTAAATAAATGCTTAATGAGAAATACCTTGTTTGAAGCAGAGGACTTTTCATATAGTGTCGCTAGGGTTTTCATCAACTCTTCTATTGTCTTTGCTTTTGTAATTTTAAATGCCAACAATGGTGCCAGGCATAATCAAATGCTTCAAAGTGCCTTTCTATCCAAAAGATCCCTTCATCATTTGACATAGATCCTCGATTCTTGGCTTTTCCTTCTAACAACTTTCATAAATCCTTCTAATAAAAATAGTCTTCCATTTGCATCTTCCATAACTAGAAGTTCTACCCATTAAACCTATGAACCCTCAGCTTACCCTCATCTACCATCACTGCCACTCAACTATGAGACTTTCCTATAAAGGATAACTAAAAAATAACCTCACTTTGATACCACTTGTTAGGATTAAACCATAGATAGAAATAAAAATTACATGCAAATATAACCAATAACAAAAAATATTAGATCCCATAGAAAAGAACAAAAAGCACCAAGATTTAACATGGTTCACCCAATCCTTGGGCTATGTCCACCAAACAAAAAGATTGATATTATTATGATCCAATGATTACAACTTGATTACAATTTCTAATCCCTTACAACTCAATACTGCCACAAGAACCAATTTTTCATCACAACTATGAAACAATCCCTAACCCTAAGCTCTTTTATACAAGTATTTTTACCACTTTAGGGTTATAATTAATAATTACATGTTGGCCCAAAATCCCTATAACATAGGGCCCAAATTTTTTTTTGGGTGCAATTCCCTGAGCCCCAAGGAATTTATGAAGTATGTATGGTACTTTCCTGATTAGTCACCACAATCTAACAAGTTCCTCTTACCCTGCACATGAAGATTGTTAGCTTGGCCTTTTAGGTTCTCCATACCCTCTTTATTGACCAGAGATGAAATAGTGTCAGGGGAGGCATTGGTCATTTTGGGGTTCTCCTAGTTGATAGAAGAAGGCAGGGTGATAGGGGCTGCGGCATGTTTGGGGTCGTAGGAGGGATCTTTAATAGTGTTGTCCACCTCAAAGTCCCAAGTTCCATCAAGGGTGTCATCCCATTTCTCCAGAACTTTATCCATCTCTTCTTTCCCCTTATCTATACCTTCCTCCAAATTCTTGTCGCTCTCCTCAGAGTTGGTAACTTCTTCCTCCTCTTCCTAAAAATGACTGGCCATTTGTTTGTAGCAACCCTAGGTCTTAACAGTTCTTCCCAACCTTCTTCTATTCCCACAAATTTCCTTGTTTGAGTCCCCAATTTCAGCCTTCACCCTCTTGTCCATTTTAATTTTTTTGTTGGGTGCCAACTCAAGGGTCAATTTTTTTTTTCCTACCCTTAATAGGGGTTTTGCTAGGTGAGGGTTGAGGTGTGGGGACATATCTACTACTAATAAATTCCAAATATAGGGGGGCCCTAGAGGGGAGGATGTTATCAATGGCTATAACATGAGGAGGGTAGAGGGCCAAGTGAAATTGGAAGAGGCAAAACATGAGCCCTTGGTGGAGTATGGTGAAATTAGCCCCTTTTTTCTTCTTCTCTCTAACATCTATGATAGTATCTTCAAGGGCATGCATAAGAAAGAATAGAATACAAACAAATTCCCTATTATGAAAATGATTAAGCAAAGGGAAATAATAGAAGTAATACACACCATGTCTACCCTCCAACATTAGATACTTCATAATCATAAGAAATACATCATCCCAGGGCTTTGTTAGTTTTACTATTAATATTTTATATACAAGTTTTTTATTACTGGGATAGTGGACTTCAAGTTTTGGGTTACTGATATATTGCTATAGAGACTTAGCTACTTTATGTTTAATTTTGAACTGGTTGAAGTGCCAAAAATTTTAATTGGTATATTTGAACCTAAGGATAAATGATTCTCCCCCCTCTCAATTATCCTATATCATTATAACAATTTCTATCATAGCATTGGTACTTGTAAAGAGAAAAGTTTGAAGGGACTTAAAGCTAAAGATCAAGATGTACAAAAAGGATATATCCAATTTGAGAAAGAATAAATTTCCTACATGGAAAAGTATGATGAAGGTTCACATTTATGGAATGGGAGATTCAACAGTATTCTACTTGGAGAATGAATATGTAGTTATACTTGCACCTATGGAAAAAAAATAGATAAAGGAGAAATAAGAGCATAATCGAGCAATGTTGGAAATTGCATCTTCCCTAAGCTACTCAATGTTTGATAACATAAAGTAATTTTATTCTACAAAGAAGATGTGGGACAAGTTAACAAGCACATATGGAGCAGATAAGAATGTATTTAGAGCTAAATTAAAAAAGCTTGAGAAGTTTTTTTTATGTTGAAACTGATATAATGATGAAGAATTTTTTTATGTTGCTATGAAAGATTATTATGATGAAGATGATAAAACTACCCTTATTTCATATGTGAGTAAAAGTGATAGATGGATAATTGATAATAGTTTCTCACATCACATGACTAGTGATAAAAGTAAGTTTGAAAACCTAGAACATTATAAAGGGGGTAGTGTTAAGTTTGGTAATGATGCACCATGTTTTGTGAAAGGTAAAGGACCAATAAAATTAACTGGAAAGATCAAATGTGAAAATTATTATTGGGTTGAAGGACTTAACTAAGTTTTTTTTGACTGTGGAACAATTGAATAGTTCAGGCTAAAAATTTAAATTTGAGAGGAAAAATGCTAAGATCTACAATGGTTTACGAGAATTGATTGGAAGTGGAGACCGAAACAGAAGTAATTTTTTCTATCTAGACCTATCTGATGGCACTTATTTTTTGTGTAATATATATGGCTATGGCACAAGGGGATATGTCATGTGAAGTTTGACAATTTGGTAAGCATTAGTAAGATGAACGAAGTAAGAGGGCTACCTAAATTGAACAAACTTGATAATGTGATGTGTAAATAATATCGGTAGGTAAAAATGAAAGAGTCTAGTTTCAAGAGCAAGACCTATATTTCCAATGTCAATTTACAATTGGTTCATACTGACCTTTTTGGACCTATTAGTGTACAAAGCTATTGTGGTAACAAATACTTTATTCTATTTTTTGATTATTACTCTAGAATGATGAGTGTGTTGTTTCTTAAAGAAAAATATGATGCATTTCAAATGTTTAAGTGGTAATTGACTACAATTGAGAAATAAATAGGTAAAATATTGAACTGTCTAAGATTTGACAAAGGAGGTGAATTTATATATGGATAATTCAACACATTATGCAATGATAGAGGAATCAAAAGACATATGTCCACACCTAGGACCCCTCCACAAAATGGTATAGCTAAAAGGAGGAATATTTCAATCATGGACTACACTAGGACATTGATGATGGAGAAGAATTTTGCACCTAAGTACTGGAGATAAGTTTTAAGTATACCTGGTTATACCTTGAACAAAGTACAAGTCAAGAAATGTACAAACCTTATACCTTTTGAGCTATGGTATGTATATGCACCTAATGTGAAGTATTTAGACATTTTTGGAATAAAATGTTATATATTGAAAGACAATAAAAATGAAAAACTTGATTCAAAAAGTGATGAAGGAATATTCTAGGTTATTCCACTAAGAGAAAAGTGTATAAGTGTTAAAACTCTAACACTAAAAAATTTGTGAAAAGTGCAAATGTGAAAAATGATGAATATGTAGAAAATAACAAAGCTGAATGTAAAAAGGAACCTAAATATTACAAAAGATTTATATAAATTGATGAAGGTCAGTCCAACATCTCACTTTAACCTTAGAAGAAAGATGTCAAGTAGTAGTGGCATCCAATACATGCCAAGTTACAACAATAACATATTAAGCATCAAGCAGTTGGTGTAGATGAGCATGCCGAGCATTACACTGAACATGCTAAGAAACAATAAGTGGTTGCAAAAAAAATAGAGTATGCAAAAATATATGAAGTGCTACCTGAAGTCAATTTGTATGATGAAATTGAAGTAGAAGAAAGAAGATGAGAACCTATAAGAAGACATCATGCACCTAATCAAACCATTGGAGAGAAAGACTCTAGAGTTATGAAAAGGAAAATATTGAGGAGTGACACATGTTTACTATATAAATTTATGCCCAAATTATTGAAAGATTCTTTGGATAATGAGCATTGCATCCAAGAAATGAGTGAAGAGATTGAACATGTAGAGAAGAATAAAACCTAGTGACTAGTACCTAAACCAAAATAAAAGAATGTTATTGGAACATAGTGGGTATTCAAAAATACATTGAATGAAAAAGGAGAAGTAACAAGAAATAAAGAAATTATAGTTTATAAGGGATATTCACAATAAAAAGGAACTAACTATGGGGAGACATTTTCTCTTGTTACAAGATTGAAAGGAGTGAGAACACTTCTTGCACATGCTACATACAAAGGATTCAAAGTATACTAGATAGATGTCAAATATGTATTTTTGAATGAAATTCTAGATGAAGTCTACATTGAACAACATGAAGGATTTGTTGATCCAAATAATATAGATATGATATATAAATTGCATAAAGATTTATATGGATTGAAACAAGCTCGTAGAGCATGGTACAAAAGATTTCATACATATTAGATAAATATTAGTTTTGTAAGGATAAATGACAATGAAAATTTGACCTTGAAAAGTAAGTATAATAAAGAGATAATATAAGCTAAAATATTTGTTGATGATATCGTATTTGGAGGAAATGATGCATTGTTTAAGTAATTTGTAGATCAAATGAGATAAGAGTTTGAGATGTCTATGTTTGGAGAAATCAATTTTTTTTCCAGCTCACAAGTGTATCAAATGAAGAAAGGTATCTACATTACACAATCAAAGTATATTTAGGAGATAATGAAAAACCTTTTGTATGGAAGACTCAAGACTGGGTTGAACACCTAAGGATACTAGAAAAAAAATTTAAATAATGACAATTCTACCGATGTGAACTAAACCTTGTATATATTAATGATTTGAAAGTTGCAATATGTTGTTCATAGCAAACCCATTATTGCACAAGTATTTGGAATTGTTGCTAGATTTTCTACAAATCATAAGGAGAATCACATGATAAAGGCAAAAAGAATACTAAGATGTTTGAAAGAAGCATAGAATTATGGATTGTATTACAAGAAGAATGACAAGTTCAAGATGAAATTTTAAACTGATGCAAATTGGGCTGGTAATGTTGATGATAGAGAGAATACAAGTGGTATAGCTTTCTTTCTAGGAAAGAGACTAGTTTCATGGACAAGTAAGAAGCAAAATTGTGTTTCTCAATCCACAAAATAAGCTGAATATGTAGATGCATCAATTAATTTTTATATCATAGTGTAGATCAAGAAATTGCCAAAAGAAATGAAGGAAGAGATCATTGAACCTGCTATTATATTTTGTGATAACACAAGTGTTATAAAAATATTTAAAAATCTTGTGATGCATACCAAGACCAAGCATATTACTTTCAAGTATCATTATTTGAGAGAGTTGGTACATGACAAAGAAGTAAGATTGGAATATGTGAATACAAAGAAACATATTGCTGATATATTCAAAAAACATTTACCTAAGGAAGGAAATGAATATTTAAGAGATAAATTAGTGATGATTCCCCTAATTGAGGCTACTTAAGCTAATATGGAGCTCTACATCAAATATGTTAATTAGAATATCTTACAAATTGATGCAGAAGGTCACACTTTAGGACTTGCCTAAAGCTATAAAGTGAGAAAAGAACAAGATGTTGAATCAATCATAAGGAAAGATGACAAAAGAAAAATCAAGTTTAGTGAACTTACTAATAGATATCTACATGTTGAAGATGTATGTGACAAAGTTACTCGGTGATGATATTCGAGTGTCTTTGATATTTTTTACATAAATGGAGAGATTATATAGTTACCATATGAGGAAGAAAAAAGAAAGATATATTACAAAGAGGGAGAGTGCATGAAGAGATAAATTAGTATATGGTATTGCTATCAATCAAAGGAACTCCAAAGTTAAAGAATTTTATATCAAAGAGAGAGCTGGTTGATTTCGTTAATTGATATGATAGAGGGAGTCTATGTGTTGTTACACCTAGAGGTGTTGCATAGATGAGAATCCAAATGAAACTACAAATAGAGATTGTTGAACATTGAGATGAGAATCATAATGAAACTAAGGATATTAATAAATATTTGATACTGAACAAAGAGGGAGTTTCTTGAAGCAAGTCAATGTCTTGGATTGCATGGTAGCTAGAGGTGTTGTCATCAATGCAAAAGAGGAAAACTGTTGGAAATATAATGGGAAAACTTATTTTATTGCCATTAATGTCAAACCTTATTGGTGAGATAATTTATACCTAAGTAGAGTGACATATCAATATGATTGATGAAGAGGATTTGAGAAGAAGAGATAACAAGAGGACCTAGGGGAAAGGTTAAGTTATGTGGAATTACAATGGGCACTTGATCAGTTAGACATTGGTAAGATAATGTGTTATTTAATCATAAAACTAAGTGTTGAAGATAGTTGTGTTAAAAACTAGAAGAAATGATCAATAAAAAACAAATACTTAGGCTTAACTAAGCTTTAATGAAGCAGATTAAGAAACTTATAGTTGAAGTAGAGAAATACTAGTGTGGACTAAGCTAATAGTAGAAGCTGAGAAAATTTAGTGTTGACCAAACACTAGTAAAAGATAAAGTGAAAAAAAAGTTAGACCAAGTGTTAGTAAATATACTAAGTGAAAATAGTGTACACCAAGTAAGTTAGTATAGTGATGACATAGTTATCTAGTGATGACCAAGGTTAAGGAAAATATTGTTGCCCGAGTGTTAGTATTTGATAGTTTGTGAAGGAATCTCATTTCTTGGCCAACATAGGTGAATTCTTGGAATGTGGAAATCTTGTTGAAGGTAAGAAGTGATGAGCTAGAGAATTTAATTCAAGGGAAACCATGTTTGAGCATTTTTATGCATGGATATAAAGAGAAGTTTGAAGAAGTTTCTAGAAGAGAAAGGAAGAAATAAAAAGATGAAAGGGTTCAATGAATATGACCTAATCCTAAGATCTACTATGGTGTTTAAGAGGAAAAAGATCAAACTACCTATTTAAGGAGGTATAAGGGCTATACTAAAGAGCTTAATAGAGCTGGTGAAGACCTTTACAAGTTTAAAGTAGTTGTTGATTCTATTGATTGATGAACTTGAGTAGAATGCTGGGAAGAGTTGTGAAGAGGGGAAGTATGATTTCTTAAAGGGTTTCCAAGAAGATTAGAGACATAGATGATAATGGAGGCCAGTCACTAGATCAATATATGATCTTTATTTACAAAGTGATTTATATTTATTTATATCAACTTGTTGTAACTTTCTAGCCATTGTATTAGTTTGAAATCCTTCAATCCAGGTTGACCATATAGCCATTTGTAAATTCTTTAATCAAGGTGACACTCTAACATAATGTTCTTAAGTCCTCTAACAAAGCTACTACTAACAATTCAATTAAATCCATTAACAAGATCACACCTAATAGTATGTATTTTAACCTTTAATAGGGTTGACTCCTTATAGAGCTCACTTCAGAAGAAAAAAATATTGGTGACATGTTGCTGGTAGTTTTTTCCCAAATTGAGTTTCCACGTTAAATCTTGGTGTCATACTCATGTTAATGTTATTTGAGATGTTTTACTATTATTTTTTAAATACTACAAGTTTTTCATTATTGGGATAGTAGAGTGTAATTTTTGAGTTATTGATATATGTTGGAATTAACAAGTGGAAAGATTTACTTCTGAGAGGGGGGGAGGAGGGGGGTGGGTGAATTAGAAGCAACTAACTTTAACCTTTTCAAAACCTTTTAGCTGAAATCATTCACATACATCTAATTCATCTAATGAACATAAAAGTAAAGACATGCATGAAAATAGATAACACAAGATTTGGTAACCCAGAAACCCTCCAAAATGAGAAGGTAAAATTGGGGTGGGGATGACACCCACAAAGTATCACTGCAGCAATACGTAACTGTTTAAGGTTATAAAGTTTGACCACTTCCAATGGTTTACCCTATGAAAGCTCTATCCTATTAAAGACTTTACACCCTGTTAAAAGTGACCTAGTTAAAGGATTTATAAATGTTCATTTGAAATGCTACCCTATTAAAGGATTTATAATCCTATTAAGGATCTATGATATGGTTGCTAAACCAATATAGTTGCTAAGCCAACCTATCAACATATGATTTCCATTATCACAATACAATGGTTGAAAAGTATGGTAGAATGTCTTGACCTGATGACTTGCAATCTTTAATTGCTGATTCTAGATCCTCGTTCAGCTTTGTCTGCTCTAATCCTTGCTTGATCTGATATGTCTCACTTCACAACTCTGATACTCTATTCTTAATCAATTGAATTCTACAATGCTATTATGCTCTTCTCTAAGTCTTTACACCCCTTTGCACTTTTCTATAATTCACCCATACAGTTCTCTCATCCATGTATACAATGGGGTTTTTTCCTTCTTTTAAAGATTTCAAAGACTTAGGGTTAGGTATGAATCTATGATCAATATTTATTCTTCATTTCCCACTCAATTATTGCACTTTTCCTATTGGTTGCATGTTTTCTCCATTTTTCTTATTGGTTGCATGTTGATTACATAGGTAATGCAAAAGATTCGATCTTATCTTCAAGATCTTTCAAGATTCATCCTATGTTAGCTCAAAAAATGATTTAGATTTGAGTTTGTGAAGATACAAACTCACATGCTAATTCTATGTTACTTGACACTTACTAATTGCTAATGCTTGCCACATATAGGAATTCTATCTCACTCAGCTCCTATAGTAATTCTATTTCACTTGGCATCTGTACTCTGCTCGACACCTATAGTGACTCGACATATATAGTGACCTAGCATCACTTATCACTTGACATTTGAACTTCACTTGGCACCTAAAGTTTACTTAGCACCTAAAGTTCACTCGACACCTATTGAATTCTCTGGCTTGACACACATTGTAGCTCAGCTTTTGTATTATACTTGACACAATCTTGAGAATTGGTTAAGTGTGTTGAAACTTAATTGTTAAAACCAATCTGAGACCAACAATCTCCCCCTTTGACATGAATGGAAAAAACACTAACCATTATGAATCTGATCTCTATGAGTATACTACACATTTTGTTCAACATATGTACAAAACTTCAAAAACTTGTTCAAAATTTTGTAGAAAACTATATACCTCAAAAATTTGTAACTCCCCCTGAGCTAATTTTTCATTTCTATAACCAAAACTCTTGTGCTAAATTTGTCTCATGCTGATGTATTTGATACTCTTTTCCTTGTTTTCCTTATCATTCTTTTGCGTCTGTTTCTATGTACCCTATTTCTGCTTTGTTTGTACTCTGCCTTTCTTTCTACTCTTCTTTTCACATCTTCTGGCAATTTTGCATCCTTTTGGCTGTATCTCCTTATTACTTCCTAAAAATGTGAATTTGAATGTCTCCTCCTTTGGATATTCTTTATTATTTCCATCAAAGAATGTATTATCTCACTCTTTTATTTACTATCTCCCCCAAAATATTATATCTCCCCTATGCAATGAATATCTCCCCCTTTTTGACACTTATGTCAAAGGGTCCTAAGAATGAATAGAATATTTAGCCAAAAAAGTTTTATTTACCTCCATAATAATCTTTAGAGAAGCATCCCAATTGTCTAAAGCAATTTCCAATGATTTGTACTGGATGGCTATCTCTGCTACAAGATGTACTAGGCCTTCTAGAGTAGAAAGATTAGGGTCTTTCTTTAGAACATTTTTTGCATAGGCCATTTCTATATGGAGTACTTCTAAATGTGGGGTAATGGAAAATTGAATTTGTATCAATTTGGCTTTGAAATTGGCCTCTTCTACTATCAATACAACTAACTCTTTCTATGTGTGAAGTGTAGTTGCAAAATGCTTCTCACTTTGAGTTGGATCTTTGGGTAGCTGTGTGCTAGAAATCTTGAGATTTCATTCCAAGCTTAGAATCCTTTGGCTAGTTTCTTGTGTGAAATATGATCAATCACACAATTTAGAGTACAATGAGAATATATTCTCAAGTACTATTTTCACTTTTTCAACCTTCTTAGCCAATTCAACTTGTGAAAGTGCTATCTCACTAGATATCTTTTCATTGACTTTCATTTGAAACTTCTTTTCAGACCATTCTAATAACTTAACATTAGTATCAAGGTCTTCATTCTATACCTGGTCCACAAGGTTGGATAGTTGCTTCATGATGGGCTGGGTTTCATCAGGTACTAGTAAGCTAAATGCATCAAGGAATATGTCTTTGATTTCCAAAAGTGCTTGCTTCTATCTATACTCATTTCTAAGTATCTCTTGTTTCTTACTTCTCTCAAGTGCCTCTTGCACTTCATTTATCTATGCTAGGTTCATTCTTTTGGAGTCATAACTAGGTATGACTATTTCTTCATCAAGTGTAGGGTCTCCATAGTGAAGTACCCTTGCAATCTTGGTGAAGCTCGAGCTTGGTGCTGAAATCTGCAGTGGTACTGTAACAATGCTCAACTTTTTGGTAGGAGTCCTTGATGTAGGAAAGTTCACCAATGGTTGTATTGCCTCCTACTCTTTAGGGGTTTTCTCCTCTTCCTTCTCTTCTTCTCTACTACCCTGATCAATAACAATGATTTGAGGAGGTGCACCTTGGTTTTGTGATGTAGGAACATCTTGTCCTATTTGTTCCTTTACTGGCTCTTTGGTAGTTGTTGTTGCTATGACTGTATGATCAACCTTAGTAGTTTTATCTTGTGTTTCTTTCTCTTTTTGTTGATCTATTATAGCTATGGGAGGTTGTGAAGGTGGTTCTTGTGTGTTCACCTTCTCCTTTGTAATTTTTGCTATAACCTTTTGTTATTCTTCCACACTCACCAAAACAAGATTTGTACATAGTTGTGATTGCAATGTAGTTTGGTGAAGGATATTTTTGAGATCCTCTATAGTCAATGGATTAATGTTCTAACCTGAAGTGTCAAGAACATCCTTGACAATTACTATTTTTGCAGGTGCTATATGTGGAGGACTTGGTTGTGGCAGTTGAGTGTCTTGGACACTTTATTCTATCTACTGCTGTTTTTCTATTGCCTCTTCACCCTGTGTCTTCTCTACTATTTCCTCTTCTTTTTCTTTCTCTACCTCATCCTCTTTTTCATTTTCCTGTACTTCTTCATGATTTCTCCCCTCAAAGGGGTCTTCCTACCCTTCCTTCACTATAGTCAATCCATAAATTAATTTTCACATCTATGTGGACTTTTGCACAACATCTTCAATTTGATTTTGTAAAATTCTAAAGGCTCTCTATTTGAGTGCAAATTTTCTCCCATGCTTCTAATTAGCCCTGCTTATTTGATATTTTTTAAGGTATAGCATTACACAAGCCAATGTAGACTCCTTTATTTCTTTTTCCATTTTAAGGTAGTAATGCCATTTATTTTCTACAATGGAGCTTAGCGCCTTAGGCATTGAATTGTCTAGTTCAAGTGGGGTGGTCTTGAACTTAGCCATCATAGTGTAGATAGAATATTCCACTATGTTATGTTCTTCCTTTGAAAACTTATTAAAATCAATGGTCTTCAAACCAGTTAAATCTATATTGTATCTAATGTTACTACAATTTTTTTCCAATTTAGACTTGGTAGAACATTTTACCAATCTAAATTGATCTTCATTAGACTCTGTCCTTTCTTCATCTAATTCTGGAGGTACAACATACTTTCTTCTCTTCTTTGGTTCTATAGGCCCTCCTTGCTCTATTGCCTTTTTCTTCTCCTATTCTTTTTCTACTTGGGTTGTTTCCCTAGTATCTACCCTTGTAGTTGGCTTGGCTGGGCTTGGCTTTGTTGCTTTCTTCTTCCCCTTGGACTATGCAACTAGCTATTTTTGTATCTTTCTTTTCTTTGGCTCAGACTTGGGTGCTTCTTTCTCAACACTTTCCTCCTCTTCAACATCCTCCCCCATACCTTGGGTTAAAGCAAGTGGTTCTTGACCTTGTTCCTCTTCATCATCCTCAATTTCTTTACCTTCTTCTTCTTCTGCCATTCCCTCACCAAATTTGGCCTTTAATTTCTTTACAAGTTTTTCTTTCTTTTTTAGTTTGGAGGTAGTCTTTAACTCCATATCCACTTTTGATCTAACCACATCATAGTTTCCAAAATGTAGTGCACTCTTGCCTACTTCCTTAGCTAATAATGCTATTATTACTTCTGATGCCTCATCTATATTTATTTCATAGCCAAGAGGTCTTAACCATCTCACTCTTGGTATGGCAACTTGTATATATGTATAGTCAATATCTACAAGAAAGCATACAAAATTTACATGTTTCTTTACTAGGAAAATTGGAATTCTTAGCCTTTGCTTCATGTCTTCTTGAAGTCTTCAAAATAACTAGTCATAAGGGTCTAAAAATTATCTCCCATCTACTCTATGTATTCATTGACTTGAGCTATTATTGACCTATTTTCTTTCCACACTACTTTACCAAAAGAAGGAAACTCATTCTGTACATAAAAGAATATACAAATCAAAATAGCACCAAAATTGCATTGGGCTCCCTTGGTTCTTCTGATTACTACTAAATTTTAATTAATTTGTTGTAGTTGCAGTTCTACAAGATCATAAGTACGATCCTTTTTCACCAATTTATAGCTTACATCCATTGCAATGCAAGGCACACTATTAAGTCTACTAGATTGGTATAATTTATGTGCAATGACCCTAATAGAAAAATCAACAAGAGGGTCTTGGATGGTGTCAGTTGTCATCCCTCTCTTGTTCCACTTGGCACTAGTATTTTTCTCAATTACCTCCTTAGAATCACTCCTAAGGTCGTTTGGCTGATCTAGTGTTGGGTACCCTGTCACTCTATGTACAATCCTCTTTGTGATTTTCATTGGGCCATCCTCCAACCATAAGCTTCCATCATGTATTCTACTAAGCACTAGTTTGATCCATTCAGTCTTAAATGCTGTAGGAAATTCTACGGCTCGTGTCAAACCCTTCTTTTCAACAATCTAGTACTCTTCCTTCAACACCTCATTTTCACACAATTTCTCATAATCTTCCCTCATTTCCATGTCTCCTATGGATCCAATCTTGCAATTATAGCATCTCCTAACATCCTAAACCATAACTACCTTAGGGGGTATGATAGATAGGGCTTCAGCTAGGTCATTTTATATGCCACTTCAGGGATTGGGTTGAAGTCAAGTTTTTTTACTTCATTGGACACTAGCTGGACCTCAAATGGTTCCTTCTCCCAAGTTTTCCTAGAGCTAGAAGCCATTTGTGTAATCTAGGGTTTGAACATGAAGAAAATATGAAACTGTGTAGTGGAGCACAAATGTAAATACCTTGAAATCGATGAAATCATGCTGAAATGTTGTTGAAATCTACTTAAAAACTAGATTCTCTACTGTGACGTCACTCTGTGCTCTTCATTTGCAATAAAGAAATGTTGGAATGTCTTAATGGGAAGAGTCCTTCTGAGAGAGGGGTGGGTGGGGGGGGGGGGGGTGTGAATCAAAAGTATTGGCCTTTTCTTTACTTTTAAACCCTTAATAACATATAACTTAAATTAACATGCATGCATATAAACATTAAACAATCATGAGAAACAAACATGCATCACCACATAACACTTGAGATTTTGGTGACCTAGAAACCCTCTAGGAATAAGAAGGTAAAATTGGGGTGGGGATGATACCCATGAAATTACCGTAGCAATTGATTTCAACCACTTCTAATGGTTTGCCCTATTAAAGGCCTGCCCTGTTAAAGGCTACAACACACTGTTAAATGTGACCCTGTTAAAGGATTTCAACACCCTGTTAGGAGTGTGCCTTGTTAGAGGACTTAAGAACATTCAACTTAAAATGCCACCCTATTAAAGGATTTACATAAGGCTATTAAACCTACCCAAGTCCATGGGATTTCCAAGTTCCTAATATAATTGTGAGAGAGTATTAGAATAATACACCTGATCTAATGCAATCTCTGATGCTAATCTCAAGTACTTGATCTACTCTACTATCACTAATCTGTGCTAGATCTAATCTACTGATTGTGTTCCTTGTTCTATTCTGATCAACTGGATGTGTAAATGCGGTCCTTTCCTCTAAATCTTTGACACCAATATTCTACAATGACCTAAATAATAGGCTCTACTTTTCCTTGTTCTCTCCAACACTTGTTCAATGGCATTAGGACTTCCTTATAAATATTAGTGGTTCATTATGCATCCTTGGATAAATTTTTCCCACTCAAACCCTTGAAATTCACCTATTGGCTGCATGCAACTCCAATTTTTTGATTGGTTGCATGAGGATCGCATAGGTGGATGAGAGGATTTGATCTTATCTCCGTATCTTGATATGAGTCATGCATAACTATTTTACATCTTTTTTTGCGATTGCACAAACTTTCATGTTGATCTTGCATTGCTTGACACATGAAGTAATACTGATGCTTAGTACCATCTACTTTGGAATGCTCGACATCCTCTATAGTTCCTACATTACTAGGCTCCTATAGAATTACTATGTCACTCGGCACCTATTTGTTTTCTGCATTGCTCAGCTCCTATTAGATCCTGAGTCACTCAGCTCCTATTAAATTTGAAATGCTCAGCACATACTATCTTCTAATCTACTCGACATATGTTGAATTTTGTATAGCTCAGCATATACTATAATGTGTTCTACTTGGCATCAATTGTAGTTTTCTTGGCACTATCTATGACTCGGCACATAAAGAAATTCTAGCTCGGCTCCCATTGTATACTTGGCATGTATAGTAAAAATGGTTAAGTGTGTTGACACTCATTTGTCAATCTTACTTATTTGATCAACAATCTCCCCATTTGAAATGAGTGTCAAAAAAACTTAACTAATCATTCATGATCCAATCCTTATGTGTACATTCTTCACTTACAAAATTTCAAAAAAAAAAAAAAGATATTGTAAACAACAATATACCTTATGACTCCCCCTAAGTTGATTATGCCTTATCATGTCATGAATTCTGATATCTTGTGCCATTGTGCCTGATGTTCTCTGTTTCTGTCTTGTATGTGATCTATTTGATGACCCTATCTTTATGTGATTACAAAATGTGCATGTACCTTCACTCCTTTATTTACAGTCATTGAACTTCAAGCTGATCAAAATTTAAAAAATTTGGCAATTGAATTGTGCTCCCCCTGAATTTATTCTCCTTTAATATATCTCCCCCTTGGAATATTATCTCCTCCTTTTTGACACTTATGTCAAAGAGTCCTAAATAGTAATGTCATGCTTGGCCAAAACTATTTTATTTACCTCAAGGAGTATTTTGAGAGATGCATGCCAGTTATTCAACGCAATATCCAATGACTTGTGTTGGATTGCAAGCTCTGCTGCTAGATCAACAAGTCCTTCATGTGTAGAAATATTTGGATCTTTCTTCAGGACTGTTTCTACATACATTTTCTCCTTATGTAATACTTTTAAATGGGGGGTGATTGAGGTTTGCATTTGCATTATCTTTTCTTTAACAATAGCCTCTTCTGCTGATAATGCAGCTAATTCCCTCTAAATGTGAAGCGTTTGAGTAAAATGCTTCTCACTATGTGCAGGATTTGAGGGTAGTTGCATACTTGAGAGTTTAAGGTTGCTTTCAAGGTTCAATTTTTTTTGATTTATTTCTTGTGTGAACCTGAAAAAATTACACAATTTGCTATAAAGGGAAAAGATGTTCCCTAACACAATCTTTACATTATCTAATTTCTTAGCTAGGTCAACCTGTCCCAAAATTATGTTATTAGTTATCTTTTGGTTGACCTTGCCTAAAAACTTCTTTTTTGACCACTCTATAAGTTTTAAATTTATATCATGGTCTTCATTATTTACTTGGTCAACTATATCAGATAGTTGCTCAAGGATTGGCCTACTTGAATCTAGAGGTTGTAGGCTAAATGCATCCATGAATATATCTTTGATCTCATTCATTTCCTGCTTGTATTTGTAATCTTTTCTCATTGCCTCTTGCCTCCTCTTATCCAATGCACTCTGTATTTCATTCATCTTTTCTTCAGTTAAAGTGCTTGAATCATAATAAGGTATTTATATTTCTTCATCAAGCTTAGGAATACCATAATGAATGGTCCAGGCTACCCTAGTAGAACTTGAGCTTGGTGTACTAACTTGTAAGGTCAATTTTTTAGTACTCGACTACTGAATAGGTTTGGTAGGAGTCCCTATTTTTGGAAATTCAACCAAAGTTTGTATTGCTGACTCCTCCTTATCCTATGTTTCTTCTTTATCTTCTTCTTCTTTCTTATCTTCTTTTTCTTGTGTCATTGTAGTCAGGGGTGTACTTGTTATCTGTACTGAGATACTTGTATCTGCCCCTGTTGTTGCACTTGGCTCCTGATGAGCTTGCATGGCTATTCTTGGTGGTGATGGAGGTGGTAGGAATGGAAGTTTAGTAGTTTGAGTGATTTGAGGTGGTCCTTGTGGTAACACCTTGGCTTCTTTGAGTTTATCTACTGACTTTTGGAGATCATCTACACTGACCAATATGGAACTTGTACACAACTATGCCTGAAGAGTTGTTTGGTCAAGGATCTTAGTGAGATCCTCTATAGTTAATGGATTGATGTTTTGACATGAGGTGTCAACAACATCCTTAATCTTTATGATTTTTGTAGGTGTGGTAGTAGAGTGAGGAGGGCTAGGAGGTGAAAGTTGTGTCTCTTGCACACTTTGCTGCTCATCAGTACCCTTGTCTTCCTCCTCTTCAACCTTTTTCTCAACTTCTATCTTCTCTTCTCCCCTCTTTCTTCTTTCTTCTGGCTAAACAGTAGCCTCTTCTTTGTATTCTTCTTCAAATACATCTTCAACATAGATTCCTCCATGATCTTGTTATCCTTTGTACAACTTCTTCAATTTTATTCTATAAAATGGAGATTGCCCTATACTTAGGTGTAAACCTTTTATTATGCCTTTTGACTACTTTACTTATTTGTTCCTTTGTCAAATCAGGCAATATACTTGATAGGATTGATTCCCTCATCTCCTTCTCCATCATTAGATAGAAATGCCATCTGTCCTCTACAATTTTGGACAACTCCTTTGGCAATTGCCCATCAAGTTCAAGAGGTGTATATTTGAACTGTGCCATTAATGCATAGACTGATTCTTCTATTTTGTTTTATTCCTCTTTGGTGAACTTATTGAAATTAATTTTTTTCATTTCACTTAAGTCTCCATTCCTAATCTTCTCACATAATATATCAATTGAAGACTTAGGAGGATGACTTACTTTTTTAGACTGATCTTCTTCATCAGTATCAGATTAAGCCATATATCTTTTTATTTTCCTTGGCTCTTCCTATGCCTTCTTGGTTGGTTTCTTCTTTGTAGATTCCTCTTTGGCTTTTTGTGTGGAGGCCCTTGTTGTAGCTCTGGTTGTTGGCTTCTTGGGTGTTGGCATGGCAACTTTCTTTGATTTGGGCTGAGGAGCAGGAGGTGTCTTTGCCTTCCTTTTGATGACTTTGCCTTTGATGGGTGCTTCCTTGGCTTCTTCTTCCTCAACACTCTCATCTTTGTCTTCATGTTCTAGCTTGTCTTCATCTTTCTCTTCATCACCTTCTTCTTCTCCTTCACCAATCTCCTCTGCTTCACCTGCTGCACTTGTTTCTTCAACACCAAATTTCTTCTTTATTTTCTTTGCTAACTTTTCCTTCTTCTTTAGTACTATGGCTATCTTGAGTTTTGTAACCACTCCTGATTTGATAGTGTCATATGTCCCAATTGCCTTGGCAGATTTATCCATTTCCTTTGCAAGTAATGCTATGATGGTTGCAGAAGCTTGATCAACATCAAGCTCATATCCTAATGGTCCGAGCCATCTTATTCTTGGAAGAACTGCTTGGATGTAAGCATAATCAATGTCAAAAAGAGAAAGTATATATCATTTACATTCTTTTCCACCAATGAAACTGGTATCCTCATTCTTTTCTTCATTGCATTCTTGAAATCATCAAAATAGATAGACATTTGATCATCAAAGCTATCTCCCATTTGTGCAAGGAAATCATTTATTTGATCAACAATTGTTTTTTTTGAGCCTAGCTGAATTTTCCAAATGAAGGGAATTCCTTCATCACATAAAAGAACATGCATACCAATACTGACCCAAACTTGCATCATGCTCCCTTGGATTTTCTAATAGCTCCAAGATTTTTATTAATCTATTGCAACATGAGCTCTGTGAGGTCATAGATGTGGTCTTTGTTTACAAGCTTATATGCTACATCCACTGCTATGCAAGGTACACTATTCAACCTGTTGGACTGATAAAATTTATGTGATATGATCCTCACAAAAAAGTCTAGAAGTGGATCAGTAATGGTGTCTATGGTCATGCCTTTGTTATTCCATTTTGCACCTGTGTTCTTTTCTATTATTTCTTTCTTTTCACTTCTTAGTGTCTTGGGTCTATCTAGGGTTGGAAATCTTGTAACCCTATGAACCATTTTTTTGGTAATCTTGACTGGTCCTTGCTCTAACTACAATGCTCCATCATAGATTCTGCTAGGTATTATGCATATCCACTCAATTTTGAATACGATTGGAAAAGCTAGGGCTTTGGTCAAACCCTTCTTCTCTATGATAGAAAACTCATCTTTCAATACACCATTATCACAGAGTTTGTCAAAGACATTAAAGATTTCCAAGTCTCCTATGGCTCCTATTTTGTAGTTATAACACTTTCGCACATCCTGAACCATAACAACTTTTTTAGGGATGGCATATATGGCACTAAAGGGATCAGTTTTATATGCAACTTTTGGTATGGGCCTAAATTTGAGTTGTTTAACCTCATTACTGACAAGTTGAATCTCATGGCTCACTTTACCTTGGGTCATCTTTGAACTCGATGCCATTTTAAATTGAACTAGGGTTTGATGTTTAAAATAAACTTCACAAACTATACAACTCAGCACCTAAAGGAAATACCTAGTTAAACACTTAAATCTCTTGGGTAGATGCTGAATCATTGCAAATCATTGGTTGAAGGCTTGAAAATTGCTCAGTCGTGCTCTTGGTAATCGCTCTTCATTTGAATGGCTCAAAAATGAAATGATTTTCACCTTTAAGTGACTCAAAAACCTTGCATTTAATGCATTTTTGTACCTTCACTTGTCACTCAACTTCCAAAGGTTTTTCAATTCGACATCCATTCAGTCGCTATACTTACTTGACATCTACTAATTATGTTGCTAACTTGGCAACCACTTTAATTTTATTTAGCTTCCACTTGACTTTTTAACTTGACTTCCAAAGCAGTTTTACTTGGCAACCAAAGACAGCTCAACATCACCATTCAAGTTTTGTCTTAGCATCTTATCTCATGTAGATTTATACTTTGAAATGCTTCTTCTCTATTTAGGGGTGATGTATGATACTTCCTTATTTGTATGAGCCCCATAGGCTCATCTTGTGCTTAGCTGGATGAGATATGATCACTTGACTTTGTGGGTGAAGTGACCCTTTCATTGGATGTACTTGGGTCATCTTTTTTTTCCCATGTCTGTTATGATGTGTTCCACATCAACTTTTTCTTTGACCTTATTTACTTTAGTCTTGGGTGCCTTGGCCTTTGTTGGACAATTCCTGCTGACATGTCCAGTCTTTAAGAAACTGAAGCAAGTAGTTTGGTTTAGGCATCTTTTATAGTTCCCCTTGAAATGTGTTCTGATGCAATTCTGGGGTATGTGACCATACTCTTGACAATAATGACAACTTTTCCTTGTATTGTAGTCCCAATTGTAATGGTGTACATAGTTGTCCCTTCTTACATGTTGATTTGGTGTCCACATAGGCTTTGATCTACTTTCAAAGGCTCTATGTCCATTCTTCTTGCAATTTTGATAATGTCCATCAAATCTTTGTGTCCTCATGACTTTAGACCTGTAGTCTTGTGTCATGTGTCCTTTCTTATTACACTTGTGACAATAACCCTTGCTTTTGGGTGTTTGACTGATTGATCCTTCTACTCCTCTAGACATTAGCAGTATGTCCCCTTTTATTATAGTAATGACAAGTGGGTTTAGAATCCTTACCTTTGTCCCTTCTTTGCTCAACACTCTTTGATGATTCACCAACTTCAGTGCTGTTGTATCCAAGTCTTGATGTATCATGAACTGATCTTGGGGATTTTAGCAACTATTCAAAGTACTTGATAGCTTCACTTGACTTATTGAGATTCTCTGTTGTTTCTTTTTCTTTGTTCAATTCATTCTGTAGTTGTTCATTCTGCATCCTCAAAGTAGAGATCTCAATATCTTTCATATTGAGTTCATGATGAAGGTTCATCAGTTGGGCAAGTGTATCCATCTGCATGTTTGAGATTCTTGTTAATTCAGTACATTTTTCTTCAAGTTTGTTTGCAAGATTTCTTATGTCATCTTCCATCATGACTCTATCCTCAACTACTCTTTTCTTTTGTTCAGTGATTTCACATGGCATCATGGCCTATGATTCATGCTCTATCTTAAGAGTTCTTATTTCTTTTGCTTGAACTCTATTTTTCTCCATCAGTTTTGCTATTGCTGCATCAAATTATTTAGAATCTCCTTTGGAAAATACTTGTGTAGTATCAATCTCTTTGTAGTGAATATCATTTTCTACTATAACTATTTCCTTCCTTCTTTTTAAGGATTTTCTTAATTCCTCTCTAGGTTCCTCTACCTTTTGTAGAGCGAGATGCACATGTATCACTTGGTTCTCAATGATCTTCCCAAGTTTGAAGACTTCAATCTCCAGATTTTTTACTCCAAGCTGTTAGGCTTCTTCTTGAGAGGACTTGGCTCTGATACTAATTATTGGAATGTCTTAATGGGAAGATTCATTCCGAGAGAGGCGGGGGGGGGGGGTGAATCAGAAGTACTAGCCTTTTCTTTACTTTTAAACCCTTAATAACATATAACTTAAATTAACATGCATGCATATAAACATTAAACAATCATGAGAAACAAACATGCATCACCACATAACACTTGAGATTTTGGTGACCCAAAAACCCTCTAGGAATAAGATGGTAAAACTAGGGTGGGGATGATACCAATGAAATTACTGTAGCAATTGATTTCAACCACTTCTAATGGTTTTCCCTATTAAAGGCCTACCTTGTTATAGGCTACAACACACTATTAAATGTGACCCTATTAAAGGATTTCAACACCCTGTTAGGAGTGTGCCTTGTTAGAGGACTTAAGAACATTCAACTTAGAATGCCACCCTATTAAAGGATTTACATAAGGCTGTTAAACCTACCCAAGTCCATGGGATTTCCAAGTTCTTAATACAATTGTGAGAGAGTATTAGAATAATACACCGGATCTAATGCAATCTTTGATGCTGATCTTAGGTACTTGATCTGCTCTACTATTACTGATCTTTGCTAGATCTAATCTATTGATTGTGTTCCTTGTTCTATTTTAATCAACTAGATGTGTAAATTCGGTCCTTTCCTCTAAATCTTTGACACCAATATTCTACAATGACCTAAATAATAGGCTCTTCTTTTCCTTCGTCTCTCCAACACTTGTTCAATGGTGTTAGGACTTCCTTATAAAGATTAGTGGTTCATTATGCATCCTTGGATAAAATGTTTCCACTCAAACCCTTAAAATTCACCTATTGGCTACATGCAACTCCAATTTTTTGATTGGCTGCATGAGGATTGCATAGGTGTATGGGAGGATTTGATCTTATCTCCTTATCTTGATATGAGTCATTCATAACCATTTTACATCTTTGTTTGTGATTGCACAAACTTTCATGCTGATTCTGCATTGCTCAGCACATGAAGTAATACTGATGCTCGGCACCATCTACTTTGGAATGCTCGACATCCTCTATAGTTCTTATGTTACTTAGCTCCTATAGAATTACTATGTCACTCGACACCTATTAGTTTTTTGCATTGCTTGGCTCCTATTGGATCCTGAGTCACTCTACTCCTATTAACTTTGAAATGCTTAGCATATACTATCTCTTGATCTTCTTGGCACATGTTGAATTCTTTATAGCTCGTAATATACTGTAATATGTCTTGCTCGGCATCAATTGTAGTTTTCTTAGCACTATTTGTGACTCGGCACATAAAAAAATTCTAGCTCGGCTTCCATTGTGTACTCGGCATGTATAGTGAAAATGGTTAAGTTTGTTGACACTCATTTTTCAATCTTACTTATTTGATCAAGAAGAAAAATGATTCAAAAGGTGATAATACACCCTATTTTCATTACATTTAATGCTTAGTGCATTTACAACTATCCACTCAACTTCTGAAGGATTCTACATTACTCGACTTCAATTGCCTTTTCATTACTTAGCTTCCGCAGGACTATTACTCACTTGGCTTCAACTAAATTTCCCTTTTTGCTTGGCTTCCTCTACCAACTCAGCTCCAACTATTCATTCAGCTTCTAGTAATTTTGACAATCAACTCAACATGTACTAGAATTTTACTCGACATCTGAGGGCAACTTGGCAACACTTGTAAAATCTTGAAATTTTAACTTTGCATCTTTGTTCATGTTGATCTCTTCTTTTTAGTACTTTCTTGTTTTAAGAACTGATGTATGACAAAAATTTTTAAATTAGGTCCTCATGCCTCCTCTTTTGCTTAGTTTGATGAAGTGTGACCACTTGACCTGTTAGGTGAAGTGATCCCTTCAGATGTGCTACACCCATCTTTCTTCTTCCATGTGTTATTCATTTCTCCTTTGATGTTCTCAACATCTACGTTTTATTTACCTTTGTTGTTCTTTGAGTTGGGTGCCTTTGACCTTATTAGACAATTCCTACTGATATGACTAGTCTTCAAGCAATTGAAACATGTGGTTTGGCTAAACCATCTGTTGTAGTTTCCTTTGAAATATGTCCTTATGCAATTTTTAGGAATGTCCATATTCTTGACAGTAATGATAGCTATAATTGGTGTTGTAGTCCCAATTGTAGTGATGTCCATGGTTATTTCCCTTAGTTGGCCAATTAGGTATTAACATGGGCTTTGATCTGCACTCAAAAGCTCTATGTCCATACTTCTTATAATTGTAGCAGTGACCTTCAAATATTAGTGTTCTGATGGTCCTAGTCCTACAATTATGTGGTTTCCTTTTGCACTTATGACAATGACTCACATTCTTAGGTTTGTCATGCTGATGGGTATTCTTGCTCCCAAATACATTAAAGGTATATCCTTTTTTACCACAAAAATGACAAGTAGGTTTAGTGTTCTTACCTTTGTTACTCCTTTCTTTTGTAGTCTTGGAAGACTCTCCTTATTTAGTGCTGATGTATCCTAGTCCGAAAGTATCATTGCTAGCCCTTGGTGATTTTAGTAGCTACTCAAAGTACTTGATGGCCTCATTAGGTTTGTTGAAGCTCTTTGCAATCTCCTCTTTTTTTAGGTCATTTTTTAGTTGTTCATTTTGCATCTTTAGTGTAGAGATCTCAATATCCTTGACATCTAATTCATGATGTGCATTCATCATCTGGCTTAGGGTGTCTAGCTGCATGTTTCAAATTCTCGCAAGCTCAATTGAATTTTCTTCCAGTCTGTTGGCAAGGTTTCTCTTGTCATCTTCTAGCATAGCCTTATCTTCAATGATTCTTTTCTTCTATTTAGTCACTTCAGAGAGCATCATGACTTGTGATTCTTCTTCAAGATTGAGTGTTTTGATTTATTCTGCTTGAGCTCTATTCTTCTCCATCAGGTCTACTATTGCTGCATCAAACTCTTTGGAATCTCCATTTGAAAATAGTTTTGAGGTGTCAATCTCCTTGTATTTTGTATCATTCTTAGCTATGACAATCTCTCTTCTTCTCTTTAAGGATTTTCGTAGTTCCTCTCTAGCTTATCTTCTAAAGCATGTAAAACAATTTGTATATCAGTTGCCTGATTTTCTATGATCTTCCCAAGTTTGTAGACTTCCATTTCCAGATCTTTTTTCCAAGCTATAAGGCTCCTTCTTGTGAGAACTTGGCTTTGATACCAATTTTTGGAATGAACAAGTGGGAAGATTTACTTCTGGGGGCGGGGGGGTGAATCATAAGTAACTAACTTTAACCTTTTCAAAACCTTTTAGCTAAAATCATTCACATGCATCTAATTCATCTAATGAACATAAAAGTAAAGAAATGCATGAAAATGGATAACACAAGATTTGGTAACCCAGAAACCCTCCAAAATGAGAAGGTAAAACTAGGGTGGGGATGACACCCACAAAGTATCACTGCAACAACATGTAATTATTTAAGGTTATAAATTTTGACCACTTCCAATGGTCTTCCCTATGAAAGGCCTATCCTGGTAAAGACTTTAAACCCTATTAAAAGTGACTTCGTTAAAGGATTTACAAATGTTAATTTGGAATTCTACCCTATTAAAGGATTTATAATCCTGTTAAGGATCTACAATATGGCTGCTAAACCAATATAGCTGCTAAGCCAACCTATCAACATAGGATTTCCATTCTCACAATACAATAGTTAGAAAGTATGGTAGAATTTCTTGAACTAATGAATTGCAATCTTTTTAATTGATGATTCTAGATCCTCGTCCAACTTTGTCTGCTCTAATTCTTGCTTGATCTGATATATCTCACTTCACAAGTCTGATACTTTGTTCTTGATCAATTGAATTTTGCAATGCTATTATGCTCTTCTCTAAGTCTTTACACCCCTCTACACTTTGCTATAATTCACCCGTACACTTCTATCATCCATGCATACAATGGGATTTTGTCCTCCTTTTAAAGATTTCAAAGACTTAGGGTTAGGTATGAATCTACAATCAATATTTATTGTTCATTTCCCACTCAATTCTTGCACTTTTTCTATTGGTTGCATGCCTTCTCCATTTTTCTTATTGGCTACATGTTGATTACATAGGTAATGAAAAATATTTGATCTTATCTTCAAGATCTTTCAAGATTCATCCTATGTTGACTCAAAAAATGGTTTACATCTAAGTTTGTGAAGATACAAACTCACATGCTGATTCTATGTTACTTGGCAATTACTAATTGCTGATGCTCATCACAAATAGGAATTCTATCTCACTCAGCTCCTATAGTAATTTTTTCTCACTCAGCATCTATACTCTTCTTGGCACCTATAGTGACCTTGTATCTACAGTGACCTGGCATCACTTATCTCTCGACACTTGAACTTTTCTCGACACCTAAAGTTTACTCAGCATTTCAAGTTTACTCGACACCTATTAAATTCTCTATCTTGACACACACTATAGCTTGGCTTCCATATTATACTCAGCATCATCTTGAGAATTGGTTAAGTGTGTTGACACTCAATTGTCAAAACCAATATGAGACCAACTATATATGCTATAGAGACTTAGCTAATGTTTAGATCTAAATTCATTAGAGTGTCAAAAATTTTAATTGGTACATCTAGATTGGAGGATA
Organism: Cupressus sempervirens; assembly: GCA_028749045.1. Taxonomy (NCBI): domain Eukaryota; kingdom Viridiplantae; phylum Streptophyta; class Pinopsida; order Cupressales; family Cupressaceae; genus Cupressus; species Cupressus sempervirens. The sequence goes on along the minus strand of CM053791.1, from coordinate 788,610,490 downwards.
GCTAATTCACCCCTCTCTTAGTTATTCTAAATCATTCTTATATCAATTACTCAAACATTGGCTCGACAAACAAGTTGTGGCCTTCACTAATAGGTCCTAAGGTAAAGAACAAGCCTCCAATGAAAAACAAGCACCTTCACAAATGAAAAAATATGAAGGTCAATCAAATTACATGACATGTGCTCCAAACCATATCAAATTTGTCTATAATATGTTGTTAGCCTCAAAATGGTTTTTGAAACTTGAGTGCCAACACACTTAACCACTTTCTACATTGAAGCCAAGTACACCATGTATGCCAAGCCACAACATGAGCTGAGTCAGGAAAGCCTTCAAGTGCTGAGTGATCTTTAGGTGCTAAGCAACCTTCAGGTGTTGAGTGAAGATTAGGTGCCGAGTGAGGATCAGGTGCTGATCATGATACAAGTGCCGAGTCATAGATGATGCCGAGCAATAAAAAAATTCAACAAGAGCCGAGTATGCTATTCTATTACATGTGTCGAGCATCTAGAATCAGTAAGTGTCGAGCAACATAGAATGCACATATGAGTTTGCAACTTTACAAATGTAGATGTAAACCATTTTCATGGCTGACATATGATGAATCTTGAAGGATTAAAAAGATAAGTACGAATCTTTTGTCTTTCTTATGCAATCTACATGCAGCCAATAAGAAAAATGGAGAAGGCATGCAACCAATAGTACAAGTGAAAAGAATGAGAGGGAAACAAAGATTCAATATGGATTGTAGATCCATACCTAACCCTAAGTCTTTAGATGTCTTTATAAGGGAGACTAAATCTCATTGTATATGTGTTGATGGATGAGGGTGTGTAAGGAAGACTATTTTCAAAGTGAAGAGTATTAGATCATAGAGGATCAAGATCAGAGAAAGTAGATCAAGTGCTTGTATTCAGCAATCAAAGGATTGTAAGCTATTAGGTTTATTATACCTAATACTCTCTAGCATTTGTATTAGAAAGGAAATTGTATGGTGATAGGTTAGCTTAATAACTATTTTGTAGATCCTATAAATAGGTGATTAAATCCTTTAATAGGGTAACACTTCATGTAAAGTGTTTGAAATCCTTTAATTAGGTCACTATTGATACTATGTAAAGCCTTTAATAGGGAAGACCATCAAAAGTGGTTAAACTTTATTATTGTAGTGATTTTGTGGGTATCATCCCCACCCCAGTTTTACGTTCTTATTTTTGGAGGGTTTCTGGGTTACCAAAATTTCTAGTCTTATATGGTGATGCTTATGTGTTTCTCATAATTGTTTGATATGTTTATATGCATGCAATCTACTTTCAGTTAAAAAGTTTTAATGATAAAGGTACAATACTTTTGATTCACCCCCCCCTCTCAGAAGCTATTTGAATATTCCAACATGTGTTGTTTGAAAAAGATGTGCACTTTATCACCAACTCACATGACCCACAAATTGCCCAAGTGAAACAAGCAGTAAAAATTGAAAAATGCCCTTCAATTATGGAAACTACCATAAAAATAACCAAAAAATTAATTCAGAAAAGGTTGAATCCACACATGATATGTCAAAAATACCATCCAAAGTATCACTAAGAAAAAACTCAGTGGGGGAGCAATAAATTCCTCCAAACTGCATAATAAAAAATACCACAGATTTGGGAAAATTGATAAATGGTTCTCCCTCAATAAAAAAAAATACAATATAATCAAAGAAACAACACAAATTGTGAGAAAAAATATGGGGTTCTTATTATTTATGCAAATGCAAAATTACAATATGCAAACCCACATGAGTATCTTCCTTATAATAGTTTGCAAGATAGAGCTATGACTATCACTTAGAATTGCCCTAGGAAATCTACAAGCCTTCCTTATAAAGGTACTTTTACCATCTAGGAAGTTTCTAGACACTAATCCCTAGCATTTGAGGATGACCAAATTCAGATTATATTATTTCATTATACTTTATTACATAGGATCAACTCATGAAAATTTACAAATTATGTTTTTTTTGATAGGTCGACTTCTAGAGACCATAACGAGAAAACCATTGACCTGATGGAATATTTTCACCCCATTCTAGAATCCTTGGCTAGTGATCTACACTAGTTATTTGTGCAAGTGTCCATTAATCAAGGTTTTACCTTGTTTCAAACAAATTTAGGCCTTCATCACTAGACCTGACATTTGGATAGCTAAAATTCATACCAAAAATCAATAATATCTACACTAATACATATGATATAACAATGAAACTCATATAGAAGTATGATATACCTAAGATGAACCTTCACATATGAGATTAGAATGATTTGAGCACATAATATCAACTTACTCAAAATAGCAAGCTCCTTTAAATAGAAAATCTATACAGGAATAACCCTTATTAAAACACTAAATTGGAAAACTGGAATAGAAATATTTTTGGCTGATGTAAGATTAGCCTTACACCTAGGATACTCCTACATCAAAAAATTGATGTAATTTTAGAAGCAACTCTATAGTGTCTTAGGTAGTCAAAGGAAAACCAAGATATTAAACCTCCTCTCTTTCTAGCCATGATGAATCCCCTAATGGCCTCCCTTTCCATGTTTCTAGATAATCGTCACATGTTCTCTTTATTATGCTTCTTTTCACATGATTTTCCAATATATCTTTAGTCTCCTTTGTAATTGAAGTAGATACTGAAATAATCCATTGTGTTTCCACAACCTCATTTCCATCTACTCCTTCATAATATTTTATCAAATCTAAAATGCTAAATATTGGTGAAATCTTCAGTTCAACTATGAAGCCTCGGCCTGACCCATCGTAGCATAGCAATACATTATTATTTTGATACTTATGACTCGATATGTTAGAACATTATATGATGCACTGAACATTATTATGCTATTTATGATGTGTGATGCCTTACTTTTAGATATTTGATTTATCATTTAATGCTTTATGAACATGTATGATGATGAAGTGAATGAATACAGAACTAACACTTTGATTTTTCCAATTTTAAGGAATAGAATGAGATAAACAATTGATTTGTAGAAAATGGATGTTTTAATTTACATGAATTTCTTGATACGTAATTTATATATATACATGTGTTTCTTGAACTACTAATGTGTACAATGAGTGTGTAGGAAATTTAGCTGGGAAACCCAATGGAAAGATGAAACTGAACCCCCTTGTTAATTTGTGCTATCTTTGCATTGTCTTTCTTTGAAGGTTGTTAATTGGTCTTACTATTCTCCTAGCCTTTTTTTGTTCCTATTAAGTTTTTAAGGTTTAAAAGCATTAAATTTAAGTACCCTAGGGGTAAGGATATGGGTGGGGAGCACTTTCCAACCCCTTAGTCTCTTTGGTTGACTTTTAGGGTCACTCAAAAATCCTATTTTTGGTTGATTGCGAAAATTGATTGTCTCCTAATTGAGTTGGTGACTCAAAACTCCATCTTGGGGTTACTTGAAGTCTAGTTGAGTTAAGGATCATATTTAGAGGCAATTTGGAGTAGTTTTGTGGTTGTTACCCAATTTCTAGTTTTTTTAGAGAGAAGTTTGAAGATGGAAGGAAAGGAAGGATAAGCTCTTCTCAACTTTTCATTTTACCATAACTTTTTGTGAAGGTAGGGTTTTTCACTCTTTTGATCATGTTTCTTCTTATTGTTCATGCTTGATTCATGCATAAGGCATTGTGATGATCTTTGTATTGCTTGTATGTGTGTTGAGGGTGTTTTGGGAGAAATATTAACTTGTTCTTGGATACCATTTTTATGCTTTGCTTTGAAATTTTGAGGGGATTTCATGGGGATTATTTTGGCATCACTCACCCTTGGACATGGAAGAAGTGGCCATGTATGGGGGAAGGGCCTTAGTTGGACCTCAATAGTGTAGAGTCTCCTCTCATGGTGAGAGGAGGGAAAGAGGGTAGGGTGTATGGGCCCTTACTTGTCATCCCATACCTCGTATGAAAATTTAAATTCTTGAAGAAAGGAAGGAATGAAAATCCTTGTTGCATTGGCCTCGAAAGGGCATTTGTAGAAGAATGAAAGTTCTTGAATTTTAGCCCCAAAAGGGCTATGTTATGGTATGGTGATTGACGTCTCTTATTGAGAAAATCCACCTCCCCCCTATTTTGGTTCAATATTGAACCTATTGTGTAAAACTAGGTGGGGAATGCATGCTTGAATTTTTCATCATATTATGTTGTTTTACCTCTGTGTTGGTTCTTGTCTCTCCCATGGTTTCCTTGGTGCATTGAAGATATTGGAAAAGAATCTCTTGTAAAAGACATAGAAGAGAATTCAATTGAATTGTAACATTATGTGAAAATGTATTTCACATTTTGATGTATTAGGCAAAAACGTCAGGTTTTCTTACTGGTTCTTTCCCGATGGAGCCTTAAATGAGGTTAATTAATAGATAGAAAGAATTGAGAAAACCTCCTTGCATTGTATCAGGTGTTATTTTAATTCATGTCTAAGTGTGTGGAAGAATAGTTCAAACGTTGATGTTTTTCAAACTATGCAACTCTCAAGTTTCAATTATGTTAAGGAAAAAATGTTGTTATGTTGAAAATTTTAATTTGACTCATTCTTATTTGGAGATAAAACAAACCTCACATAGTTGATAAACTAAATCCATTTAACCCTCTTGTTAACAAAATAATTAGTGATTCAATTTGAAGAGGAAGTAGATATAAACCTCCTTGTATAAAAACCCTTAAGACAAAAAAAAAAATGCTTTGGAGAAATCATGCATGTTAAAAAATGTTCTACACTAAAAAAAAAAGATCACCCACCCCCCCAGGAGCAATTTTCTCTCTGGATTTTGTATCTGACAAAAATTTAATTCATTTGAGAAATAGAGAACATTCTTAATTGATCCTTTAAAAAAAAATTGATTTGGTTAAAATCTTTAAGCAATAGAGGAAATAGGATTGGTTAAAACAATTAGATTCATTCAAAAGTATATACATATTTAAACTTAAACAAGTATCTATTTACCAACTTTACTTTATGTAATAACTCCACCCCTACTTTCTCTAGGTGCCATTGAAGTTGAAGGGACATGTTCTAAATTAAAAAAAAAAAAAAAAACCCAAAAAAACTAGACAATGTCTTAATGTTTTTATTCTTGCCCATTATTGATTTGACCTGGGCACTCAAATCTCCTATCCTCCACTGAGCAAATTATTTTAGCAAGCAAGGCATGTGCTGGGGTCATGTGTCCCTATCTCTGGTCCTATATTTATTGCCACCTCATGTCATTGAGGGCAGCTCACATGGCACAGGGTGGATATTTTGTTTTAAACTCTCTCTCCCCACCTTTTCACCTTGTCAAGGTACTTGCGTGAGAGAGAGAGGGGTCAAACCTGTGCAATGCAGGCTTGGTGCAGCATGTAGGGAAGTTAGGTGTGGGCAAGGGTTAGTGGTAGTTAGTGGTAAGTAGGGTGTGTTGGGAGTTAAGAGGGGGGGGGGGGGGGAGGGGGGGGGTAAGTATTAAGGTTAGGTTAGCATTTATGTTGAAGATAGAATTTGGTTAGTGTTTTAAGATTTAACTGCTTTATTGTTATGTAAGTTTTGTTTAGTAGTTAGATTTATTGTCAGTTTTAAATAAGATTAGTATTAAGTTAATGGTTAGATTAGTAGTTGTTTTATTTCATTAGACACTAGTTAGTGTTCTAAGTTAGTATTAATTTAAGATAGTTCTTAATTAGTTAGTTTTGAATTTAGTTATCCTTTGTTTTTGATAAGGTAAACAGGTTTTAAGGGGTCCTGAAACCCATAAGTTTAACAACAAGACAGGCTGAAAATAAGCAAAAAATCGCCCAGCCAAATCATAATCCTTATGGCTGAAAATAAGCCCAAAGGCCCAGCCCGAAACAGCTGCCCACTAAAAAGGCCAGTGAACCAACTAGAAAAAATGGAAACCAGACAAAAAGCCAGAGCCAGGAGAAACAAAAACCAAAGGACAGAGACCAAACCTAGCAGACTACTTCTCCATCTCGAGCATGGTCTGGGCAGCTTCGACGCACTCTTGTTGCTCTTCTACCTTATGGTCCTGGGCGTTCATCAGATCCTGCTCCATAGTGCTATCCTTGGCTTTATCCACATCCAGCCTATCTTTGTCTCTATTCTGTTTATCATCTTCCTCCATCTGGTTCCTGTCTTTGAGATTATCCCAGAGAGAGAGGATGTTGTCGTTGATCGAAGCGAGGAGGGAGATCATTTGACTAGCCAGGTTGTGATTGTAGTTCTCAATATTTTTTACTCTCCTCTCCATCAGAGTCTCCTAGCTGTTCTGGTCGCCTTGGCTTTCAGCACTAGTCTTGCTCTTGATTTTTTCCATTTGGGAAACCCTATCTTTGACATCCTCAAGCTCATGGAAAAGCCATTTAATCGACCTGAAGTTGTCGATCATGCTATTGCGGGCATTGTTCAACAGATTCACCAGTTATCCTTTGTTATAGTTGTATTTTATTTTATGTTATTAATTAGTTTTATATAATTGTGAGTTAGTTAGGTTAATTTTAGTAGTGGCATTATTAATGTTGGATTTAAATTTATAATAGTTTTAAATAAAGTTTAGTTTAACTTATAGATTAGTTTGAATTAAATCTAGTCTTCAATTTTAATCGTAAATGATAGATTAATATAAATTAGATTGTTATAAGTATGTTGGAGGTAATTTTAAATTAAAATGTAGATAGTACAATTGATAATAAAGTTTACCTCTAATGTACGTGTATATCTAAGGTTAGTTTAGATTTTGGATTAAAATTTTGAAATGTAGTTAGCATGAGTTGAATAGTTAAATTTAATTGATCGTTTAGAGTTCTAAATTCTCTTAATGTTAGTATTCTAGTAATTGATAAGTTTTGTTCAGGATAGATTATGGATCGGGATGTAATTATCTTAGAATGAAGTTGAATGAGGTTAATTAATGACATTAAGCCTAAAGTAAATGATTAAATTTGTAATGTCATTCAAGTTATTAAGTTAATGGAAGGGACTAGTTAATCAGTTCGTTATAAGGTTAGTGGTATGTTGATCATAATTAAATTGATGTTAAACAAGGCTATGTAATTAAGAGATAGATGTCATTTTAGTTAGTAGGTCATTTGATGTATCGAATAAGTTGTTGTGTTAATCTATTGTCATCCTTAGGAGGTAATATTTTAAGGAATTATTAAAACAATTGAAGGATTAGGACTTTATTTAAATGGAATTAGTCGTTTAATTTAATTAATTGATTTAATAAGAAACATTAAGTTCACCCAAACTATCTCTTTTATGATAAGTTTCAAACTAAGTTGTCACCTCTTCATATCAATGGTGAACTTATATCTATCTTCAAAGTACCTATGGTTATTAGAATTTTAAGCTACTCAAACAATTAGTTCCATTATAGTTAAACATCTAAAATATTTTATGACCATATTATCTTATTGAATCATAGTTCTTAAAAAAAAATTGTGTGTGTTTTGCCCATATATTTTTGGGCATGACATCAACATGTAACTCTACTTCATAGGAATTTCTAGAATCATGTGTTTTCACTATCTTGCATGGTCCAAACTTCTATATTTTCAAATTATTATATGTATCCACTAGAAATATCTCCTAATCTCAAATAAATGATGACTTCATCTCCAATCTAGGATTCCTTATACCTCTTTTTCACATCTACCTTAGTCTTATACTATGTATTCATCTATATAATGTGTTTCCTCACTTCCTCATGGATGTTCTTCAAATGTTCAACAATTTTTTTGCTTCAACACTCCTTATTTATCCTTTATCTAACTAACTCAATTTAGAAACATTTATAGGACTTCTCCCATACACAATCTAGAATGGTGATTTGCCTGTACTCCTATTGAAAGAATTATCGTATGCAAATTCTACCTATTGTAAAATTAAATCCTAGCCTTTTCACTTTTCCCCAACCAAGCATCTTAGTAAATTATCCAAACTTCAGTTCAACACCTCTATTTGTCCATCAGTCTTTGGATGATGTGATGAACTAAACTTCAAATCTATCTTCAATTTATTCTATAATGTACACCAAAAATACCCAACAATATTGGTATCTTGATCAAAATCTATGCTCTTTGATAGACCATGTAGTCTCACCACTTCTCTAAAAATAACACTACCACATGAACACTATCACTAGTCTTCTTGTAGGGAATGTAAAGTGTTATTTTTGAAAATTTATTGATCACCACAAATATTGAATCATGCCCTCACTATGTCCTTGGTAAACCAAAAACAAAATCCACACTGACATCTTCCTATGGCATCTCAAGTACAGGTAATGGATGATATAACCTCACATTATACTTCACTCCTTTTTCCTTTTGACATACTATGCAACTATGTAAAAACTTATTCACGTCTTTCTGCAACTATGGCTAGTGATAATTCTCAACAACTAAAGAAATAGTTTTATCTCTAACAAAGTGTCCAACCAATCCTCTACTATGCTTCTCCTTAATGAGATTATCTCTCATAGAATATAACTTGGGGGGGGGGGGGGGTGTGAATCAATTATCCAACTATTATCACAATTAATTAATCTTAAACAAACTTAACTGTGTGAGTAATACAAATTGAAACCACAACAAGATACTCATACACAATTAACACTAGATATGTTAACTAGGAAGACCCTTGATCAAAGGGAAAACCTTGGTGGAGATGGTACCCACAAGATGATGTTGTTAGAAATAGGGATTACTAAGCGGGGGGGGGGGGGGGGGGGGGGGTGAATCAGTAATCTACAAAATTTAGTCACCAACTAGATATTATTACTTACTTTAAACCATGCATAACAAAGCAATAAAGTAATGCTAAAATAGTAATAGTAACAATGCACAAAGATATCTCATAGCACCATATTTTGTTAACTAGAGAAACCTTGGCCAAGGGAAAACCCTGGTGGGGATGATACCCACTTAATAATATACTAATATATAAGTTCCTTATTAGAGGATGGACCCTATTAGGATTCAATGAGAAAACTCAGTATAAGGAGTCCTTGTTAGGAGTTTTTGAATCCTTGTTAGGAGATTCCAACCCTATTAGGAGTTGTGGGTATAATGTATGCGAGAAGAGCTCACTGCCCAAACATGCAATTTCAACTACAAGAAGATCTCACTACTCAAACAAGAAATTTATTGTTGTCTTTCTTCCTTGAATGATCTTTGATCTTCAACTCAATCTCAAATCACCAAATAGATCATCTAAAACTTTACATATATTGCTTTCACAAAAGTTTGTACATCACAATCACAAATACACAATAGCTCTACATCTTATTACAAAATGTCCTTTTCATAAATACCATGCCTTTATACAAATTTCTATTGGGTTGTCTAAGATCACAAACCACTTTTCCAAGTTAGAGTAAACATATAGGATGTTGGACCTAATCGGGCAAGTAATTGTTTTGTAAACAAAACAATTCTTTCCTTCAATTCTTCTGTCCTACTTCATCAAAACACAATTATTGAGCTATTCCTTACAGTTTTTACTAAATTTTGAGGTTATATAAATCATCATCAACACATATTCTATCTCCATGTAACTTCACTAGTCATAATATGATGTTAGCAACATGTTATAAACAAAACAATACACTATTGTAAACCAAATTCTATACTTAGACAATTTTCTGATTACCAAACACTAAGTATCTTTATTTTTTGAGGTTTCCTATCAGCATGTACATCATGTGTTTCCATAAATGACAACAATTATATATCACTATTAGTCAATTGTCAACAATCTCCCCCTTTAGCATTGATGGCATTAAAATAGAGAAAATTGGCTAAGTGACAAAAACTTAACATAAACAACATATAAACATTACATCTATTACAACTTGTTCAAATTTACATATGCTCCCCCTAACAATATACTTTACTACTTTTATTCACATTGTATCACTCCCCTTTTTGACATTTATACAATTTTCACATGTATCTCTCCCCCTTTGACATCAATGACAAAGGTCAAAATGTTAGGATTATGTCCAAAGAAAAAACTATCCAAAAACTATCAAAACTACTATCCTTCCTTATGCTGATATGATCTTCATACAATCATCAAAAATAGCCTTCAAACTATCCATATCTTTGGTCCATGTTTCCTTGGTAGAATTAGCTAAGCTGAGAATTGTACATAAGGCATATGATGCAATCTCAACTGCATTACTATCTAAATACAAAAAGTTTGAATATGTGTCCTTGGCCTTGACACATCCGTCTAACTGTTTCTTAGCAAAAGATAATTTTAGAGCAATAGATTCTCTGAAATCAGATGTCCTCTTCAAAATTTGTTCTTTCCAAAGTTTCAATTTCCTAATATCACTGTGAATACTGGCAACTTGACCTTCAAAATTATCTACTTTACAAGATGGATGCTAGATCTGGTTGGACAAAGCCTCTAGGTCACTCAAATTTTTCTCTATCTAAGTATCAATGTCTTTAGTCAGCTTGTATAATAAGGTACACTTAGCATACAATGTTTTCCCTTCCTGCTGGCATTTCATAAGTTCTTTTATACAAGTATCAAGATTAACTAAGTCATTCTTGATATTCTGATAGATGGTGCTAAAAAAGTTAGTATCATGGGAAATTTGTTCCTTTTCCTCTGAAAAATTCAAAAAATTTGTAAACTCTTCATCAAAAGATTTTAGCTCAATTTGTGCTCTTTTTTTGAGATCTATTTTAGTGTGTTGAACATCCAATGTACTGTGCAATCTTTTTCTCACTTCCATTAATGCTCTTTGTAAGCTTTTCATTATTTTATTCTTCTATATAAGTTTAGATAAGGATGAGATCAGGTCTATTTGATCATCATCATTAGTAGCTAAACTAGCAAGAGAGAGGAAAGTGGATGAACTAGATGGTTTAGTCTCATCCTCCCTCTATTTCTTCATTGCTTCTTTTGTTCTTCTCACTTCTTCTTTCTTTTCCTTTTCCTCTCTTTCTCTCTTCTCTTCCAATCTTTTCTTTTCATCTTTCTCAATTTTCTTTTTCTTCTCTTCATCTACAATTCTTTTCTTTTCTTCATCTTGCTTTCTTTTCTTATCTTCCTCAAGCAATTTTTGCTTGGCTTCCTCTATTTTCTTCTTTTCTTCTTCTAGTAGCCTCTTTTCTTCCTCAATCTATCTCAACTTATCCTCAATATCCTCAATGTCTAGTTCATTTGGTTTGGAACCACCAAATGGATTGGTATCATTACTGGTAACATTGGTTTGATCAATCTACATGGTGTCACCACTTACTAACAATTTCAAGGTTCTAGGAGCTAGACGAGATGCTATCTCTGTCAACGTTTGACTAATTTTTGCTACATTCTCACTTCTTAACTTATCCTTTTCTCCAATCATAAATAGAAATGGTCTTATTTCATTCCTTAAGTATGGAGTGAGGTTATTCAAAAACCTTCTAATTTCATCTTCATCATCAATCTTGGAAATGGTTATGAGCATAAACTTCTAAAGTTCAAGGTCTTCTTCCTTTGCAGGAGCCTTCTTCTCAATAAGTATCTCATAGAATTTTTGGTTTATAATACTCTAAAGGTCCTTCAATTTCATATTATTTGGTACAATATATCTCACAATAGATATATCTATCTGATCTTTCTCAAAATTTTTGTATAAATTATAAAAATTATTTATCTAAATATAGTTACCTTCATTTGTAATCACTGTGTTGATATTTTCTATCTTTGGCTTCTTGTGTAGGTGGAGTCACCTTTTCTGCTTGCTTAGTTTCTTGTTCCTCATATTCTTCATCACTAGAGTCAATTGTCAACAATTTTTTCTACCTCTTTCCTGGTCTTGTGGGCAGCTATTTGACTTTCTTTATCTTTGTAGACACTTTGTCAACTAATCTTTCAGACTTTCTCTTTGGTTCACTGGGCTAAGCATCAAACACTGTTGTATATGGAATGCTCTACTCTGAAGATGTCTCAACAACTAATACTGACAAAGGTTGCATGTTTAGTATACCTTGCTTCATCTTCTATCTTATAATCTCAGACTCACTCTCTGTCATTCTAGCCTCTAATAGTGCCTTCTTCATTATAAATTCAACCTTTTTGTGTGATGCCTTCTCTAAGGTTGCTTGATGAGCTTGCTGTATGATCTCATCATATGTACCAAATCTATATTTATCTTTATCTCTATCTAACTTCAAAAACAAATCAATATAACCAACTACAACATCATCATTCAATTCATAGCTTAAGGGATCAAAAAATGTTTCCTGAGGTTCCACTGCTTGAATATATGTATGATCTGTATCAACCAAAACACAAATATCTTCCTTGAATCTATCCACAATTGGAGGTGTAATTCTAAATTTTTGTTTCATTTTATTCTAAAATTTTCTCATTATTAGGTTACCACTATCTAATATCTTGTTTGCAGGATGCCTTCTGCGTACCTCTGTAATCTTCTCCATAGCGCATCCATCACTACTAATTATGTCTAAGTGATAAGTAAGGAATCTATTAAGTACATGAAATAATATATGATTGATCAAAGAATGGAATCTAAACACACCATTCTTTTTCCTTTTGATCTTTTCTAGGTTTTCTAGGAGTTACATTCTTAGTATTTCACTAAGATTCACTTACTCTTGCTCTACACATATCTTATATGTTGCATAAATGAGTCCTGCTAAAAGTTCATCAATCTTTGAACTTGCACAAACTAAATAAGAAATAATTCTACTTAGAAATCTCACATTATCTTTCTTGATGGTGTTGATCACCATAGCCTTACCATTGTACACTACCTTAGTATAGCTTTCAACTTTCTTTTTGACCATTTTCTCACCTATAGGTACACTTCCTTGTTTGCTAAGAGTAGTCACCTCATGAATAAGGTTGGAAAATATGTCAACTATATTATCTTGCATCCACAATTTTCTATCATGTATCCTAGTCAATATAATCTGTGTCCATTCATCTGTGTCTAATTCACGGTAGAAATGATACTTAAACAAGTCTAATTCCTTAGATGTTCAAATCTAGGCTTCACAGTCATGTCAAGGTTGAAAACCAATTCCATATCTTTGTTCATTAATTCACTACCAATCAACTCAAACTTCATATTTAAATAACTCCCTACGTCTTCAAGATAAACTATTTTGTTCAGAGTGATAGACGACACTGAGTTAGGGTTTCCTTCATTAGGTTTTATGGAAACAATCTTTAACTTAGGTCTATCTTCATTCTCAACACTATGCATTACTAACATATCCATGATTCTTATCAATTAAGATATTTTATCAAACAATTTTTTGGAAAAATGATAAAATACCTCTTTCTAAAAATTGGGTTTACTTTGAAATTGCTCTAACAAGTTGCTTCATAATGTTCTTTACTTTGGATGTGTTTGCAATGAAGTTCAATTTGTAGACACCTAAAAATCTTTTATAAAATAAAAATATTTTTATTTTCTAAAAAAATTCCCTGATGACATCATCATTATTTAATTAATTAATTAATTTATTTTTATGCCATTAAATCCCTTTATCTTAATTAAACATATTTAATTAAGGAATCCCTCTCAAAAATGTTTAAATCTTATTTAAACATTATTTCCTTATTTATTAATTATTTAATTAATAAATTGACCAAAAATCCCAAAATAAATAAATAATTTATTTTTTGCCCAAAACTTGGCCAATTTCCTTAAGACCACTAACCTCTTTCAAAATCTTCTAATCCTTCTTTAATTTCGATTAAAGGCTAATCCCATCATTTCCTATCCCTAATCCCAACTCAAAATATTTAATTAAGATTAAATATTAATCCTCATATTTATTAAAAATATTTTAATAAATATCTCCTCAACCGAAACCCTTGAAATAAATAAAACTTTATTTATTTCCTAAAACCCTTATTTATCCTCATCCTAGGAAGTTCTAGACTCTTCTAGAAAGTCTTCATCCTCATCCAAAGCCTAGACTCTTCTAGAAGATGTCAATCCTTATCTTTGACCTTAATCTTAATCCCCCCCCCTAACCTTGTCACATTCCCTAAACATGGGTTAAGAGTTGCTAACCCAAGCCAAAGCCAACAAATATCTCCTCCTTTACCCACCCTCATTAAATGCCATCCACTTGCCCATCTCTAACAAGCCTAGTCTAATCTCAACCCAAGCCTAATCCAAGCCTTAATCATTTGCACATTCCTAAGTCAAGCTTAAGACTTTCTTAATCCAACCCGAGTCAAATATCTCAACTCTCTCACAAATATCCCAACCATAAAACTTTATGAAGCCCACAAAGCCATAAATGACTCTTACAAGCCCATTCATTGCTCTTACAAGCCATTATGAGGGTCTTTATGAGCTTTGAGCCTCCTTTGTTGACCCCTCAACCCCTCTTGCTCTAACTAATGACCCTATGACATGTGTCACTCCTTGATTGGTTGTAAGGAAGCACAATCCATGTGCTCTCCTCTCATTCAATCTAAACCTTCCATAAGCTTTCTCCCATCCTTGCATCCTAGCCCTCGATCCCTCAAGCCCTTTGCCTATTTAAGGAATCCTCTCCCAAGCCATTTTAACACAATCACCCATAGTAACAAAGTAATGCCATTTTGATCATGAAGTAAAGCCATAATGCCATTTTTGAGAAGCCATGTTACATCAAATCCATTCACCCAAGTCAAAATCCATCAAGAACACTATTGAAGCCTTTGGAGAATCAAGCATACATCCTATCTAATTAGACAAAGCTACTCAACAAGAGAGCTTCTCATTGAGAGAGCCCATTAATGACTCATATTCTCAATTGAGAGCTCATCTTAGTCTATCTTGAAGTTATGTTTATTTAGTTTTGTGAATACTTTTTGATTTGATATTTAGTGTTCTTTGCATTACTAATCCTCATATACACAATTATGTACTCCATTCATCCCATCAACTTGAACTTGCATTAATTATGTACTTTGCAAATATGAAAAAGCTATCAATTATATTATGTACTCATATAACTACTCAAGATCATCTATCTGATCTTCATGTCACCTAAGGTTTAATATAGCCTCCTTTCATCATGAAAACCATTATCAAGACTTCACATTGCAAAATTACCTGCAAAAACATACTTTTCATATTATGTTATAGAATCAACCTTTACTGTAATCCTAATAACTTTGAATTCCTTCATAACTTGTTTAGATGAGCTCCAAATTACAAGTGAGCTTAGGTACCATTTAAACATAAATAGATAAACCTTATCCCAACTTCCCTACCTCTAATTTGGCTTTTGGCTGAAGTTCTCAAATTCTAATGTTGTGTAAAAGCTTAATTCAACTTAATTAAATCAAACTCAACAACTTAATTCAATCTTCCTGTCTCATCATCATCTAACTTTTCTTTTTAGATATCTACTCCTTTCACAAATGCTTCATTGAGTTCTTCTCAAAGTTCACTAACAATGTTTCTATGTTCCTCATTGTCTCTATTAGTTCCAGAGTTCCTTTCATGGTTCCTTCTATTATTTCCAATGTTCTTTTCATAATTCCTTCTATTCCTAAAGTTTCTTCCATTATTTCTTCTATCTATGAAGTTTCTATCCATTCTATAGTACTTTACTCTATATCTAAAGTTGTTGCACACCTGACATACTAGTGCTCTACTTCTAGGATTCTGCCGATCATTCGGTGCATGAAAATTCCAAGCAATGTGTCCTACATTGTTACACTTATAACACAAAATACATCTTCTATCTTCATAAGATCTTCCTTCTCTTGATGTCCTTTCATTAGATCTTATTTCTTCTATCATTATCATACTTAGGTTTCCTACAATCAATTGCATTGTGACCCATACCATGACAATTATGACAATAAAATTCCTTAACATGATTAAATGACTTATTAGTACAATATCTTTTTATATGTCCTATTTCATTACATAAAAAGAACTTACCTCTAAACTTATACTTGGTATTGCAGGAGTCTCCACTTGCTTTGGTTCATCCAAGATTTCAACTTCCTTGTTTTTCTCGATTTCTTTAGGTTTCTTAGAAGATTGACTTGATTCAATCTTATCATCAAATTTATCTTTTTCTTACATATTTGATCTAATCTTGGGTTTCTTTACAGACATATTGATTAGATAACCAAGACCAATCTTATCATAAGTAGGCCTCTATATTGACATTGAATCATAAGGCTTTTCTCTGCTAGAATAAAGCTTCTCAAGATGCTATTTGAATTGTGTTAATTCACCTTTCACAATGGTATTGTACTTATGGATTTCTTCATGATCTTCTTTCAATGTTTCAAATTTAGATGTTTTCTTTTCCAAACTTGCTCTCATATCTACATTTTCTGAATCAATTTTGCTAGAATAATTTCTCAAAGTTAGGTTTAGATTTGTAATCTTCAATTCATGCTTCAAGATCTTATACTCTATCTTCAACTTTGAATAGTCATCATCACTAGTTCCAGATTCAATAGATTCAGGTTTGGATTTGAGATGTTCAATCTTTTCCTTCAATTGGCCAATGTATACTTTGGAATCTTCATATCTATCCTTTAGCTTATCTCTTTCTTTAGTAATGAGATCAATTTGTTCAAGAGCTTCTTCAAGGTTCTTCATCAACCATTCCATATCCATAGGGATCTTACTTAAGATGTTATACCTCTTCAAAGTAACTGTTCTTTGATACCAATTGTTAGAAATAGGGATTACTAGGGGGTGGGTGAATCAATAATCTACAAATTTTAGTCTCCAACTAGATATTATTACTTACTTTAAACCATGCATAACAAAGAAATAAGCAATGCTAGACAATAATGGTAACAATACATAAAGATAACTCATAACACTATTTTTTTAACTAGGGAAACCTAGGCCAAGGGAAAACCCCACTGGGGATGATACCCACTTGATAATATAATGATATATAAGTTCCTTGTTAGAGGATGGACCTTGTTAGGAGTCAATGAGAAATTTTAGTATAAGGAGTCCATGTTAGGAGACTTTGAATCCCTATTAGAAGATTCCAACCTTGTTAGGAGTTGTGGTACAATGTATGCAAGAAGAGCCCACTGCCCAAACATGCATTTTCAACTACAAGAAGAGCTCACTACTCAAACAAGTAATTTACTATTATATTTCTCCCTTGACTAATCTCTGATCTTAAGCTCAGTCTCAAATCACCAAATAGCTCATATAAAATTTCAGATATATCACTTTCACAAAAGTTCACATAGCACAATTTGGAATTCAAAATTACATAATAGTTGTACATCTTATTGCAAAATTTCCTTTTCATAAATACCATTCCTTTACACAAAATGCTGCTGGGTCGACTAACACCACAAACTACTTTTCCAAGTTAGAGTAAATATCTAGGATGTTGGCCCTGTAGAACAAGAATCTTAGTGTGCAAAGAACATTAACATTAAAGCAAACATTCACAAACTAAAACTATATTCACATATGAGATTAGACAAAAGAAACAATTAAGGAATGCAAACCCAAAAAAGGAAACACTCCATGCTTCCTTGATTTTGTAGATGTGTCCTTTGATGTGGATGTATGCTCAAATGATCAAAGTTACTTCAATGGTGGAGATGGATAATAGCAAATTGGTAGCTTTGTGAGCTCTCAATTTAGCATTATAAGGGTATGGGTATGGCTTTGGTTCTCAAAATAGCATGGTAACTTTAGCTCCAAGATTGTTGATGAAATGGCTTGGGATGGGATTCAATTTATAGGCTAAGGGGTAGAGGGATGGAGGGTTTAGATCCAAGGATGGATGAAGGCTTAAGGAGGGCTAGGATGCACTCAAAGGAGAGCACATGGATTGTGCTTGTTTATCACCAATGGGAAGGTGACACTTGTCACAAGGAGGATGAGTGTGAGAGGGTAGGGTAAAGGGTTGGTTAAAGGCATGATGAGTGGGGTTGAGTATGTAAGAGGGATGTAAGAGGAATGAGTGTGGAAGAGGGAAGAGTGTGGAAGATGGGTGTAAGAGTCATGAGTGGGCTTGTAAGAGTCTTTTATGTTTTGTAAGAGCACTCATGACTTAGTGGTTGGGATTTTTGAGGGGAGACTTTGGTTTGAATTAGGAAAGTCTTAAACTTGTTTAGGGAATGTGACAACATTAGGGGGTGGATTAGGCTTGGGTTTAGGATTAGATTAGGGATGTTAGAGATGTACAAGTGGATGACATTAATGAGGGTGGGTGAGTTAGTGGCTAAGCTTGGTTAGTATGGGTGGATTAGGCTAAATGGAGGATTAGAGATAGGTTAGGGGTTTTTGAATTTGAGGATTTCATTTATCAAATAGATTTATTTAATAAATGGGGATTTTTGAAATTAGATAGAAGAATAGGATTTAATTGATAAATAATAGATTATTTGATTTATCAATTAGGACTATAGATGATTAATTAAATTAATCAACTAGGGATGGCAAAGGATTAATTAAATAAGAATTTAATTAATGATTCCTTTAGAGATAGCTAAATTAGATTACCAAAGCAGTGTAATCAAATTTAGGTGTATACATTTTGCCCCTCTTTGACATAGTGTTGAGACAACACTATTTCAAAGAAGTTGGAATGAAGACGACACGAAGAAGATGTTTTAGCAACAAGGTTGCCCCAGTCTCGGATAAGAAGAGGAGAGACTAGACTTAGATGATGCCCCCTCAAGAAGGTGGCGGGGAGAGAAATGAGGCTCAAAAACTTCTTGAAAAGTACAAGAATTTGAGATGAGCTAAGACACAGATTGAAAAAGAGAAGGGGCTGAATTAGCTCAAACTCTCACTATGGGAGAATGATGAAGGGAAATCAAGGGCACAACAGTAAAGCAAGCTTAAGACTTTCCAGGATTGGGGGGGGGGAGGAGTGGAGCGCTATAAAAGGAATCCATGGTAGGGAGATGGATGATAGAATGATAAAGCTGATGCAACAAAATTTCAAAGAGTCAGATTGGTGAAAGATGGGTTTCAGAGATCCCTAGGACTAGGATTGTGGATCTCGAAAGATGAGGCTTGGTGGATTGATTTGATTGGTGGATCCCTAAGACTAGGATTATGGATCCCTAAAGCTAAGCATGAGGAGTGATTCAAAGAGATACTGATGCATAAGTTGGGGTAGGAGTGACAGATGTAGGATATGGATGGGGGATAATGGAGATGAAGGGAATCCATTGAAGCTTTTTGAGCGGGGGGATACTTCAAAGAGAAGTACCACCATGTAGTTGAGCACTAGATTTTCTATAGGATTGTTGGTTAATTGCCAAGGTTACCAAGAACATCAAGGCCTTTTCACCAACCGTCCAGAGGACTGACGAACTGACTCGAAACAAACACGCAAGGATTGCCCCAGTATCACACATGAATCCCAAAGGAAGCAGCGTGGAAACGACACTAGGTAACCCACAAGCAAAAAAAGAAAATGAGCAAAAGACCTGGTCAAGACCTTACGCTCTAATTGCCCCATTCGCAGCATACCATGATATGGAAGATCGTGGCAACCTTGATTAGGGAACAAGGAGATTGCTTGGAAAAGATATTGCAAGACCCAAAAGGGAAGATCCCAAATCAAAAGAAAGCGAAAATCCAAAAGAGAACTGTTTGCCAATGAGATGGGTAGGACAAGGTACTAACGGACCAAGATCAGATATGAGGAAAGCTATATCCTGCAAGGATCTATCAGAGAGCATCTGAGCTGATGGATCTGGATGAGTGATGTGTCTGGAAAGCTGAACTAAGAAGGATAACACTTTGGTGACAGGAGATCTAGCTAAAGGATGCATTAAAATAGCTAACCAAGGTATGCGATGTGTGCAACATGTTGATCAAGGAAAAACTAACACGAATGCTGGATAGATACAATGGTACTAAGCTAAAGAGGATGTACAAGCTAACGGACCAAGATATGTTACAAATGTACAAGTTTGTTCATGTTTTGGTTTTTTGTGAGATGGAAATGTTTGTGAAGGATGTGATGTCTATAATAGTTGATAGGTGGATAGGTAGATGGTTTGTGAAAAGCTTAAGGAAAATGGGATTCTGTGTGTGCATGTGATAAGATACAAGCTAGGATACAAGATTTACAAGCTGTACAGGAGGTATTGACAAGCTCCATCAGATTTTGGATATTTGATTGGAACACCAAGGGAACAAGTAGGTGTTTTATGGGATGGTGGGTGGATGGATGAGGGATAGGATAGTGATAGATAATGGATTAGTCTTTAGTGCACAAGGCACCTGAATTACCAGGTTTTCACCAAGGTACCTATCCAAGGCGCTTGAATTGCCAAGTTTTCACCATTGGACGCTTATTTCTCTTTACTATTTTTTTTTGTATTTTTCAAAAGCTGGGTATACCAAGGATCTTCAAGCATAGAACTTCTTGAGATGAATGATGTTAGTGGGATCATTCAAGAGTTCTCCTTCTGGTGTAGATAATTGATAGGCTCTGGAGCCAAAGGAGGTAGTAACCACATAGGGACCAAGCCATGTAGGTTCAAACTTGCCTTTCTTTTCTCGATCTGCTTAGACTTTCATATTTTCTTTGAGGACCATGTCACCTGGCTGAAAGTGTCATGGGAGCACCTTCTTGTTGAAATTCCTTTTGAGATGATTTTGATAGACTGTGAGATGGTCATAGGCTTGTTGTCTCTTCTCGTCTAAGAGATCTAGTTGGGTGAGTCGAGCTACTCTGTATTCTTCATCTGAGATTTGCCCTCGCAAAGATATGTGTAGTGAGGGAAGTTCAACTTTTATAGGTAATACTACTTTGACACCATAGACTAGGGAGTATGGAGTTGTGCCTGTGGATGTATGGAAGGAAGTTTGATAGGCCCATAGAGTCGAATTTATTTGAAGGTGCCAATCACGGCCAGAATCATTGACAACTTTCTTTAGGATTTTGAGGAGGGTTTTATTAGTTGCCTCTGCCTGGCCGTTACCTTGTGGAAAATATGGGCTAGAAAAGTGGTGATGGATGTGGAGGGAAGTGCATAATTCTTACATGTTGAGATTTTAAAAGTTACCTCCATGGTCAGTGAAGATGGTGGATGGGATGCTGAAGCAGCAAACAATGTGGTACAAGATGAACTTGGAGACTTGAACTCCTGTAGCTGAGACTAGGGGGACTGCTTCCACCCACTTAGTGAAATAGTCTGTAGTTGTTATTATCCATTTATGTCCATCAGATGAGAGAGGTGTGATAGTTCCAACTAGATCAAGGCCCAACAAGCAAAAGGCCAAGGTGGTGCAATAGGCTGTAGATCCTGTGCTAGAGCGTGCACAAGATTTGCATGCTGCTGACATGGGAGACACTTTCTGACAAAGTCACAAGAGTCTTCTTCAATGGTAGGCCAATAGTAGCCTGCTCTAAGGATTTTTCATGCTAGGACAATACCACTCGTGTGGGCACCGCAAAGTCTAGAATGTACTTCTTTTAATGCCATCGTGGCCTCATTTTCATCTAAACATCGAGAGAGGGTATCATGATAACCCCGACAATATAGGGTATTGGCTATGATAAAATAGTAGGATGATTTTTGAATAAGGTTCTGGCATTGGATGCGTGTGAGGTGAGGGGATATGATACCATCGTTAAGGTAAGCGTGAATTTCATGGTACCAAGGGGATTGGGGACCAACCAAGATACAACCACGGTTTGAATCCTCATTCGCATAAGCAGGTGTGAGGAGCTGCTCAACTAAAAATTCATAATACATAGCTTCTTGGGGAATTTCCAAGAGCGAGCCAATAGTGGCCATGGCATCTGCTGCCTTATTCTGCATTCGAGGCACTTGTGTAAATTGAAGCTTTGTAAAATGTTAGGTCAGCTGATCAACTAGCTCTTTGTAGGGTAATAGATTTTCATCTTTGGTTTGATATTCATTTAAGACTTGTTTGATGATGAGCTAGGAATCACCAAAGATTTCTAACTCAGTGATATTCCATTCTGCAGCTATCTTTAATCCTGCTACAAGAGCTTCATATTCTGCTATATTGTTGGTGCTGGGGAATTGTAGCTTGAAGGCTTTTGGAATATAATCTCCTTGAGGTGTAACTAATAATATTCCTTCCCCTGATCCATGAAATGTGTATGAGCCATCAAAATAAAGCTTCCATGAGGGTTGTTCTTCAATTAGGTAGATATGCTCGTCTGGGAATTCTGTGAGCAAAGGATATGTATCTACTAGAGGTGCATCAGCTAGGTGATCTGCTATAGCTTGCCCTTTGATTGCCTTTCTGTCCATGTACTGGATGTCAAACTCACTTAGTAGCATAATCCATTTGGCCAAACAGCCTGTAAGTGCTGCTCTAGAGAGTATATACTTGAGAGGGTCAATCTTGGAGACTAGTTGGATGGTATGACTTAGCATGTAGTGACGAAGCTTTTGAGTTGAGAAAACAACTGCCAAACAAGCTTTTTCCATAGGAGTGTAATTGAGTTCATAACCAACTAGGGTTCTACTGATATAGTAGATGGCTCTCTCTCTGCTATAATCATCATGTTGTACTAGAAGTGCCCCTAGAGCAGTACGTGTTGCTAATATAAACAAGATCAAGGGACGACCAGGAATTGGTGGAACCAAGATAGGGGGATTGGTGAGATACTGCTTGAGCTGATCGAAGCTGTACTGACATAAAAGATCCCACTTGAAGTTCTCATTCTTCTTAACGAGTGTGAAAATGGTGTACACTTATCTACAAGTTGGGAGATGAAGCGCCAGACAGATTGAAGTTTTCCCTGAAGAGAGCGAAGCTGTCGCAGTGTCTGGGGAGGAGGCATGTCTAAGATAGCCTTGACCTTTTTGGGGTCGATCTCTATACCTCGTTTAGAAACTATGAAGCCTAGAAGCTTGCCAGATGTGACCCCAAAGACACACTTCTTGGGATTTAGCATGAGATGATATTGGGCCAACCTATCAAAGACTTTCTCCAGGTCAGCAAGATGATCCATGAAGGTGTGAGATTTGACTAGGATATCGTCCACATAATCTTCCAAAATGCTATGGATAAGATAATGGAAAATGGCTGTCATAGGTCTTTGATAGGTAGCCCCAACATTCTTTAGGCCAAAAGGCATCATGGTGTAGCAAAAGGTTCCCCAAGGGGTCATGAATGCTATCTTATGCTGATCCTCTTCTGCAATCTTGATCTGATTATACTCGGAAAATCCATCCATAAGGGACAGAATTTCATGTCTAGCTGTAAGATCTACAATCATATCTATGTTGGGCAAGGGAAAATCATCCTTTGGAAAAGCTTTGTTAAGATCTCTAAAATCAGTGCAGATTCTGATGTCACCGGAAGGCTTAGTGATAAGGACCATGTTGGAGATCCATTCTGAGTAGTCGATAGGTCAGATAACCTTAGTAGCTAACATTCTTTCTAGTTCAGCTTTGACTAGTAATGCCACCTTGGGGTGCATTTTTCTAAGCTTTTGTCTGACGGGCTTGATCTTTGGATCGACTGCAAGATGATGAACTACAAGCTTTGGATCAAGTCTTGGCATGTCTTGATATGACTATGCAAATTGGCCAATCTTCTCTCATAAAACCTCAAAGAGGAGCTCAGCTTGGTATTGTGATAGGGATGCAGCAATGTGAACAATTCTAGGGATCTCTGAAGAACCAATGTTGACTTCTCTAGTATCCTCTATTAGAATAGAAGACACCTCTGGTCGATTATCTTGAGGAGGCAATACTAAATCCTCATGTTCTGCTTGTGGCTCTGGATTTTCTTGCTGAGGGGTTCTCTTCGCTGCCTTAGCTAGTCCCAAATTTACCTTAGTTCTAGTTTTGGGTGTATCGAAACTAGGTTGGGGATTTTCTCCAAAATACCCCTTGGGATCTAGCTTGTAGATGTAGGCAGAATCTGGCTTTGTCTTCTTATGAGGAGTTTTGGCTCCCATGAATCTTAGAAGTGCTTCCTCTGATGCAAACTCATCAATATGTATGACACTTGGTTGGTCCCAATCTATGAGTTGTGGATGAGCAAGTGGTAGGTCAATGAGATGGATGGATAGTTCTCGAAGAACAGAGTCTCCTAGGAAGATTTGGTCTGGGATATCGTCATAGGCTCTCTTTTCAACTTCCTCAGGAATGTCTTCAATTTTGACAAGGTCGTGGTGGATGTTCGAAAAAGCGTGACCATTCTCGTTGGTGCCCCCAGTTGTGGGTATGCCAAAGCCAAGACCTAACTTCGTTTCCCAATTATGTGCTTCGATGGGACATTGCATTCCCATTTCTTTTGGTCCTAGTCCACCTCCTTGATAGTTCCATTTTTCAGTGATGAGCTTATGTTGTTGGGGATACTTCTGGCTGAAGTGATCAAGGCGTGCTTGATTTCTTGGAGGTGCATCCTTATGTAACCAATTGTTGATATCTGGAGTGAGCTCCTCATGAAGAGGGGTTTTTGAGGACACAAAGGTGGTTGGGCCAAATTGTTTGTATCGAGGAGGTGGAATCTCCTTATCTTTGTGATATGTTGGCCGTCCATAGGTATGTGGATCAAGTGGGATTGCTCCGACAGCAAATGCATTTGATAGACTATATTCTCCACAACCTTTGTTGTTGATCTTTACAGTAGATAGGGTGGAGGCGAGGATGGTTTTTGCATCATTACAAGTGTGGGATGAGCTGGTGATGGCTGTGCCGATGTCTATTCTAGGCCAATGGTTTGTATATGAAGCTTCAACCGCATTGCAGTAAGCAAAGGGTTCTGGATCGGCATGGATGGTTACCTCAGTGCCCTGATGCAAAAATTTGATGCACTGATTGTAGGTGGATGGAACGGCCTTCATAGCATGAATCCACGGGTGACTGAGGAGGATGTTAAATGGTAGGTTTAGATCAACAACATGGAAAATTGTCTCTTGGATGACCGGCCCAACCTTGATTGGTAGCAAAATAGTCCCTTCTGTGGTCCTTTCCAAGTTGTCATAAGCTTTGATGGTGATAACCTCACTGATCATATTTGCCTCAGTATACCCAGCTTGTTTTATGAATTTTAGGGTGCAAATGTTCAAGGCTGATCCATTATCTATCATTACTCTTTTCACGGCAAAATTGGATACCATGATGGCTATGCAAAGTGGAAGGGTGTGATCAGGCTCAACCGCGGGTATGTTGGTGGGTTTGAAAGATAGGGCACATGAGGATGAAAGGTGTCCAACAAGATTACAAAAATCAGTGGCATTGATATCAGAAGGGACACAAGATTCTATGAGAGCACTGTTAAGGATGTCTTTGTACATAGGACTAGTGCGGAGAAGGTCTAAAATGGAGATTTGGGCTGGCATGTTCCCAAGGTGTTCCAAGATATTGTACCGGCTTTTTGATGGAGCTGATGGTGCTGACGAAATTGGTGGGCCTACGATGTTAAATCGCGCTCTTCGAGTGGTGACTACACACCCATTGTCTAGTCCTTGGATATTGATAACATTGAAAGAAGGCTCTTTCTCAGATATACAACCTATAAGGCTACCATAGTCTATATAGGATGAAGTGTGGTCATTGTTCTTCCCATGCTGTTGGTTTGTCTGGCGGTTGTTGGTGTTGTTTTGGATAGGTGCTTTTCCAGGATTTTGGTTTTTCTGTGGAGGAAAAGCATTTTGATAAATCTATAAGTCTGCATTGGGAGAGGTTTGGGCACCAATAGTGATTTCTTTCTGATCAATGAAGTCCTGCACATAATCTTTCAGTTTCATGCATCTGAGGGTGGTGTGACCATTTACCCTATGGAACTTGCAATACTCATTGTCCTTGTACCATGCAACTTTGGATTGGCTTGGATCAATTTCCTGGGTAGGAGGAAATTTGATGAGGTTTTCCTTAGCCAATTTCTCAAAAATAACATCCAGTGGCTCACCAAGGGGTGTATAGTTTCTAGGTGCGGGTTGGAATCTGGGTTTTTGCCCTGCAGCTACATTGATGGCATTAGCTTGATTGTTAGACCCTTGAAAGTTGGGTCTTGTATTGTGGTTTTGATAGCTTTGGTTATTTTGTTGTCGGTAATTGATAGCTTGTTGGTTGTTTGTTTGATATGGTGGGTTGGACTGGTTTTGAGAAGGACCAACAATATTCACATGTCTGGTGTCAGTAACCCCATCTATTGCAACATGCTTGTTTTTGTTCCAATACCTAGACCTGTCATTGGAATGTGATTAATTTTGGTTGGCCTCTTTGTAAATCTTTACCACACCATCTTTGATGAGTCCTTGCTCAAGGATCATTCCTTTCTCTTTGATATCCTTATAGGTTTGCAAAAAGTTCATGGTCATGTGGTGAGCCAAGCTGGGATGTGCATTATCAATAAACATTTTCACCACATGGCGTTCTGGCAAGGTGCAGGATATGCGGGTGGTAAGGGTTTGCCATCTTTGCAGGTATTCGGTAAGGCTTTCTCCACCTTTTTGCTTGGTGTGGACAAGATCAACTATTGATAGCTCTGTTTCAACAAGATGGGCATATTGGGCTACAAATGCCTTAGATAATTCAGTAAAGTTTTTAATTGTGCCATAGGGGATTCTATAAAACCATTCAAGAGCTGGTCCAGCCAAGCTTTTGGGAAAAAGGCGCAAGAGGAACACATCATTGTATGCCACGTCCTAGCAATGCATGTAAAATTCTTTGATATGTGTGACAAGGTCTCCTTTTCCTCTGAATTTGTCAAATTTGGGTACCTCAAAGTGTTTGGGAAATGGTGTCATGGTAATGGATCTGTCAAATGGGTAAGGACACACATTCTCAAACTTGAATGTCTTTGGATCATTCCCTTCTTGGATGGCTTTCAGAGCTGTCTTCATTTGCTCCCATTCTGAATTGATAGGTGATGGCTGGGGTGCCCCCAATGTAGGAGTGCCTTGAGGTAGGCATGTGCTTGATGGGGCCATTGAATATGGATGGCTGTGAGGGATTTGTTGATAGGGATTGTACATTGTTTGTGCAGCTGCATGGTGGATGACGGGTTGTTGAGGGGGAGGCGGCACATATTGCTGCATGTGCTGCGAGGCTTGCTGTTGATATGGGATTTGAGGTTGGGATTGAGGAACATAAGCTGGCTGTGGGATAAATGGATTTCTTTGTGGAGGTAAGGTATAAGATGGTTGTGAGGCTTGGGGAAAAGATCGGGGGGCTTGTGGGGTTTGACCAATATATGTGGGTTGTGCCCCCATTTGGGATGGTATTTGCAAATAATTGGTGGTTGGCTGGGGTGGTGGATTACCTCCTAGAAGTGGCATTGAAAAGTAGTTGGTAATAGGAGGTAATGGATTAGTTGGTGGTGGAGGTGGTGGGAATTGAAAGCTTGGGAATGGAATTGATGGGGTTTGATAGCTTGGTGGTTGGATTTGGAAGCTTGGTAGAGTGGTGGCGGGAGCTGGGGTCACTTGGGAGCTTGGTAGAAGATTGGCAGTAGCTTGTGGGATTTGATAGCTTTGTGGAGTGAAGGTAGTAGCTTGTAGATTTGTGGCTGGTGGTATTGAGCTCCCAAGACCTAATGGAAATGATGGAATTGTGCTTTGGGCTATGGTGAACAAGCTGGGGGCGATGAAAGGTTGATTACTTGGCCCCATTGGTGGCAACCTTGTTGTATATTGCTGAGGTTGGCCAAAGATGCTAGCACTGATTTGGGAGATGGGTGGATTTGGAAGGCTGGGTTGGGGAGCAGCAGCAACAATAGTGAAGGGGGTGAATGGTGAGGTGTTTTGGGTAAAGGGGGTTGGGTTGGCTTGCGGCATGGAGATTTCAACTTGGGTGGATGATGGTATGTTTGGGTCTGTTGGGTCATATGGATTGGCTGGAGGTTCTTCTTTTGGAATATATTGAGGATAATTTGGATCATAAGAGCCTATGGGTGGTGGTAGCTGCCCAAAAAATGGGTGAGATGGATCTGATAATGGAGGGGGTCTTCCAAAGTCAAAGGTTCCTACATTGTCCCTTCGAAAATTAGCCATGATTGTCTCTTTGTTTTTGTCTATAATGGCATTTTCCAATATTGCATTTCTTGGTTGGTTCATGAAAGCTTCAATGTCAGTAGGTGATGGCATAGCTTGCTCTGGGCTGAAGGATGGCTGAGTGCTCAAGGGGGGTGAGGCTGTTCAATCCAAATGACAGGGCTCCATTGTTTCTTTCTTCTTGGCTAAGCGAGTGACGGGTGGCATGAAAAATGCTCCTAGGGATGAGA